>JAJUPC010000564.1:0-200656 GCA_023614405.1 Avena insularis | reverse complement strand
TTTGACAAGATCAAGCAAGATCAAGAAGCTCAAACAAGATCTAGTCAAGAGGTGAGAAGAAAGGTGGTGAGGGAAGGAGAGAGATTTAGTAGATGGTTGCAAGATCAAACAAGATCAAGCAAAAAGGAGGAAGAGAGAGATGGGAGATGATCCACCCAAAATTCAAATAAAACCAAAAGACTAGAATGGGTGGTTTGCATGGCCCATGTAAATAATTTAATGCCATGTTTTATTCTTGTGAAAACAATATTATTAATGGCATTATTCTATGCATCCCAAAAGTGGAATAAAGCCAAGCAAAAGAATTTAAAAGAAAGTCCAAGTGGAGTAGATGGAGATGATCATATTTGATTATAATTGGGACTTGCTAGTGTGTATATTCCACTAGATGTTTAATAGTCCCAAAAATATCCCAACATGAGCATAAATCCATAATAATCCATATGAAGCTAGGAAAAGGAGCACCACTCATAATGCATGCAAAGGTGACTCCACATATCAATAATGTGAAAACAACATGATGCTATGAGAGCATGTGGAGATAGAATTGGATCCATCCCAACCCACATGAGCTAGAGGTAAACCAAATAAAGTGCAAAGCTCATATTTAGTTGGATGGTGGAATTATAAGGTGGTGACAAGAAAGGTGGTGGAGGAATAAAAGATATGCCCCAACTAAACTAGGGAATGAAACAATATATCAATAACCAAATACAATATCAAGAGGCAAATACAATTTACAATGAATATGAGAGAAGAACCAAAACAAAAAGGGTTTTATATGATGCTCAAATGCAAGGTGGCATGATGACATGAGCATGACATAATTATGATGCAACAATTATATGTAGGAAGTAGCATTTATATAGGCTAGGCTAGTAGCATTGCAATTGTTAGACAATTGGGATGCTACAACTCTCCCCCACTAAACAAGAATCTCGCCGAGATTCCTAGGAAAAGAAAACAACACAAGGTCGAACGAAGGTGACCTCACGCTCCCAAGTTGATGAAGAACGGAATGGTAATTACACCTTGCAAAACTTGCTAGACTTGTTGTAGTCTTATGCGTTTTGCTTCAAGAACAACGGATTAGAAGAATTGAAGGATTATCGTGAGGCAAGAAGGTAGGATAAACATAGCTCAGGTTTTTTCAAGAAACATGATAAAAGAATAGAACCACTTGTGAAATAAAGGACAAGATGATGTATCATGGATAAAGAAAGACACGCCGTTAAGATTAAAGATTTACTGATACGAGAGAGGATGAATCTTTGTCTCGCCGGAAGAAAGAGCTAGGTTGGAGAGGTTTTGAACCACTATGACAATAGCATCGTGTCTTCTCTTGGATTTGAGAAATGAAGTACGGAGATAATATTGCCTTCAAACAATAGAGTCCCCTGATATGAACAGAAAGATTTAGTTAGACATCGTCGGATTAGATTCTTCTTGCGCTGGTAAGAACCCAAAGGATCACGCAATTTAGGTGCGCGGGTATAACTTCTAGAGACGGATGTGAAGCTAGATCATGGTGGAATCCTGAGAAGCAAAGAATATGGAGGATCTGGAGTTTATTGTAGAGATACTTATTGCTTTCTTTAGCCTTGAGGCTAACGCAATAGATTTGCTGATGGCATCAACCATAATTGGCTTTACCACGTAAAAGAATTGATGAAACAAAGAGAGAGATAGTTTCCTTCATCTTGTTTGGGGATGTCGAGCATCAGAGAATGACGAGGATGAAAAAGAGTTTGCTGCTTGTTTCCACCAGATAATTGAAGATTTTGCTCTAGAATAGATAACACCAACAAGAGATTATTGATTACTTTCTTCGAGAGAGCACTGAAAAACAAAGACGGAAGTAAAAGTATCAAGGGATAAAGGCCACTTCTAACTTCCGTGGAAGGAGTGAAATCACATTAATTCACCAATTCAATGTACAAGAGCGAATGATAAGAGTAGTGGTATGGTAGCTACTCCATCCCGCACTCAAAGCATTACTCCGCACATGAATAAGAAAACCATGCAACCCAACTACCGAAACAGACTGAAGGTATTGACAATAACTCATGGAACTTCGTTAGAAAACAAGGATAGATGCAAACGATTCACCGGATTCATAGATAGATAAAGATGATGATGTTCATGTCCAAGTACCAAGCCACCGAAAGATATGAAGGAAGATTACGGAGAAGAACCGCAAGATTCAACAAAAGAAAAGATAGCACCAACTTGAACATAAGGAAATACCAGATCCGAAGGTCTTCATGGCCTCCGGTGGATTGAGCATATACGATAGCGCGAGAGGGTTTCAAGAGATTACTTGACGAGACAGAGGTGAAAGAACTCCATGTTCTTCTTGAAAAGATTGAGAGAGATTTAGCAGTCTTGAGGAAATCTTTAGCGGAACGACGATGATAACTTGCCAACAAGGAACAACTCCGGATTGGTTGAAGATGGAGGATGGAATTAACAATGGACTTGCTGATTCCAGAATTGAAGCGATCTATTTAGCAGAAGGACGTGGCCGAGATAGGTGACTTCAAAAAGTCAGAATTCTCACTTTGAGACTTTGCACACAAAAGGTGCTCACGAAGCTTGAGAGAAAGAGACACGATGATCTTCCATGTCCTTCCATTGATATGGAATAGGCAAGCATATTATCAACATATACCACCATGGATTAACAAGATATTCCTAATACCAAGTTCAAGAGGCGAGAGAAACGAACAAATGCTCAAACACTTTCCGAGCTCAACGCCTTAGAAAGATCAATATTAAGAGCACGGGTTCGTTGAAGAGATGCACTGGAAGAATAGATTATTTGGTCCTTCGGAAGAAAAGAGATGTCACTGGTTCACATTGTCGATTGGATCACCGGTTACAAAGATAAAGAGATCTTGGATAAAGAAACGATGATAGCTCATACCTTAAGCAAAGCTATCAGAGACGAAAAGATGCAATTCCCTCGTCTCAAAGAGAATTTTGCAGATATGGAGTTCAAAAAGATGTGCAGCATGATGGATGAGATGATAGATACCGTAGTGCCTTGAGAAACTCCGGATTGCCAAAGATGCTTGAATATGCATAGATATGATCACGGTGTACTCAAAATCACAGAGATAATCACCATTTGGAGGATAGCGTGATAGCATTTTCCATATTCCACTCATGATAAGTGTCATATAGCTATCGAGAACCAAATTACAATCACCAGATCGGATCGACACATGTTATGTAATTAGCCCAAGAGAATTGGAGATGAAAAGAAACCTAGGATTAAGCCGTGACAAAGAATGAGTTAGCATGGACATGCTGATAAAAGGAGATAGATAATGTTTCACACACGATCGAAAGGAGTGTGGAAACACGATGTATCAAAGAAATTTTTTTCCGCATTTTCGCATTAAAATACCAATAGATGCGCAAAATCACTTATCGTAGAGATACGTAATGTGGAGTTGCTAGAAGGAAGGACACCCTTAAGAAGATGGCACCGTTAACAAGGAGTCGACAGATCGCCGGTTTTCAAAAGCTCAAGATGGAATGTACCAACAGCTTGATAACCAAAGGCAGATTGTGATAACAAATTGGATGCAACAGATAGACAAGGAATTACACACACACACTTTCTATGGTACTACGGAAACCCGTAACACGTGAATCCTAGTTTGAATTTTAAGAAGAGGATTGAAAACGCTACACTTCCTTACCGTAAAAGGGTGGGTGGGTAAGAAGAAAAGTGGAAGCAGTCCTACTCGCTTTTGTTTTTCCCTTAGTATACATAGCTACCAAAATATTTGCTAGATCGACAAACTAATTATTTGGCTGAGACCTCAAGGGCGGGATGGCTCGATACCAATTGTAACTACTCGGTGAATTACGCCCTAGTTACAAGTTCGGATGAGCGGAAATGGTTAAAATAGTACGGTGGGGCCCAAATGCCACTCACAGTAGACCTTTCCGTCCTAACCATTTCCAAACATCGGGACAAGAACGGGCGAATCGGCAAGGGATCAACTACATACACAAATGAGTATGTATGCAAGCCACCATACAATAGTTCTCGAGCCATTCCATCTAAAAGAAATAGAAATATTGCAACGCCATACGGCAAGATCCAAATATCCTAGATAGATATAATAGTTTAGGATATCTCCTCATACATCAAACATCGTAGTATCAAAGGAAGCGGAAAACAAGATCCGAGTACGGATAAGAAGCAAATCGGCATAAGATGCCCCATAAATAAACACATCCTACGATCTCACGGATCCTCGCTCCTAATCTCTACACCAATGATCGTTGCCAACATCGTCCGCCTCCACCCAAGATCCATCTTGCAGTTTACCCTGCTCATCCGAATCAAACAATTTATCGTGTGAGACCCTAGGGTACTCAAGAAGTCTTTATGCCTCTAAAGGGGACACAACCTGGGTGACGAATTGCAGCAAAAGATAAACCTAACAATTTATAGATACCGCTAACCATCCGCCTAACCAAAGATAGACGGATGTCCGTGAATTAATAACAACAAGAATATTAATCAGATCCATCCTCCTCCTCGCTACCAACGAGGAAGCGGATTTAACAACCCCCATCCGCTGGCAGTTTTATTATCCATTCCATGAGTGTTGCACTATTTACTAGTCGTACTTAGTCAAATTAAAAGCGGTACTTTAGTTATACTTGTCTATGAAGTCGCCCATAAGAGAACACGGCTTAGAGAAGTTTTACACTGCGGGTGCACAAATAGCAACACACACTGATCAACCTCGAAAACCAAATCAAAACCCAACGAGGCCACGACAAAGCGATCACAGGATTCAGAAATATTTCAGGGGCCACCCCATTGCTACCCGCAAGAACGGTTGGCCGAGAGACGGACTCAAGGTTTGTGTGGTCAGAAACGACCGGGAACCCAAAATGTGACTGGGCTTGTCGACAGCGAAAAACACTCCGACCTAAATAAAGACAGTGTGCTCTCGCACAATCTTAAATAAAGCAAGAAAGCATGGCATAAGTACAGATAGTAATAAAGCCCCAAACTAATTGTGGCCCCAAGAAATAAGAATGAATCAAGCTCGCTCGTGGGGGTTCATAAGCCTCCGGATGTGGATAGCTAATATTCAAGGAACAGGAATCAAGTACTGGGTCCCACGGACACAAGTGAGCATGAAAACCAAATAGCGATATTGCTCACCGGTGCCACTTTCATTAGTTATCCCATTACTACTCGTGTTGTTTAGGTACCTCGTTATCCATCGAGACACTCACATACCCTACACATGTTGTTCTACGACTCGCATGGCTCAAACAACTCTGTAGTAATGGCTCATGGGATGGAGGAACAAGCTCTGGGGTTTAAAAGTAAAGGCTATGCAAAGATTTGGGATTCATTAATGCAATCACGACTCAATGATGCAAGAATAAGATAGAGGCAATAGGTACTATATGTATGCAAGCATGTGGTAGTGCTTGCCTCAGCTTGAAGCGAGAGAAGGATCCGGTAGTGCTCCCGGTTTCTTTGATATATCCCCGCCAGCCTATTCAAGAAGAACCAAACAAACAAGGGCCAACATAAATAAAGTGCACAAGCATATGAATAAAATGCATCAAGCAAACAATCATGCCATGATGAATGATGCACAATTTGTATCATGGCAATAATGTAGCATGGCATGGGTGAGGTGGAATACAAGAATAAGCATTTTATGGAGTTTTAATCATATTTTATCCTCAAATAAGTTGCTGTATACTTTATATTTATATGATGCATGCTGCAAAACAGAACATGGAATGCATAAACAGAAAGGTCTAGCTAATCATTTTAGACATATTATTTGTTAAATTTGGAGTTATAAAACAAAAGTTATTAATTAATTAAGGAAAAGGGCATTTTATTGTAATTTTAATCAACTTGAAAATTAAAGTGTTCAAAATATATTTTGAAGGGCATATTTGAATTCCTCACATTTTTCTGATTTCAAAACATATATTATATGTTTAATTTGGGTTTATATTTTAAAAGTTATTTGAAAACATTTGAAATTTGAATTTAAATTAATTTGAAAAGGTTGTAAAAACGGTATGGGATGGCTGGACCCAAGTAAAACGATGGGGCTATTCGCAAAAAGGATCACGCCATTGCTGTTCTTCTCTCCGAAGAGACGGCTGCGACGTGGAGCGATCTCCGCGACAGGCGCGAAAGTGCGTGGCAGGCTTGGGTTGGGCTGGTGGAAGGGCTGGTAGATAGCGCGGGCGCACTTGCGATGACCACACGGCAGAGGCCGCTCGATAAACAATCGTGGCGAGCTAGACATGCTGAGAAGGTGTCATGTCAGGAGAGAGGAGCTCACAGGGCTGGCGGGATTGGGGAGCAGCGACGACGAAGGAGGCGTGAGCTAGGGGTTTTGGCCGACGCTGGCGCAGGTATGCCTCCTCCTCCTCGGCCATGTGTGGGCGAATCTCCTCGCCGACCACCTCCACGCCCTTGGCTGGAGCAAGGATCTGCGACGGGTGCATGGGGGGAGAGGGGTAGAGGTGTGGGGAAGAGGGAGGGAGAGGCAAGGGCCTGGGTGGATCTCGGGAGAGGCGTGAGAGAGGCGAGGGAGGAAGAGGGAGAGAGGGAGGTGCCGTTGGAGGTGAGATAAAGTGGTACTTGGCCCACCTTTTCTTTCTTCTCTCACGTGATGGTCGACCGGGGAGTCTGGGCTGAGGTCGGGTGGTAGGCTCTCAGTGAGGCCGACGTAAGCGTGGGGAGAGAAAGAGAGGAGAGAAGAGAGGCGGAGGGTTTCTGCTCAAAGGGGGCAGTAGCCTGGGTTAGGTTTAGCTAGGGAGGTGGGCGAGAAGCTAGTGAGAGAGAGGAGGCTGTGGGGGTCAGCATGGTAGGAGAGGAAGGGTGGCTGTGAGAGAGGCTTGGAAATGGTGAGGTTAGAGAGAGGGATGGGTTAGGTTAGAGATGGAGAGGTTAGGGGTTAGGAGTGAAGAGGTGTTAGGGGTTTAGAGCAAGATTAGAGAGAGAGAGATGTGGTGAGGTGTTTAGATACTAGGATCACCAAAGAGGTGGTAGGGAAGAGATAAAGGATGATTCACTCAAAGACTCAAGCCAAAGGAGGACAAAGATGGGATAGGATGATCTGACTCATCACATGACCATGCATGGATGGAGCATAAACATGGGAGAGTCTTGAGCATTTTAGGCAAAAAAGAAATAAACCAAACAAGGTGAAAGATTTGAGAGAGAGAGGAAGAGCTAAGAGATGACACCACTCAAAAAATTCAAATAAAACCCAAAAGGACTAGAATGTGGTGGTGCTTGATGGCCCATGCAATAATTAATGCCATGTTTATTCAGAAAACAATAATATTAACATGGCATTATTCTTATGCATTCTCAAAAATGAAAAAAGCCAAGCAAAAAAGAATTAAAAGGATGCCCCATGAGCTAGATGGAGATGACCATAGAAGAAAAAGCTCAAGTGGTGTATGTGCCACTAGGTAATTATAGTAAGAAAGCAAAATATCCCAACATAAAAGATAAACCCCAAAACTCAACCCCATTTAAACAAGTATCAAAAGGGTTCCAAATACAAGGCATGCAAGAGGCAATATGTCTCTCATAACCAATGCAATGAGAGAAACAATATGAATAAGGGTTTTAGATATGATGCTCCAATGCATAACCCACATGAGCTAGAGGTAAACCAATTATGATGCAAAGCATATTATATATAGGATGGTGGAATTATGGTGGTGACAAGAAAGGTATGGAGTTAGAATAATTGGGATGCTACAACTCAACTAAGCTATATCTAGACAATATTGTTGATGGACATGATGTATTGAAGAACTGCCAAACAACTTGGCAAACACCATATTTGCATCAATAGATGCTAATATGGTTGTGCCGAAAATACATAGATGATGTATTGAATGAGTTCAATATAGAAACTACAAGAAAGGTTCTTGTCACACGTAAAGGATCAATGAGTTCAATATTGATGATATATTCATGTATCGACACTTGGTAAGTGAAACAAAGATTCAAGTATAGATTGACATTTGATCAAAAGAGTATTTAAATAATCATACTGCATATGTACAATCCAGATATATGTCCTATGCTCTAAATGTTATGAGAGTATATATAAATTTAATGATTCAAGATGATCATTGGACGATAGTAAGGATAGTTCTATGATCTTTTGGAAGAACTAAGAGTATATTATTTTGTAGAAGTGGCAATAGATGGTTAGTTCATTGTAAAAGGGTTACATTGGTACTAGTTTTGTCACAAAGTGTCAAATTAAGTTTATCTCAATCTAAACTATAAGGTGGCACAATATAATGGAGAGTAAGTTCCATAATGGATTGGATGAGTTCCAAAGTTACATTATCAAGGACAGTATACTACAACAAAAGTTAGCATACACTATAATAGCAGCTAAAGAGGGCATTTGTGTCAAGTAGTTTGTTGTCGCTGGTGTATGTCTTCACGGATAATACTATGAAGATATATTGTACCTAATAATACACATCAACATAACCCCAAAGAACTAAAGGTCTCACCAAAATCAATAAAATTATACAAAGCTATTATCTCATTAGAGAATGAGTGATGCGAGATTAATAAAGATGCAATTACACACGGACTGGAAGTGTTAGACCGAGATCAACACCACTAGAAATCGTACATACAACACCGTAAAAGTTTACAAAGTTGAATACACAAAGGTTTAGAAACTAGATTATCAACTCTAGTGCAAGTTGAGATCATAAGATATTCAAGAGGCAATAATAAAGTGTTATTATCATAGTTCTGTTAATTTATGATAAATGTTTACATACCATGCTATAATTGTATAACCCAAATTAATACTTAGTGATTTGTAAACATGAAAGAGTCCTCAGTAAAGCCTCTTGCTAAACTATATATTGTTGGTTAATATATGATCATGGTTTCCATCATGAACATAGAGAGGGTATTAACAACAAAGGTCATATCATTAGGGAGAATGATGATGGACATACCCCATACATGTGAGTATAAAGATCAAGTCATTTAATATAGTTCATTTGCTATAAGCTCGATACATAAGAATTTAATCTTCTAATTCATGAGATCATGTACATATCACCTTACCGAAGGATGCTTGATGACATCAAACACCACACCGTGAATAGGGCTATGAAGGTGGCATTGAGGTTCAAAAGTATTGGCTGAGACACATGATCAAGAGGATTTGTCCATCCATATGACCTGGAGCAGATATACTCCGGGCTCCTCTCTCAGTGGAATGTCATCCAATTAGCTTGCAAGCATGTGACTAGCTCACAAGGGATCACATACCACGGAACGGCAGAAAAAGAGTACTTTGACAAGAATCTATGGGTGAACTAGGTATGCAGAGATAAATGTACGATCATAACCCCTGATAAGTAGTAAAAAATATCATGAGACAAAGCGTAAATTGGTATCGTATGTAAGTGGTTCATTCGATCGCATAGCAATCATAGAAATATGGGAGCCATATGAATTTCGCATCTTCTATTGGTTATCAGATCGGAGAAGTATCTCGATCACATGTCCGTGATAATTCACTTAACCGTGAGGGAGACACACCCTAAGGATCTCGATGTCATTGGAGTAGTTATGGAATGATGAGGTAAGAGACCCATCAGTTTTTCGAGTCTCGATGGGATCCGGGATATCACGAGGGAGATCCCAATGGTCCCGAGAATAAGATTCATATAAGGAAAGTCCTATTTCACTTATAGAATGATTCCGGTGTGTTTTCATCGGAATGTTCTAAGGTTCTGCCAAATGTCCGCAAGCACCGAGAGGGAAGGGTACATGAATGTGTTATATCAAGTTGGTATGATTGCATTATGTACTTGGTGTCATCAGCTGTACTAAATAGAGGGTTTATTCAAATCAGTTTGAAAAGTCAAATGCGTAAGCTAGTTTGAAAGTCAAACGCTAGTTTTGGGGAAAGAGGAGAAGGAGGTTTGAAATCGACTCTTGGGGGAGGGAGTTCCTCCTCCACCGGCCGCTCCACCTTGGGTCCGCCGAAGGGGAGGACTCCTCCCAGCGCGCCTCCCTCCATTCTATAAGAGGAGGGGCAGGCCCCTCCCAGACACAAGTCGCCTCCCTAAATGCCCAAACCCAGCCACAGCCTTTAGGGATTTCTCCTCAAGTCACGAAGTTAGAGCTTCTAATTGCCCTAGCCGCTGGTTTAGCCTCTTCTAATTGGTGTATCTAAACCCTAGATCACCAAGGCTTCCTTATATGTCCAGCCATACTGGTCTGCCATATGGCCTCATGGTGAGATCTCCCTCTACATTACGGTACCATCACCAGGTCACGGAATTTAACGCGAGGAGAGTGCTACAACTCCTCCGGCCTGGCCGAACAAGGAAGAGGAAGGTCTTCTGCCGAAAATCGAATGTGACTGACCGATCATGAAGCGCTGCCGTAACGCAGCGCCGGAAGGATCGCTTCACGCAATCTGAGATCGGCAAGGTACGACATACATCACCCATGAGAATCTGCTCGCTAACCGCTGGAATCTTCGAGGGTGAGTTCCTCTATCACCGTTGCTAAGCAATCTATTAGGATAGATCTTGGCTTGACTATATAGATTAGGATCTTGATTGTGTGTTCATGCGGTAGAAATTTTTGTTTTCATACATGCTACTAATCCTTACAGAGCTTTGTCAAGGCCGGTTATCCTGCTTTCCGTCACACCTAAGGCCCTCGCTGTCAAGAGCGCTGCGTTGCACCGCCGAAACCTCACGGGAGTCTCCGCCCACCTCCATTCTGTTGGCCGCAGCTGCCAGGCCACGCCGGGTCTCGCCGAGCCCCCTATAGGTTATCCCGGCCCATCACACCTGAAGCCTGCCGCAGCCGTTGCGGTTACCGGCGAAAATCCCTTGCCGGAGTTCCCCCATAGGTTAACAGCGCCATCGTAATCGCGCTGCTACGTACGGGCGCCGAGCATTTGCTACATGCTACCGGGGTGCCATGCTACAAGCGTGGTTCTTGGTTTTGCTACAAGGTTCTCGCGCGTAGATCTCATGCGAGGTGCCCCGACAAGATTGAATTCTATTATTAGTATAATTTTTTTTGCTACAACACTTGGTGGTTTTGCTACAATAGCGTAACGTTTTTGCTACACTGTTCTCCGGTGAGGTCTATCGGCCGAAAGCCTCCTCCCATGTAGGTCGAATATGCTACTGTTAGCCCAACTTTCTTGTGCTACACGGTCTCCTAGACGAAGTGCTTCCCAAGGAAATCTTCTGACGAGGTCCAATCTATTTATTTCGCCAACTGCTTCACTGCTACAAGGTAGCAAAAGCGGCATTATGTATAAAGCGTGGGTCTGAATGTAGAAAAACGGGATTTGGGTGGACACGTGGTCGCTGAAGAGGACCCGGAGGATTTTGGAGAAGATCTCGGGGACGCCAGAACGGCCCTCAATTATTTATCGTGATATTCGGAAGTTTTGTCTTCCCACATGGCTTTCCTAATAAAGATAGATCGCTGCTCACCTCATAACTCGGAGGGTAGTAGAAAGATACAAGATTTGCTCGTATTTTTGATGGACTAGGTAGCCTCGTGCAGTAGCTTCTTCTGTAGGATTTGGATCCAGAGATACCTTCTCCGGTGGAAGAACTCGATGACCTCATTGCACATCTTGGTCGACTTGCCCATGAGCTGCTGGGCTAGGGATACAAGAGGCGCAAAGCTGGGCATGAGCTCGGGTTTAGCACAGGCCGAGCGGCTAACCCTAGATCGCAGTAGGGAGTGTCGGTGGGGTTAGCGGCAGATCCTGTGAACCTCAGACTGCAGTGCCGTCAGCCGCCCCCACTTTCTATATGGCGACGTTGATAGGGCCCACCAACCAGTAAGATAGGTTGGACGCCTCGATCAGCTTAACTGGCTAATCAACAAGTAATGATCGGAACTCATGGGGACCCATCGAGATCATCAACCTAATAAGCCTTCCCTTGATCTCAACTTTACTTTTCACTTTATACTTTACTCGCTTCTTACCATCACTGCTTGGTACATAGAGCATATTTCATCACACAACTCAATTGCCAATAGAATCAAACAGCAGTTACAATATACCTCTTGTTTTGAAACAAGAAACTCTTTACTTTGGGGCCTCTTATGATCCATATGAACTGCAGGCTTTTCCTTAAACCCATGCCTACTTAAGTGCTCCTGAACACATTGTGGTGTTTTTCTTAGCTGGGATCCACACAAAGCATTTTCTTTTGTTCTTAAATGCCTCGAGTCTTATAGTGTGATCATGAATCTTATCTCTCACAACATAATACTTTATCTCTATTGGTTTAGAAGCAATACTCGACTTTGTTGTTGTGGAGCATAAACATCAAGTGCTCATTGTCACTGTATTATATTTAGTGGCTGGTTAATGCAATCGTAACCACTTTCAGTGTCGGGGTATAAAATTTCTTTTAACCATATCGCCCGCTCGCCTGCGTGGCCTCATATCATGCTATAAATTCTGCATACATCGTGGATGATGCAACTATTGACCTGTGGTGAGCTTCCATGAAATAGCCTCCCATGCTGGAGTAGAGAGGTATCCTCGTCAGTGGGACTTTCTGATCGCCTTCGGCTCTCCGCCAGAAAATCAGCATCCTGAATATCATTCTATTATCTCTAGGAAATCAGACCTTTATATGTTGAAGCACGAGGTCTTTTGAAATTGCCTTTAGTGCGATAACGCAGAAAGCTTTCTTTACCATTTTCTAGTGTTCTATTTATGATTCTCTTGATATCTATCGAGCACCCATTTCCTAAGGATAAAAAATCCAAGTCGTATGCAAACACTTGTGCATACCGTAAGCTTTACATAAACCTGGCCGGTCAAGCATATGGTACCGACTTCATTTGATCGATCTCATATTGATCTTTTGGGATATTGAAATTTCCTTTAATCGTCATTTCTTGACTATTGGAGTAGGTGTGGTATCAAGCGACGGCCATGCATACTATATTTTTTTAGAATCTTTTTCAGGTATGCCTTTTATGACGCACTCCAGAACCCCTATTTGTTCTATCTCGATGAATTTCTATACCCAAATCATATGAAGCTTCCTCAAGTCAAACTCTTTCTCTGCGGTTATAAACTTTATAATCTTTAGAAATTGCTGACTTCTTAACTCTTCTTTTTTTGAGACCTTCTAGGGGGGCTCATGAACCTGGCTCATCATGTGTCTCAACGCGGTGGCGTGAGTCCTTCCGGAGGTCAAGGTTGCTGTTCCCCTTTCATGCTCAACTGTGTTCAGGTCTTGCTGCTCTCGACGTGACAGAAGTTCCGGATCCTCACTAACTGCTGTCGGATGGAGTCACACACAGTGCTTGCACCACAACCTCCGGGGTTGTCGATGCAGTGTGAACAACATGTAGCGCTGCAGAAGAATGGCTTCCTCAATCATCCTGGATTAGGTGCATGCACCTCTTCCTCAAGATCATCAATTTCCCGAGCTACCATGCTCCCCCTCATCATTTCTCAAGGCTCTCTAAGAAGACTCAAGAGTCTCTCGCTTGCTACAAGTTTTGTGTATCTGCTTGGACAAAGAGAAATCTAAAACCTTTGACTTTTTCAAAGATAGCCAATAAAATTGGCAACCGACTGCTTTGGGGTCAAGCTTTGCAATATTTGGATTGAACACTTTGTCTCGGGGCCGAGCTCCCCACACCCTTAGGTGTTGTAGCAAGGGCATCAATTAGAATACTAGGACACTTATGCCACCTCAGAAGGACCTTGCAAAAAATCCAGACTTGGCCATTATATGGGTGTGTCGAATTGTGAGTACCCTTCCATGGTCGGATCTTTACTATCTTTTATTGTTTTACTATATTGGTTCTCAATCTCGCTATTGAATATGATTATATTTATCAAACGCTTCCGATTCTTCTTTAATTGAATAAATGTAATCATATCGAGTAATCATATGAATGTTATGAACGAGTCATAACCATCCACAAATGTCTTGCGGTGTGAACAATTTCCTGATTTGCTTTAGCATACTTTACTTTTTAATGCAATCGATGCATTGCTCTATGCTGTCTGGGAACTCTAATGGAGAAACAATACCGCTTTTAACTAGTCTTTCTATTTTTCCCTCAAAATATGGCCTTTCAAAACGAGCAGTGCCATAACAATTTCTCGACTAATTTGTCTTGAGTTCTATTTATTTTATTTGGTTCTTACCCAACGAGGAAAATTCTCTTTTTCACTGCATTACACGTAATTAACTTTCATGAAAGTGGATAATACAACTAAAGCTCATCGTGAAGGAAGAAAAAACAACACCCAATAATAATCATTATAACAATAAATGGCACATACTGGCCATGTCCAAAAGACATTCATAGTTTATTTTTTCTAAAAACGCCGCATTGACGCCATTAAATTTCTATGCAAAAGAAGGAACATCATATGAGGACATCCATAAGCAAGATGGTCGTGATCCATCAGCAGAAGCTCCAAGGATACTTGCCGCCAATGGCCTCAACGCACGCTAGACTTCATTTGCATAATTTCAAGGCATCCTTCGATTCCTTTCATAGTCCCTCATCGGTATCGGAACCTTTCCTTGCCATTAGCTCCTTTAGAAAAATGAAGCTAAATCTTTCTTGAAGTCCCATTTCTCGATGTGGTGAAGACAAAGCATCTTTGTCCAATGGAAGGGCAGGGCCTAATATCGAGGCTGATGGTGCATGCGGAGCTTTACCGTGTGGCTTAGAAGGAAGACACCACATGAGGCCTACGGAGTGGTTGGAAAGGAAGGTCCTCTTCTATTGTCCCGACAAAATTCAAGGAACTACCCATCTCGGCTTTAAGCCTCTTCTTCTTGAGCGATTACGATGCGATGGTCTTTCCAGAGAGCGTCCCATTTTTCAGGACCATAAGTTGTAATTAACAACGGTTGTCAAACTATTGAGGCAAAGGATGCCATCACCAAATGAATAATCGTAGCAGCTTTAGCTCCGCATCATCATCCATGGGCTTCTACTTTTTTGGCGCCTATATTGCTCTGATCTCGGACGATATGCTCCAAGATGCCGCCTTCTTTATAAATGCCATGCATTTTTGTTGGAATTTCGCCACTTTCTCTCGTTTCTAATGTATAGGACAGCCCAATGATGGCTCATATTTGGGGGAGGGTTTGGTCCAAGGACCCAATCCACCTCAAAGACATATAAAGGCCAAATCCATCTTCTTTCTCCACTCTGGAGTAGTTGTCGCCTCTAAGGTGTGGGGACATCCTTGATGCAGCTCATCAAGTAATATCCTCTCCTTCCGAAAAACCACAAAGAAGTTGAGAACAATAAAATTGCATGTAGTAATCCAACGCTGGTCAAAATTAAGATCGCATAAAATGTTTATGCAACAATTCTACATCACTGCTAGCGTAAAATAGAATCAAAAGCAATATGACTTTAATTACTTTAAAATAACACACTAATCATAATCATGCTATTTACAATGTTGGTTAGAAAATAACATGAATATGACCATAATATAACTTTAACTTTCTAAAAAAATTAATACTTTTTTTGTGTTTAGTTAAATTTTAAAAGAAGTTCTTCTGACTATATGCAGCAAATGGAAGAATGAATTAAAAACTCATTAACTTTACATTTTAGCAGTAAATCTCTTTACTTATTACTTTTATTATTTTTCTAGACAAAATTTTGTTGATAATTTTGTATAGAAAAACTTTTGCCAAACTAACTATTAAAACAAGATAACAAAACAAGAAAAATAGCTTCTCGTAAAAAGAAAAACAGAAACCGTGTTGTTGATGCCCTTTGGGACTTTTACTATAAGTGGCCCAAAGCTGTGCGTTGGCGCGCTGCTAGGACAACAAGATGTTCGCTTCAAAGTTAAGCGCCCACGGCTCAAAGAAATACCACCTGGCCCGCCCAGCAGCGCCCACTTGCTCAAATTTCATTAACCGCAATAAACTTGTTTGTTTTTTGCGCCGCCAGGCCGTTACAGGGCGTCATTTTTTTAGCGTCGTGCTCAAGGCCACGTCACAACGGCCCAAAGCTCTGGGTTAATCACTTCGCGCTTCAAGCGCCACCAGACATCATGATCACGATCGAGTCCGACCTTAGATCGGACGTGCCCACATGAAGCTGCTGAGCTAAACAAAACTCCCCGATGCTGCAGCCCGGAAACCCTAGCCCCCCATTTGCCCCCTTCACACTCGTGTGAGCTGAAGCAACTGACGCTTTCTCCGTGAGCGCAGGCAGGCGTACCAATAACGCTTAAGCGTAGCGCCGTGGTAGCCCTCCCTCTTCGCATGAAGCTCTCTTCCTCGCTTTTCTTTTCTCTGCCCATCCTTCATTCACCTCCAAAGACACCTCTCCCCAAACCACACGTAACCCGACGGACTACGATCGAAGGAGGGTGATACGCACATAGCGGCGCGGCGCTCGCCTCGTTGCCGGCGGCGCCAGAGCACCTCGTGGGTGAACGCTAAGTAAGGTCAACACCCGGATTTTTCAATCCTAGATGCCTGTTATGCCATACATCGCAATCCTAGGATTACCATTTTTATATATATAGACATAATGTAATCGATACCATAGTACTTCATCCGCTACAACGATACATAAGTTCTTACACAAATAGGGATCTCATGATCCGCCTAATACAACATCAAGCAGCGGAATACTTAATAATAACGGTAGCGAGGAGAAGCTCCATTCGGGTCACACCAATGTCGACGATGGGAGATGATCCAGTTGTCGAATCCTTCCGGGGTCCATCTTCCGTGTACCTCTCTTCATAGTCCCGCCATGGGAATAGCCAGGACAAAGCCATGAGTACTTTTTAAGTACTCAAACTAATACTAATGTGTAAAGGGTTTTTGGATAATGGGACACTAGGCTCTAAGGTTGTTTTGCAAAAGCCAGATTTATCCCTACTTAGTTCCAAAGCTAGTCACAATTTTATAACTCCTAAGTGGGATCTTGTAATTCAGGTCACAACTCTGTGGTCAAGTCAAAGTCTCAATTCATTTCACAAGTCGCTTTGAAAAGTCCGGACGGGGAACAAGATGGCCACTCCAACCGTCTATAATCATGACGCGCTTATTCAATAGTTCGACACTGCAGAGATTGTACACTTACCACAACATTCGATACATCCACGAACAATCCTGAATTACCATACTCAAGATATGGATAATCAATCCTAACCTTTCAATTACACGCCTAGTATAAGCACCTCTCTCTTGTGAGTTTGGCCATTCTCCCAAACCATGACCACTCGTCATCTTGGGTAACAAGACAGTGGACAATCTTCACAAGGTAGCCTCAGCTGACCTTGGTCGTGAGGAACTAATACTAAGGAATATAAGTTTTCCAAATAAGCCCTCACCCAATATTCGGTATTGTGGTTGTAATGCTAAGATTGGAATGCATCGCATCCGCATAACCATCAGTTTTATAAAGCGGCCAAGGCTCATGCCTCAACATTTTCATCACCAAAATCATCAAGTGTTTGGAAACACACATGTCCAAAATATTTCAATAGAATGATCCATCATTCCAAGGTTTTCATAACCATTTTTCCACCAAGTATTCCCCATCTAAAAGTTGATCTGTTTTATGCTTAGAAGCACTAGCATCTACATGTGGGGGGTAGTACTAATGAGGGGTGGTAACTAGTGGAGTTTTTACTAAGTCCAACCTTATATCTTAGGGATGATATCAAGGTTTCTAGTTTAGGCCAAATTTTATGCTCTTATGCAACCTTCAGCATGCCAACTCGTGGGGCTAGTATCTACAAAACTCTTAGGTAGAATTTCTAAGTAAGCTTTAATAAAGAAATAAAGTAAGAAGCTTGCACATAAAAACTAGGATTGGTTTATCAAGTGAGTATAATCACATATGCTTAAGGCATATAGTAGTCATATCACAAGTATGGGTTTGTCAGGCACGAGGCATCCGAAAGTGGGGTTAGCTTGCACATTCACTAGTAGTATTAGGCTGCAGCATCGCTGTCAGCCATATAAGTTTTGCATAGTTACTAGCTCAGCCTTGTGCGTAGCAAAGGTTGTCAAGTTCTCCTGGCTTCTTCTTCTCGTAGTATCCTCCTTCCTCCTCGTATTCCTTGGTCTGCATTTAGCTCTATGAATAAATATGAGGTACACAATCACCAAACAATACTTAACTACTTGCAATCATCACACATTAAGGGTCCTATAGATGATCTAGCATCATCTCTAATATTACAAGGTTGTTAAAAGCTTGGTTTAAATCTTTTTTATTTTTAGAAAAGTAATTTCTACTCATTGAAAACTACTTAAGATTTAATATTCTCCAAACCAAATATGGGGATCATGTTGACACATGTCATCACCACATATTGTAGTCCATGGGAATGTGATTTAAAGTGGTGTCACAATTTAATAAGGTTTTACCTTTTTGTTTTAATTACCTGTTAGCATCCCAATTGTCTAACACCAACAATTGCAACAAGCTACTAGCCTAGTCTACATAGATGCTACTTCCTATATATAATTGTTGCATCATAATTATATCATGCTCATGTCATCATGCCACCTTTTGCATTTGAGCATCATATAAAACCCTTCTTTTGTTTTGGGTTCTTCTCCATATGCGCGTATTATTAATTGTATTTGCCTCTTGATATTGTATTTGGTTATTGATATATTGTTAATGCCTGCAGTTGAGTCAGTACATCTTTATTCCACTCCATCACCTTTCCTTGTCACCACCTTATAATTCCACCATCCAATCTAAAATATGAGCTTTGCACTCTTTATTTGGTTTTACCTCTAGCTCATGTGGGTTGGGATGGATCCAATTTCATTCTCCACATGCTCTCATAGTAGCATGTACATGTTGTTTTCTTACATTATTGATATGTGAGTCACCTTTGCATGCATTATGAGTAGTGCTCCTTTTCCTAGCTAGCTTGCATATGGATTATTATGATTTATGCTCATGTTGGGATATTTTGGGACTATTAAACATCTAGTGGAATATACACATTAGTGTCCCAATTATAATCAAATATGATCATCTCCATCTACTTCCACTTGGAGCTTTTAAATTATTTTGCTTGGCCTTACTCACATTTTGGTAATGCATAGGAATAATGCCATGTTAATAAATATTGTTTTCACAAGAATAAGAAGGGCATCGATTGACACCTCAGTATGGGGCCATGCAAGCACCACCACATTCTAAGGTCTTTTGGTTTTTATTTGAATTCTATGAGTGGTGTATGCTCTTGGAGCTCTTCCTCTTTCTCAAATCTGGGTTTAATTGTATCTTATCTTTAAATCTTCTCCTCACATATATGTGCCCCTATATTTTGTTTCCACAAATATGCTCACATGCATGCAAGTCACTTATTATTTTTCCATGCAATCATAAGGAATCCTTTGGCCTTCTTCTCTTTGTTTTCGTTTTATTTAGGTTGAGCTTTGCTTAAATTCAAACTAGTTGCTCTCTTTGTTTTTGAATCTCTTAAACCCTAGTATATAAACCCACCTCTTTGGTTTTGTCTTAAATCCTAAGCCCCTCTCTAGCTAACCCTACCTATACCAATTCTCCCCTCTCTCTAATCTTCTCCCCCTCACCTCACCTCTCCTCTCACTCAACCTGAAAGCCACCATCACCATGACCCCACCCCATCTACCTTCCCTCTCTACCATGCCACAGGTGCCTCTCCCTACCATGTGCCCCACCTAGCTACTAACCCCCTACACGAAGCTCCTACCCCAAATTTCTTTAGTACAAACCCCAAATCCAGGCTACTCCTAACCCTAGCCCGAGCCCTCCTCCCACTCCTAGCCTTCTCTCTCTCCCTCTCTTTTTCTCCTCGCTGCGGAGGGCCCCCAGCACCGGAAAGGCCACTATTAACCACTGCCCGTCATTCCCACCTGGCAGCCCCATCATCGCTTCTCGCCTGGGCCCTGCCATTTCTGCCCGAAAGCACGTGAGAGGGGAGAGGAAGAAGGAGAAAAGTGGCCGAGCCACCTTTCCCTAAACCACCCCTCTCCTTCATGGCATCTTCTCCTCTCCCTCTGCCTTTACCCACTTCCGCCTCGCCTCCCAGATCCACCTGTGGCCTTGCCCTCTTCCTTCTTTCTCCACCCACCTCTACCCCATCACCGGGCGACCGGCTTGCCTCCTCTCGTCTCCTCTGTACCGTGGCGAGGACTCGTGGTCGCCGAGGAAGGGACGGAGGAGGTCCTCTCGCCGTCCTCCTACACTCCGCCAAATGAGGAGGAGGAGCCCGTGACATCGCTGGCACGCCGCCATGGGACGCCGACCCCGAAACCCTAACTCCGTCATCGTTCAAGGTCGCTGCCGATCCCGATCCTCGCTACCGAGCAGATCCGACCACACCAACCAACCCACGGAGCGCTCGATTTCCCCGGACATTAATACTCGCCTCGACTGCATCATTTCCTAGCCTCGGGCCGGGACTTTTTCGTCGAACGGCTTCGCGATACGGTAGGCGTCAAGGCCTGGTCAAGACGCCGATTGAGCTGCCAAGCCAGCAAGGCTCACTCTGAAGCACGCCTTACCTCGACACCAACCCTAGCCCACTGCGAGTGGTTGCTGGCCCACAAGGAAAGCCCTACGTACGCCTCCTGTTCGATCCTCGCGTGTTGCAGGTTACAAGTAGTTAATACACCGATCCCTCGGCTGATCGCCGCGAGGAAGATCCACAAGACGGGCAACTTTTGCATTTAACCTCCCCGTGATCTTTTTCTTCGCTTCAACCTGCCAGACGCCGAGCCCCACCAACAAATTTCTGCCCCCGTCTCTTTTACAAAGAGCCCCATAGTATCTCTAGCCGTAACTCCATGGTCCGTAATTCTCCCGCCACCACGCCCGGATCACACTGCCACACGTGGACTCCTCGTGGTCACTGTCCCACCTGCCATTCAAGAGGCTAGGTAAAGACGCGGTGGAGTAAACTTTTCTCAGGCGTAAGGTGAGTCCTGGTCAGCCTCTGGCCCCACTTGTTTGCAGGCAGGCGTAAGGTTCTGTGGGCTAGAACTGCTGGACTGAGTAACAAAAGTTTCTGTTCTTTTCTGTTTTAATTTAAACTTTCCAAATTTGTTTTAAATTCAAATTCAAATTTGTTTTAAAATAACTTTTAATTTTCAGATCCAAATAATACATATAATATATGTTTTGAGATCAGAAAAATGTGAGGAATTCAAATATGCCCTTCAAAATATATTTTGAACACTTTAATTTTCGAGTTGATTAAAATTACAAATAAAATGCCCTTTTTCCTTAATTAATTAATAACTTTTGTTTTATAACTCCGAATTTGACAAATAATATGTCTAAAATGATCAGCTCGACGAGACCTTTCTGTTTATGCATTTCATGTACTGAATTGCAGCATGCATCATATAAATATAAAGTTTACAGCAACTTATATGAGGTTAAAATGTGATTAAAACCCCATAAAATGTTTATTTCTTGTATTCCACACCTCACCCTTGCCATGCTACTTTATTGCCATGCAAATTGTGCATCATTCATCATGGCATGATTGTTTGCTTGACGCATTTTATTCATATGCTTGTGCACTTTATTCATGTTGGCCCTTGTTTGTTTGGTTCTTCTTCGAATAGATGCTGAGCAGGGGATATATCAAGAAACCTGTGAGCACTACCTGCATCCTTCCTCGCTCAACTGAGCTGCCAGGCAAGCACTACCACATGCTTGCATACATATAGTACCTATTGCCTCTATCTTATTCTTGCATCATTGAGTCGCGATTTCATTAAACTGAATCCTGGCATCGCATAGCCTTTACTTTTAAACCCCACCGAAGCTTGTTCATCCATCCCATGAGCCATTACTACAAGAGTTGCTTGAGCCATGCGGGTCGTAGAACAGCATGTGTAGGGTATGTGAGTGTCTGATGGATAACGAGGTACCTAAACAACTTAACCTGAGTAGTAATGGGATAACTAATGAAAGTGGCACCGGTGAGCAATATCTGCTATTTGGTTTTCATGCTCACTTGTGTCCCGAGGACCTCGAGTACTTGATTCCTGTTCCTTGAATATTCACTATCCACATCCGAGAGGCTTATGAACCCCCGAGCGAGCTTGATTCATTCTTATTTCTTGGGGCCACAATTAGTTTGGGGCTTTATTACTATCCTGTACTTATGCCATGCTTTATCGCTTTATTTACGACAGCGTGGAGCACCTGACTGCTTAGGACCGTGACATCGCCATTGTATCGACAAGCCCACCACACTTTCGGGTTCCCAAATACATACCGTCCACACAAACCTTGAGTCCGCTCGAGTCGCCAACTTTGCTATGGTAGCTTAATGGGTGGCCTCAAATATTTCTGAATCTGTGATCGCTTTGTCGTGAATGCCTCGTTGGGTTTTGATTTGGTTTTTCCGAGGTTGATCGAGTGTGTGTTGCTATTTGTGCACCCTGCAGGTAAAACTTTCAAAGCCGTGTCATGGTTATGGACGACTTGGAGCATGCTTTCGATCATAGACAAGTATAACTAAAGTACCGCTTTTAACTTGACTAAGTACCGACTAGTAAATAGTGCAACACTCATGGAATGGATAATAAAACTGCCAACGGATGGGGGTTGTTCGTCCGCTTCCTCGTTGGTAGCGAGGAGGAGGATGGATCTGTTGATATTCCGTTATAACTTGTTATTAATTCACGGACATCCATCTATCGATGGTTAGGCGGATGGTTAGCGGTATCTATAGAATTGTTAGGTATTATCTTTTGCTGCAATTGTGCCCCCTGTGTTTGTCCCTTTAGAGGCATAAAGACTTGCCGAAAATTACCCTAGGGTCTCACACGATAAATTGTTTGATTCAGATGAACAGTAAACTCGCAAGATGGATACCGGGTGGAGGAGACGGACGATGTGGGCAACGATCATTCGTGTAGAGATTCCGAACGGGATCCGTGAGATCTGTGGGACGTGTTTAATTATGGGGCATCTTATGCCGATTTGCTTCTTATCCGCATCGGATCTTGTTTTTCCGCTACCGATACTGATGTTTGATGTATGAGGAGATATCCTAAACTATTATATCTATCTAGGATATTTGGATCTTGCCGTATGGCGTTGTAATATTTCTATTTCTTTTAGATGGAATAGCTCCATGACTGTTGTATGGTGGCTTGCATACATACTCATTTGTGTATGTAGTTGATCCTTCGCCGCAGACACGCCACCGTTCTTGTCCCCATGTTTGGAAATGGTTAGGACGATGAAAGGTCTACTGTGAGTGGCATTTACGCCCACCGCATTATTTTAACCATTTCCGCCATCCAGCTTGTAACTAGGAGCGTAATTCACCGAGGTAGTTACAATTGGTATCGAGCCATCCCGCCTTCGTGGTCTCAGCAAATGGTCGTCAGTCTAGCAAATATTTTGGTAGCTATGTATACTAGGGAAAAACAAAACGTGAGAGTAGGACTGCTTCCATTTTTCTTCTTACCCACCCACCCACCCTTTACGGTAAGGAAGTGTAACGTTTTCAATCCTCTTCTTAAAATTCAAACTAGGATTCACGTGTTCTGGGTTCCGTAGTACCCTAGGTTGTCTGTGTGTGTGTAATTCCTTGTCTATCTGTTGCATCCAAATTGTTATCACAATCTGCCTTTGGTTATCAACTGATGGTATATTCCATACCGACAGGCTTTTGAAAACCGCGCGATCTATCTGACTCCTTGTTAACCGGTGCCATCTTCTTAAGGGTGTCCTTCCTTCTAGCAACTCCACATTCTGTGAAACCATCAGTTGCTAATCGCTACCTGATAAGTGTTTTTGCACATCTATTGGTATTTTAATGCCGAAAAATGCGGAAAATTTTTCTTTGATACATCTATGTTTCCACACTCCTTTTCAGTCGTGTGTGAAACATTATCTATCTCCCTTTTATCAGCATGTCCATGCTAACTCATTCTTTGTCACCGGCGCTTAATCACGAGTTTCATTTCATCTCCTTTTCTCTTGGGCTAATTACATAACATGTGTCGATCCGATGCTGGTGATTGTAATTTGGTTCTCGGCATAGCTATAGGACACTTATCATGAGTGGAATAGGGAAAATGCTATCAACACTATCCTCCAAATGGTGACGGTTATCTCATGTGATTTTGAGTACACCGTGATCATATCTATGCATATTCAAGCATCTTTGGCAATCCGGAGTTTCTCAAGGCACTACGACTTTATCATCATCCCATCATCATGCTGCACATCTTTTTGAACTCCATATCTGCAAAATTCTCTTTGAGACGAGGGAATTGCATCTTTTCATCTCTGGTAGCTTTGCTTGAGGTATGAGCTATCATCGTTTCTTTATCCAAGATCTCTTTATCTTTGTAACCGGTGATCCGATCGACAATGTGAACCAGGTGACATCTCTTTTTCTTCCGAAGGACCAGATAATCTATTCTTCCAGTGCATCTTCTTCAACACTAACCCATGCTCTTAATATTGATCTTTCTAAAAGCGTTGAGCTCAGAAAGTGTTTCGAGCATTTGTTCGTTTCTCCCGCCTCTTGAACTTGATATTCTGGGAATATCTTGTTAATCCATGGTGGTATATGTTGATAATATGCTTGCCTATTCGATATGAATGGAAGAACATGGAAGATCATATATGTCTCTTTCTCTCAAGCTTCGAGAACACTGCCTGTGTGCAAAGTTCTCAAAGCGTGAATTCTGGCTTCTTGAAGTCACCTATCTCGACCACGTCCTTCTGCTAAATACATTGCTTCAATTCTGGAATTAGCAAGTCCATTGTTAATTCCATCCTCCATCTTCAACCAATCTGGATTTATTCCTTGTTGGCAAGTTATCATCGTCGTTCCGCTAAAGATTTTCCTCAAGACTGCTAAATCTCTCTCTATCATTTCAAGAAGAACATGGAGTTCTTTCACCTCAGTCTCGTCAAGTAATCTCTTGAAACCCTCCCGCTCTATCGTCTATGCTCAATCCACCGGAGGCCATGGAGACCTTCTAGATCTTGTATTCCTTCCGTTCAAGTTGGTGCTATCTTTTCTGTAGCTGTTGAATCTTGCAGTTGTTCTCCGTAATCTCCCTTCATATCTTTCCGGTGGCTGGTTACTTATGACATGACGACAACATCATCATCGTTATCTATCTATGAATCCGGCGAATAATTTGCATCTATCCTTGTTTTCTAACGAAGTTCCATGAGTTTTTGTCAATACCTTCAGTCTGTTTTGGTAGTTGGGTTGCATGGTTTTCTTATTCATGTGCGGAGTAATGCCTTGAGTGCGGGATGGAATAGCTACCATACCACTACTCTTATCATTCGCTCTTGTACATTGAATTGGTGAATCAATGTGATTTCACTTATTCCACGGAAGTTAGAAGTGGCCTTTATCCCTTGATACTTTTACTTCCGTCCTTGTTTTTCCGGAGTGCTCTCTCTAAGAAAGTAATCAATAATCTCTTGTTGGTGGGCTAGATGGAGAAAAAATCTTCAATTATCCGGTGGGAACAAACGCAAACTCATTTCTGTCCTCGTCATTCTACCGATGCTCGACATCCCCAAACAAGATGAAAGGAAACTATCCCTCTCTTTGTTTCATCAATTCTTTTTCTGTGGTAAAGCCAATTATGGTTGATGCCATCAGCCGCAAATCTATTGCGTTAGCCTCAAGGATAAAGAAAGCAATAAGTATCTCTACAATAAACTCCAGATCCTCCATATTCTTTGCTTCTCGGGATTCCACCATGATCTGGCTTCACATCCGTCTCTGGAAGTTATATCTGCGCACCTCAATAGCGTGATCCTGTGGTTCTTACCGGTGCAACAAGAATCTAATCCGACGATGTCCAACTAAATCTTTCTGTTGATATCAAGGGACACTATTGTTTGAAGGCAATATTGTTTCCGTATTTCATTTCTCAAATCCGAGAGAAGACACGATGCTATTGTCATAGTGGTTCAAAACCTCTCCAACCTAGCTCTTTCTTCCGGCGAGACAAGGATTTCATCATCCCTAGTATCGGTAAATCTTTAATCTTAACGGTGTGTCTTTCTTTATCCATGATACATCATCTTGTCCTTTCTTTCACAAGTGGTTCTATTCTTTTATCATGTTTCTTGAGAAAATCGGAGCTATGTCCATCCTATCCTTCTTGTCTCACGACAATCCTACAACTCTTCTAGCCGTTGTTTCTCAAGCAAAACGCAAGACTCGCAACAAGTCTAGCAAGTTTTGCAAGGTGTAGCGGTCGCACCATTCCGTTGTTCATCAACTTGGGAACGTGAGGGTCACCTTCGTTCGAACACCCGCCTCTCCTTGTGTTGTTTTCTTTTTCCTAGGAATCTCGGGGCGAGATTCTTGTTTAGTGGGGGAGAGTTGTAGCATCCCAATTGTCTACATAACATAGATGCATTAATCTCTAGGGACTCCATTTGTGTCAAACTGCCATGGTGGTCAGAAAGCCTAGAGAGCCCCTAGAATATGCAACTGCCACATGGAGATGGGTGAATGTAGCATCCCAATTTTCTAACAATTGTAATGCTACTTGGTCTAGTAATATAATGCTACTTCCTACATATAATTGTTGCATCATAATTATATCATGCTCATGTCATCATGCCACCTTGCATTTGAGCATCATACAAAACACTTTTTGTTTTGGTTCTTCTCTCATATGCATCATTAATTGTATTTGCCTCTTGATATTGTAGTTGGTTATTGATATATTGTTTAAAAGCCCAAGTTGAGTTGGGGGCATATCTTTTATTCCACTCCACCACCCTTTCTTTCAACACCCTATAATTCCACCATCCCATTATCCATGAGCTTGTATTTGATTTTCTTTGGTATTTAATCTAGCTCATGGGAGATAGGATGGATCTACTTCAATAAATTCTTTTGCTTGGCTTTATTCCACTTTTGGGAATGCATAAGAATAATGCCATGTTAATATTATTGTTTTCACAAGAATAAACATGGCATTAATTATTTTGCATGGGCCATGCAAGCACCACCACATTCTAGTCCTTTGGGATTTTATATGATTTTTTTTAGTGGTGTATATCTCTTGTAGCTCTCCCTTCTCTCTCAAATCTTTCACCTTGTTTGGTTTTTTTTTCTTTTGCCTAGTGCTCATCAAGTTGTTCTCACTTGTGTATGCCATGCAACCATCTCCATCTTTTCTCCTCTTTTGTTATAATTTGATCTTTTGAGTGAATCATCCATCCACCTCTCTACCACTCCTTTGGCTTGATCTAGTTTGTTCTTGCTTAATACCACCACCACATCTCTCTCTCTCTCTCTAATCCTCTCTCCAAGCACCTACACCTAATCTAAACCCTTAACCCCCTCTCTAGCTAACCTACCACCACCATGATCTACCCCCATCTGCCCCTCTCCCTACCATGCAGGCCCCACCCTACTCCCCTTGGCCGAGCTACCCTCCTAACCCCAACCCTAGCACAACCCTAACCCGAGCCTCTAGCCCTAGCCGAAGCTAAACCCGAGCCTCCCTCCTCTCCTTTCTCTCTCTCAGGCGACCCACCAGCCCGAGACCGCCTTGCCTCCTGGCCCAGCCCACCGCAGCTGCTTCACCTAGACGAGGCTCCAAAGCACGTGAAGAGGAGAAGGAAAAAGGTGGCCGAAGCCACCTTTATATCCAACCTGATCCCCACGGCGCCTCCCCCTCCTCTCCTACTTACCCTCTTTCCCCACGTCTCCCTGCCTCTCCCAGATCCGCCCCAGGGCCTTGCCCTCTCCCCTCTTTTCTCCACCGACACCATCTACCCCCTCGCTGCCTCCGTGGTCTCCGTCCCCCTCTCTTGCAGCGGTGGCGAGGTGCTCGGGTGTCGAGGAAGAACGAGTACCCTCCCTACTTGCCTGCAGACGCAGCGAGGAGGAGGAGGAGGACCAGAACCACTGGAACCACCGCCGCGACGATGAAACCCTAGCCCTGCCGTGCGCCAGCAACGCCGTAGATCGCCCGCTCCTCGCCCCGATCCGAGCCCGCGATCGAGCCCGCGGTGAGCCTCTCTCCCTCCCCGACATGGTCCGCCGCCATCGCCCTAGTGCCGTTCGTTTGTTGCCGGTGCATCGCTGGCCGGCCACCGCGCCTTCTCGCTCCCGCGTCGCGCAGAACCTCACCTAGGCCCCGTCTGCCCTCCTACCACCATCCCGTAGCCAGCCGCTACTGGTCACCCTCAGCCAAGACGCCGCGACCAGGATCGATCCCCGCCCGCCACAGACGACGGTCATCGAACGCAGCAGAAGATCCACAAGAAGGCGCCTTTTGCAGAATAGCCTCTGTTATTTCTCTGCTCAACCCGCGGTCCGCCTGAGCCCCACTTATCATCCGTAGTAACACTTTGCAGATAGGCACCCCATTTTATCGCCCCTCAACCCGCACTCCCCTCTGCGCCAGGTGGCTTTGTCCGTTTCCCCCGCTGGCAAGTGGACCTGCGAGCCCGCTGGCCCCACTTGTCTGTCTCCGAGGCTGGCCACTCTCGCGGTGTAAAAAGTTTTCACCGCGCCAGTTCGCCCAGTCAGCATCAGCCCCACTTGTCTGTGTCTTTGGCTAGGTTTGTCTGAGTAACAAAAGTTTCTGTTCTTTTCTATTTTAATTTAAACTTTCCAAATTTGTTTTAAATTCAAATTCAAATCTGTTTTAAAATAACTTTTAATTTTCAAATCCAAATAATACATATAATATATGTTTTGAGATCAGAAAAATGTGAGGAATTCAAATATGCCCTTCAAAATATATTTTGAACACTTTAATTTTCGAGTTGATTAAAATTACAAATAAAATTCCCTTTTTCCTTAATTAATTAATAACTTTTGTTTTATAACTCCGAATTTGACAAATAATATGTCTAAAATGATCAGCTCGACGAGACCTTTCTGTTTATGCATTTCATGTACTGAATTGCAGCATGCATCATATAAATATAAAGTTTACAGCAACTTATATGAGGTTAAAATGTGATTAAAACCCCATAAAATGTTTATTTCTTGTATTCCACACCTCACCCTTGCCATGCTACTTTATTGCCATGCAAATTGTGCATCATTCATCATGGCATGATTGTTTTGACGATTTTATTCATATGCTTGTGCACTTTATTCATGTTGGCCCTTGTTTGTTTGGTTCTTCTTGAATAGACGCCGAAGGTGGATATATCAAGAAACCCAGAGCACTACCTGCATCCTTCTCTCGCTTCAATCGAACGCCATGCAAGCACTACCACATGCTTGCATACATATAGTACCTATTGCCTCTATCTTATTCTTGCATCATTGAGTCGCGATTGCATTAAACTGAATCCCAAGCACTTGATAGCCTTTACTTTAAACCCCAATCAAGCTTGTTCCTCCATCCCATGAGCCATTACTACAGGAGTTGCTTGAGCCATGCGGGTCGTAGAACAACATGTGTAGGGTATGTGAGTGTCTGATGGATAACGAGGTACCTAAACAACTTAACCTGAGTAGTAATGGGATAACTAATGAAAGTGGCACCGGTGAGCAATATCTGCTATTTGGTTTTTCATGCTCACTTGTGTCCCGTAGGACCCCGAGTACTTGATTCCTGTTCCTTTAATATTCACGCTATCCACATCCGGGAGGCTTATGAACCCCCGAGCGTAGCTTGATTCATTCTTATATCTTGGGGCCACAATTAGTTTGGGGCTTTATTACTATCCTGCATTTATGCCATGCTTTACCGCTTTATTTACGATTGCGTGGAGCACTGCATCAAGCTTAGGACCGTGACATGTTTTCCTGTGACGACAAGCCCACCACACTTTCGGGTTCCCAATCGTACATACCTTCCACACAAACCTTGAGTCCGTCTCGAGCCGCCAACTTCGCTATGGGTAGCTTAATGGGGTGGCCCCTGAAATATTTCTGAATCTCGTGATCGCTTTGTCGTGAATGCCTCGCTGGGTTTTGATTTGGTTTTTCCGAGGTTGATCGAGTGTGTGTTGCTATTTGTGCACCTAGGGTAAAACTTTTCAAAGCCGTGTCCGCGGTTATGGATGACTTGGAGCACGCCGATCATAGACAAGTATAACTAAAGTACCGCTTTTAACTTGACTAAGTAACTGACTAGTAAATAGTGCAACACTCATGGAATGGATAATAAAACTGCCAACGGATGGGGGGTTGTTCGTCCGCTTCCTCGTTGGTAAGCGAGGAGGAGGATGGATCTGTTGATATTACTGTTATAACTGTTGTTATTAATTCACGGACATCCGTCTATCGATGGTTAGGCGGATGGTTAGCGAGTATCTATAGAATTGTTAGGTATTATCTTTTGCTGCAATTCGTCCCCCTGTGTTTTGTCCCTTTAGAGGCATAAAGACTTGCCGAGTACCCTAGGGTCTCACACGATAAATTGTTTGATTCGATGAACAGTAAACTCGCAAGATGGATACCGGGTGGAGGAGACGGACGATGGGCAACGATCATTCGGTGTAGAGATTCGAACGGGGATCCGTGAGATCTGTGGGCGGACGTGTTTAATTATGGGGCATCTTATGCCGATTTGCTTTATCCGTACTCGGATCTTGTTTTCCGCTCACCGATACTGGATGTTTGATGTATGAGGAGATATCCTAAACTATTATATCTATCTAGGATATTTGGATATTGCCGTATGGCGTTGCAATATTTCTATTTCTTTTAGATGGAATGGCTCTGAGGACTGTTGTATGGTGGCTAGCATACATACTCATTTGTGTATGTAGTTGATGCCTTCTACGTATTGCCGCCTGCGTTCTTGTCCCGATGTTTGGAAATGGTTAGGACGACCGAAAGGTCTACCTGTGAGTGGCATTTGGGCCCCACCGTACTATTTTAACCATTTCCGCTCATCCAGGCTTGTAACTAGGAGCATAATTCACCGAGGTAGTTACAGTGAACCTGCAGTGTGACAGAAGCAGTTGCATCACTACACCCACTGGAGTGTGTGTGGATTTTCAAGGTGTGGCTTTTGATACTACATAACACAGATACATTGATCTGTAGGGACTCCATTTGTGTCAAACAACCATGGTGGTCAGCAAGCCCAGAGTGCCCCAAGAATATGCAACTGCCACTTGGAGATGGGTGAACCTGCAGTGTGACAGAAGCAATTGCATCACCACACCCAACTGGAGTGTGTGTGGGTCATAGAGGTGTGGCTTTTGAGACTACATAACACAGATGCATTGATATGTAGGGACAACATTTGTGTCAAACAACCATGGTGGTCAGCAAGCCCAGAGAGCCCCTAGAATATGCAACTGCCACATGGAGATGGGTGAACCGGCATTGTGACAGAAGCAATTGCATCACCACACCCAACTGGAGTGTGTGTGGGTCATCAAGGTGTGGCTTTTGAGACTACATAACACAGATGCATTGATATGTAGGGACTCCATTTGTGTCAAACAACCATGGTGGTCAGAAAGCCAGAGAGCCCCTAGAATATGCAACTGCCCCATGGAGATGGGTGAAACTGAAGTGTGACAGAAGCAGTTGTATCACCACACCCAACTGGAGTGTGTTGGGTCACCAAAGGTGTGGCTTTTGAGACTACATAACATAGATGCATTGATCTGTAGGGACTCCATTTGTGTCAAACAACCATGGTGGTCAGAAAGCCCAGAGAGCCCCTAGAATATGCAACTGCCACATGGAGATGGGTGAACCTGCAGTGTGACAGAAGCAGTTGCATCACCACACCCAACTAGAGTGTGTGTGGGTCATCCATGTGGCTTTTGAGAATACATAACACAGATGCATTGATCTGTAGGGAGTCCATTTGTGTTAAACAACCATGGTGGTTAGAAAGCCCAGAGAGCACCTAGAATATGCAACTGCCACATGAAGATGGGTGAACCTGCAGTGTGACAGAAGCAGTTGCATCACCACACCCAACTGGAGTGTGTGTGGGTCATCAAGGTGTGGCTTTTGAGACTACATAACACAGATTGATCTCTAGGGACTCCATTTGTGTCAAACAACCATGGTGGTCAGAAAGCCCAGAGATCCCCTAGAATATGCAACTGCCACATGGATATGGGTGAACCTGTAGTGTGCTAGAAGCAGTTGCATCACCACACCCAACTGCAGTGTGTGTGGGTCATTAAGGTGTGGCTTTTGAGACTACATAACACAAATGCATTGATCTCTAGGGACTCCATTTGTGTCAAACAACCATGGTGGTCAGAAAGCCTAGAGAGCCCCTAGAATATGCAACTACCCCATGGAGATGGGTGAACCTGCAGTGTGACAGAAGCAGTTGCATCACCACACCCAAGTGGAGTGTGTATGGGTCATCAAGATGTGGCTTTTGAGACTACATAAAACAGATGCATTGATCTCTTGGGACTCCATTTGTGTAAAAGAATCATGGTGGTGAGAAAGCCCAAAGCCCCTAGAATATGCAACTGCCACATGGAGATGGGTGAACCTGCAGTGTGACAGAAGCAGTTACATCACTACACCCAACTTGACTGTGTGTGGGTCATTAAGGTGTGGCTTCTGAGACTACATAACACAGATGCATTGATCTCTAGGGACTCCATTTATGTCCAACAACCATGGTGGTCAGAAAGCCCAGAGAGCCCCTAGAATATGCAACTGCCACATGGAGATGGGTGAACCAACAGTGTGACAGAAGCAGTTGCATCACCACACCCAACTGGAGTGTGTGTGGGTCATCAAGGTGTGGCTTTTGAGACTACATAACACAGATGCATTAATCTCTAGGGACTCCATTTGTGTCAAACAACCATGGTGGTCAGAAAGCCCAGAGAGCCCCTAGAATATGCAACTACCCCATGGAGATGGGTGAACCTGCAGTGTGACAGAAGCAGTTGCATCACCACACCCAAGTGGAGTGTGTATGGGTCATCAAGGTGTGGCTTTTGAGACTACATAAAACAGATGCATTGATCTCTAGGGACTCCATTTGTGTTAAAGAATCATGGTGGTGAGAAAGCCAAGACCCCTAGAATATGCAACTGCCACATGGAGATGGGTGAACCTGAAGTGTGACAGAAGCAGTTACATCACCACACCCAACTTGAGTGTGTGTGGGTCATTAAGGTGTGGCTTTTGAGACTACATAACACAGATGCATTGATCTCTAGGGACTCCATTTATGTCCAACAACCATGGTGGTGAGAAAGCCCAGAGAGCCCCTAGAATATGCAACTGCCTCATGGAGATGGGTGAATCTATAGTGTGATAGAAGCAGTTGCATCACCACACCCAACTTGAGTGTGTGTCGGTCATTAAGGTGTGGCTTTTCAGACTACATAACGCAAATGCATTGATCTCAAGGGATTCAATTTGTGTCGAACAACCATGGTGGTCAGAAAGCCCAGAGAGCCCCTAGAATATGCAACTGCCACTTGGAGATGGGTGAACTGCAGCAGATGTAAGTTGCATCACCACACCCAACTGGAGTGTGTGTGGGTCATCAAGGTGTGGCTTTTGAGACTACATAACATAGATGCATTAATCTCTAGGGACTCCATTTGTGTCAAACTGCCATGGTGGTCAGAAAGCCTAGAGAGCCCCTAAAATAAGCAACTGCCACATGGACATGGGTGAACCTGCAGTGTGACAGAAGCAGTTGCATCACCACACCCAACTGGAGTGTGTGTGGGTCATCAAGGTGTGGCTTTTTAGACTACATAACACGGATGCATTAATCTCTAGGGACCCCATTTGTGTCAAACAACCATGGTGGTCAGAAAGCCAGAGAGCCCCTAGAATATGCAGCTGCCCCATGGAGATGGGTGAACCTGAAGTCTGACAGAAGAAGTTGCATCACCACACCCAACTTGAGTGTGTGTGGGTCACCAAAGGTGTGGCTTTTGAGACTACATAACATAGATGCATTGATCTGTAGGGACTCCATTTGTGTCAAACAACCATGGTGGTCAGAAAGCCCAGAGAGCCCCTAGAATATGCAACTGCCACATGGAGATGGGTGAACCTGTAGTGTGACAGAAGCAGTTGCATCACCACACCCAACTTGAGTGTGTGTGGGTCATTAAGGTGTGGCTTTTGAGACTACATAACACAGATGCATTGATCTCTAGGGATTCAATTTGTGTCAAACAACCATGGTGGTCAGAAAGCCCAGAGAGCCCCTAGAATATGCAACTGCCCCTTGGAGATGGGTGAACCTGCAGTGTGATTGAAGCAGTTGCATCACCACACCCAACTGGAGTGTGTGTGGGTCATCAAGGTGTGGATTTGGAGACTACATAACATAGATGCATTGATCTCTAGGGACTCCATTTGTGTCAAACTGCTATGGTGGTCAGAAAGCCTAGAGAGCCCCTGCAATATGCAACTGCCACATGGAGATGGGTGAACCTGCAGTGTAACAGAAGCAGTTGCATCACTACACCCACTGGAGTGTGTGTGGGTTTTCAAGGTGTGGCTTTTGAGACTACATAACACAGATGCAGTGATCTGTAGGGACTCCATTTGTGTCAAACAACCAAGGTGGTCAGCAAGCCCAGAGGGCCCCTAGAATATGCAACTGCCACATCGAGATGGGTGAACCTGAAGTGTGACAGAAGCAGTTGCATCACCACACCCAACTAGAGTGTGTGTGGGTCATCAAGGTGTGGCTTTTGAGACTACATAACACAGATGCATTGATATGTAGGGACTTCATTTGTGTCAAACAACCATGGTGGTCAGAAAGCCCAGAGAGCCCCTAGAATATGCAACTGCCACATGGAGATGGGTGAACCTTCAGTGTGACAGAAGAAGTTGCATCACCACACCCAACTGAAGTGTGTGTGGGTCATCGAGGTGTGGCTTTTGAGACTACATAACACGGATGCATTGATCTCTAGGGACCCCATTTGTGTCAAACAACCATGGTGGTCAGAAAGCCAGAGAGCCCCTAGAATATGCAACTGCCCCATGGAGATGGGTGAACCTGAAGTGTGACAGAAGCAGTTGTATCACCACACCCAACTGGAGTGTGTGTGGTCACCAAAGGTGTGGCTTTTGAGACTACATAACATAGATGCATTGATCTGTAGGGACTCCATTTGTGTCAAACAACCATGGTGGTCAGAAACTCAGAGAGCCCCTAGAATATGCAACTGCCACATGGAGATGGGTGAACCTACAGTGTGAAGTGTATCACCACACCCAACTGGAGTGTGTGGGTCATCAAGGTGTGGCTTTTGAGACTACATAACACAAATGCATTGATCTGTAGGGACTCCATTTGTGTTAAACAACCATGGTGGTTAGAAAGCCCAGTGAGCCCCTAGAATATGTAACTACCACATGAAGAGGGGTGAACTCAGAGTAGTGACAGAAGTTGCATCACCACACCCAACTGGAGTGTGTGTGGGTCATCAAGGTGTGGCTTTTGAGAATACATAACACAGATTGATCTCTAGGGACTCCATTTGTGTCAAACAACCATGGTGGTCGGAAAGCCCAGAGAGCCCCTAGAATATGCAAATCGCCACATGGATATGGGTGAACTCAGAGTGTGATAGAAGTTGCATCACCCCACCCAACTGGAGTGTGTGTGGGTCATTAATGTGTGGCTTTTGAGACTACATAACACATATGCATTGATCTCTAGGGACTCCATTTGTGTCAAACAACCATGGTGGTCAGAAACCCAGAGAGCCCCTAGAATATGCAACTACCCCATGGAGATGGGTGAATCTGCAGTGTGACAGAAGCAGTTGCATCAACACACCCAAGTGGAGTGTGTATGGGTCATCAAGGTGTGGGTTTTGAGACTACATAACACAGATGCATTGATCTCTAGGGACTCCATTTGTGTTAAAGAATCATGGTGGTCGGAAAGCCCAAAGAGCACCTAGAATATGCAACTGCCACATGGAGATGGGTGAACCTGCAGTGTAACAGAAGCAGTTACATCACCACACCCAACTTGAGTGTGTGTGGGTCATTAAGGTGTGGCTTTTGAGACTACATAACACAGATGCATTGATCTGTAGGGACTCCATTTGTGTCAAACAACCATGGTGGTCACAAACCCAGAGAGCTCCTAGAATATGCAACTGCCACATGATGATGGGTGAGCCTGCAGTGTGACAGAAGTAGTTGCATCACCACACCCAACTAGAGTGTGTGTGGGTCATCAAGGTGTGGCTTTTGAGACTACATAACACAGATGCATTGATATGTAGGGACTCCATTTGTGTCAAACAACCATGGTGGTCAGAAAGCCCAGAGAGCCCCTAGAATATGCAATCGCCACATGGAGATGGGTGAACCTCAGCAGATGTAAGAAGCAGTTGCATCACCACACCCAACTAGAGTGTGTGTGGGTCATCCAGGTGTGGCTTTTGAGAATACATAACACAGATGCATTGATCTGTAGGGAGTCCATTTGTGTTAAACAACCATGGTGGTTAGAAAGCCCAGAGAGCCCCTAGAATATGCAACTGCCACATGGATATGGGTGAACCTGTAGTGTGCTAGAAGCAGTTGCATCACCACACCCAACTGCAGTGTGTGTGGGTCATCGAGGTGTGGCTTTTGAGACTACATAACACGGATGCATTGATCTCTAGGGACCCCATTTTGTCAAACAACCATGGTGGTCAGAAAGCCAGAGAGCCCCTAGAATATGCAACTACCCCATGGAGATGGGTGAACCTGAAGTGTGACAGAAGCAGTTGTATCACCACACCCAACTGGAGTGTGTGGGTCACCAAAGGTGTGGCTTTTGAGACTACATAACATAGATGCATTGATCTGTAGGGACTCCATTTGTGTCAAACAACCATGGTGGTCAGAAAGCCCAGAGAGCCCCTAGAATATGCAACTGCCACATGGAGATGGGTGAACCTACAGTGTGACAGAAGCAGTTGCATCACCACACCCAACTGGAGTGTGTGTGGGTCATCAAGGTGTGGCTTTTGAGACTACATAACACATATGCATTGATCTGTAGGGACTCCATTTGTGTTAAACAACCATGGTGGTTAGAAAGCCCAGTGAGCCCCTAGAATATGTAACTACCACATGAAGATGGGTGAACCTGTAGTGTGACAGAAGCAGTTGCATCACCACACCCAACTGGAGTGTGTGTGGGTCATCAAGGTGTGGCTTTTGAGACTACATAACACAGATTGATCTCTAGGGACTCCATTTGTGTCAAACAACCATGGTGGTCAGAAAGCCCAGAGAGCCCCTAGAATATGCAACTGCCACATGGATATGGGTGAACCTGTAGTGTGATAGAAGCAGTTGCATCACCCCACCCAACTGGAGTGTGTGTGGGTCATTAATGTGTGGCTTTTGAGACTACATAACACATATGCATTGATCTCTAGGGACTCCATTTGTGTCAAACAACCATGGTGGTCAGAAACCCAGAGAGCCCCTAGAATATGCAACTACCCCATGGAGATGGGTGAATCTGCAGTGTGACAGAAGCAGTTGCATCAACACACCCAAGTGGAGTGTGTATGGGTCATCAAGGTGTGGCTTTTGAGACTACATAACACAGATGCATTGATCTCTAGGGACTCCATTTGTGTTAAAGAATCATGGTGGTCGGAAAGCCCAAAGAGCACCTAGAATATGCAACTGCCACATGGAGATGGGTGAACCTGCAGTGTAACAGAAGCAGTTACATCACCACACCCAACTTGAGTGTGTGTGGGTCATTAAGGTGTGGCTTTTGAGACTACATAACACAGATGCATTGATCTGTAGGGACTCCATTTGTGTCAAACAACCATGGTGGTCACAAACCCAGAGAGCTCCTAGAATATGCAACTGCCACATGATGATGGGTGAGCCTGCAGTGTGACAGAAGCAGTTGCATCACCACACCCAACTAGAGTGTGTGTGGGTCATCAAGGTGTGGCTTTTGAGACTACATAACACAGATGCATTGATATGTAGGGACTCCATTTGTGTCAAACAACCATGGTGGTCAGAAAGCCCAGAGAGCCCCTAGAATATGCAACTGCCACATGGAGATGGGTGAACCTGCAGTGTGACAGAAGCAGTTGCATCACCACACCCAACTAGAGTGTGTGTGGGTCATCCAGGTGTGGCTTTTGAGAATACATAACACAGATGCATTGATCTGTAGGGAGTCCATTTGTGTTAAACAACCATGGTGGTTAGAAAGCCCAGAGAGCCCCTAGAATATGCAACTGCCACATGGATATGGGTGAACCTGTAGTGTGCTAGAAGCAGTTGCATCACCACACCCAACTGCAGTGTGTGTGGGTCATTAAGGTGTGGCTTTTGAGACTACATAACTCAAATGCATTGATCTCTAGGGACTCCATTTGTGTCAAACAACCATGGTGGTCAGAAAGCCTAGAGAGCCCCTAGAATATGCAACTACCCCATGGAGATGGGTGAACCTGCAGTGTGACAGAAGCAGTTGCATCACCACACCCAAGTGGAGTGTGTATGGGTCATCAAGGTGTGGCTTTTGAGACTACATAACACAGATGCATTGATCTCTAGGGACTCCATTTGTGTCAAACAACCATGGTGGTCAGAAAGCCCAGAGAGCCCCTAGAATATGCAACTACCCCATGGAGATGGGTGAACCTGCAGTGTGACAGAAGAAGTTGCATCACCACACCCAAGTGGAGTGTGTATGGGTCATCAAGGTGTGGCTTTTGAGACTACATAAAACAGATGCATTGATCTCTAGGGACTCCATTTGTGTTAAAGAATCATGGTGGTGAGAAAGCCAAGAGCCCCTAGAATATGCAACTGCCACATGGAGATGGGTGAACCTGAAGTGTGACAGAAGCAGTTACATCACCACACCCAACTTGAGTGTGTGTGGGTCATTAAGGTGTGGCTTTTGAGACTACATAACACAGATGCATTGATCTCTAGGGACTCCATTTATGTCCAACAACCATGGTGGTGAGAAAGCCCAGAGAGCCCCTAGAATATGCAACTGCCTCATGGAGATGGGTGAATCTATAGTGTGATAGAAGCAGTTGCATCACCACACCCAACTTGAGTGTGTGTGGGTCATTAAGGTGTGGCTTTTTAGACTACATAACGCAAATGCATTGATCTCTAGGGATTCAATTTGTGTCAAACAACCATGGTGGTCAGAAAGCCCAGAGAGCCCCTAGAATATGCAACTGCCCCTTGGAGATGGGTGAACCTGCAGTGTGACAGAAGCAGTTGCATCACCACACCCAACTGGAGTGTGTGTGGGTCATCAAGGTGTGGCTTTTGAGACTACATAACATAGATGCATTAATCTCTAGGGACTCCATTTGTGTCAAACTGCCATGGTGGTCAGAAAGCCTAGAGAGCCCCTAAAATATGCAACTGCCACATGGAGATGGGTGAACCTGCAGTGTGACAGAAGCAGTTGCATCACTACACCCACTGGAGTGTGTGTGGGTTTTCAAGGTGTGGCTTTTGATACTACATAACACAGATGCATTGATCTGTAGGGACTCCATTTGTGTCAAACAACCATGGTGGTCAGCAAGCCCAGAGTGCCCCAAGAATATGCAACTGCCACTTGGAGATGGGTGAACCTGTAGTGTGACAGAAGCAATTGCATCACCACACCCAACTGGAGTGTGTGTGGGTCATAGAGGTGTGGTTTTGAGACTACATTATGTAGGGACAACATTTGTGTCAAACAACCATGGTGGTCAGCAAGCCCAGAGAGCCCCTAGAATATGCAACTGCCACATGGAGATGGGTGAACCTGCAGTGTGACAGAAGCAATTGCATCACCACACCCAACTGGAGTGTGTGTGGGTCATCAAGGTGTGGCTTTTGAGACTACATAACACGGATGCATTGATCTCTAGGGACCCCATTTGTGTCAAACAACTATGGTGGTCAGAAAGCCAGAGAGCCCCTAGAATATGCAACTGCCCCATGGAGATGGGTGAACCTGAAGTGTGACAGAAGCAGTTGTATCACCACACCCAACTGGAGTGTGTGTGGGTCACCAAAGGTGTGGCTTTTGAGACTACATAACATAGATGCATTGATCTGTAGGGACTCCATTTGTGTCAAACAACCATGGTGGTCAGAAAGCCCAGAGAGCCCCTAGAATATGCAACTGCCACATGGAGATGGGTGAACCTGTAGTGTGACAGAAGCAGTTGCATCACCACACCCAACTTGAGTGTGTGTGGGTCATTAAGGTGTGGCTTTTGAGACTACATAACACAGATGCATTGATATCTAGGGATTCAATTAGTGTCAAACAACCATGGTGGTCAGAAAGCCTAGAGAGCCCCTAGAATATGCAACTGCCCCTTGGAGATGGGTGAACCTGAAGTGTGATAGAAGTAGTTGCATCACCACACCCAACTGGAGTGTGTGTGGGTCATCAAGGTGTGGCTTTTGAGACTACATAACATAGATGCATTGATCTCTAGGGACTCCATTTGTGTCAAACAACCATGGTGGTCAGAAAGCCTAGAGAGCCCCTAGAATATGCAACTGCCACATGGAGATGGGTGAACCTGAAGTGTGACAGAAGCAGTTGCATCACCACACCCAACTGGAGTGTGTGTGGGTCATCAAGGTGTGGCTTTTGAGACTACATAACACAGATGCATTGATCTGTAGGGACTCCATTTGTGTCAAACAACCACGGTGGTCAGCAAGCCCAGAGGTCCCCTAGAATATGCAACTGCCACATGGAGATGGGTGAACCTGAACTGTGACAGAAGCAGTTGCATCACCACACCCAACTAGAGTGTGTGTGGGTCATCAAGGTGTGGCTTTTGAGACTACATAACACAGATGCATTGATATGTAGGGACTCCATTTGTGTCAAACAACCATGGTGGTCAGAAAGCCCAGAGAGCCCCTAGAATATGCAATAGCCCCATGGAGATGGGTGAACCTTCAGTGTGACAGAAGAAGTTGCATCACCACACCCAACTGGAGTGTGTGTGGGTCATCAAGGTGTGGCTTTTGAGACTACATAACACGGATGCATTGATCTCTAGGGACCCCATTTGTGTCAAACAACCATGGTGGTCAGAAAGCCAGAGAGCCCCTAGAATATGCAACTGCCCCATGGAGATGGGTGAACCTGAAGTGTGACAGAAGCAGTTGTATCACCACACCCAACTGGAGTGTGTGTGGGTCATCAAGGTGTGGCTTTTGAGACTACATAACATAGATGCATTGATCTGTAGGGACTCCATTTGTGTCAAACAACCATGGTGGTCAGAAAGCCAGAGAGCCCCTAGAATATGCAACTGCCACATGGAGATGGGTGAACCTACAGTGTGACAGAAGCAGTTGCATCACCACACCCAACTGGAGTGTGTGTGGGTCATCAAGGTGTGGCTTTTGAGACTACATAACACAAATGCATTGATCTGTAGGGACTCCATTTGTGTTAAACAACCATGGTGGTTAGAAAGCCCAGAGAGCCCCTAGAATATGTAACTACCACATGAAGATGGGTGAACCTGCAGTGTGACAGAAGCAGTTGCATCACCACACCCAACTGGAGTGTGTGTGGGTCATCAAGGTGTGGCTTTTGAGACTACATAACACAGATTGATCTCTAGGGACTCCATTTGTGTCAAACAACCATGGTGGTCGGAAAGCCCAGAGAGCCCCTAGAATATGCAACTGCCACATGGAGATGGGTGAACCTGTAGTATGATAGAAGCAGTTGCATCACCACACCCAACTGGAGTGTGTGTGGGTCATCAAGGTGTGGCTTTTGAGACTACATAACACATATGCATTGATCTCTAGGGACTCCATTTGTGTCAAACAACCATGGTGGTCAGAAAGCCCAGAGAGCCCCTAGAATATGCAACTACCCCATGGAGATGGGTGAATCTGCAGTGTGACAGAAGCAGTTGCATCAACACACCCAGGTGAAGTGTGTATGGGTCATCAAGGTGTGGCTTTTGAGACTACATAACACAGATGCATTGATCTCTAGGGACTCCATTTGTGTTAAAGAATCATGGTGGTCAGAAAGCCCAAAGAGCCCCTAGAATATGCAACTGCCACATGGAGATGGGTGAACCTGCAGTGTAACAGAAGCAGTTACATCACCACACCCAACTTGAGTGTGTGTGGGTCATTAAGGTTTGGCTTTTGAGACTACATAACACAGATGCATTGATCTGTAGGGACTCCATTTGTGTCAAACAACCATGGTGGTCAGCAAGCCCAGAGAGCTCCTAGAATATGCAACTGCCACATGATGATGGGTGAGCTGCAAGGTGTAAGAAGCATCACCACACCCAACTAGAGTGTGTGTGGGTCATCAAGGTGTGGCTTTTGAGACTACATAACACAGATGCATTGATATGTAGGGACTCCATTTGTGTCAAACAACCATGGTGGTCAGAAAGCCCAGAGAGCCCCTAGAATATGCAACTGCCACATGGAGATGGGTGAACCTTCAGTGTGACAGAAGAAGTTGCATCACCACACCCAACTGGAGTGTGTGTGGGTCATCAAGGTGTGGCTTTTGAGACTACATAACACAGATGCATTGATCTCTAGGGACTCCATTTGTGTCAAACAACCATGGTGGTAAGAAAGCCCAGAGACCCCCGAGAATATGCAATCGCCACATGGAGATGGGTGAACCCAAGTAGTGTGTAAGCAGTTGCATCACCACACCCAACTAGAGTGTGTGTGGGTCATCAAGGTGTGGCTTTTGAGACTACATAACATAGATGCATTGATCTGTAGGGACTCCATTTGTGTCAAACAACCATGGTGGTCAGAAGGCCGAGAGAGCCCTTAGAATATGCAACTGCCACATGGAGATGAGTGAACCCAGCAGGACAGAAGGTTGCATCACCACACCCAACTGGAGTGTGTGTGGGTCATCAAGGTGTGGCTTTGAGACTACATAACAGATGCATTGATCTGTAGGGACTCCATTTGTGTCAAACAACCATGGTGGTCGAAAGCCCAGAGCCCCTAGAATATGCAACTGCCACATGGAGATGGGTGAACCCAGTGTAGAAGCAGTTGCATCACCACACCTAACTAGAGTGTGTGTGGTTCATCAAGGTGTGGCTTTGAGACTCCATAACACAGATGCATTAATCTGTAGGGACACCATTTGTTTCAAACAACCATGGTGGTTAGAAAGCACAGAGAGCCCCTAGAATATGCAACTGCCACATGGAGATGGGTGAATCAGTGTGATAGAAGTAGTTGCATCACCACCCAACTAGAGTGTGTGTGGGTCATCAAGGTGTGGCTTTTGAGACTACATAACACAGATGCATTGATCTGTAGGGACTCCATTTGTGTCAAACAACCATGGTGGTCTTTGTGTCAAACAACCATGGTGGAAGCCCAGAGAGCCCCTAGAATATGCAATCGCCACATGGAGATGGGTGAACCTGTGTGACAAGTAGTTGCATCACCACACCCAACTGGAGTGTGTGTGGGTCATCAAGGTGTGGCTTTTGAGACTACATAACACAGATGCATTGATCTGTAGGGACTCCATTTGTGTCAAACAACCATGGTGGTCAGAAAGCCTAGAGAGCCCCTAGAATATGCAACTTCCACATGGAGATGGGTGAACCTGCAGTCTGACAGAAGAGGTTGCATCACCACACCCAACTAGAGTGTGTATGGGTCATCAAGGTGTGGCTTTTAAGACTACATAACATAGATGCATTGATCTCTAGGGACTCCATTTGTGTCAAACAACCATGGTGGTCAGAAATCCTAGAGAGCCCCTAGAATATGCAACTGCCACATGGAGATGGGTGAACCTGCAGTGTGACAGAAGCAGTTGCATCACCACACCGAACTAGTGTGTGTGTGGGTCATCAAGGTGTGGCTTTTGAGACTACATAACATAGATGCATTGATCTGTAGAGACTCCATTTGTGTCAAACAACCATGGTGGTTAGAATGCCCAGAGAGCCCCGAGAATATGCAACTGTCACATGGAGATGGGTTAACCTGCAACATGACAGAAGTAGTTGCATCACCACACCCAACAGGAGTGTGTGTGGGTCATCAAGGTGTTTCTTTTGAGACTAATAACATAGTTGCATTGATCTGTAGCGACTCCATTTGTGTCAAACAACCATGGTGTTCAGAAAGCCCAGAGAGCCCCTAGAATATGCAATTGCCACATGCAGATGGGTGAACCTGTAGCATGACAGAAGCAGTTGCATCACCACACCCAACTGGAGTGTATGTGGGTCATCAAGGTGTGGCTTTTGAGACTAAATAACACCGATGTATTGATCTCTAGGGACTCCATTTGTGTCAAACAACCATGGTGGTCAAAAAGCCTAGAGAGCCCCTAGAATATGCAACTGCCACATGGAGATGGGTGAACCTACAGTGTGACAGAAGCAGTTGCATCACCACACCCAACTGTAGTGTGTGTGGGTCATCAAGGTGTGGCTTTTGAGACTACATAACACAGATGCATTGATCTCTAGGGACTCCATTTGTGTCAAACAACCATGGTGGTCAGAAAGCCCATAGAGCCCCTAGAATATGCAACTACCACATGGAGATGGGTGAACTTATAGTGACAGAAGAAGTTGCATCACCACACCCAACTGGAGTGTGTGTGGTTTATCATGGTGTGGCTTTTGAGACTAGATAATACAGATGCATTGATCTCTAGGGACTCCATTTGTGTGAAACAACCATGGTGGTCAGAAAGCCCAGAGAGCCCCTAGAATATGCAACTACCACATGGAGATGGGTGAACCTGAAGTGTGACTTTAAGTAGTTGCATCACCACACCCAACTGGAGTGTGTGTGGGTCATCAAGGTGTTGCTTTTGAGACTACATAACACAGATGCATTGATCTGTAGGGACTCCATTTGTGTCAAACAACCATGGTGGTCAGAAAGCCTAGAGAGCCCCTAGAATATGCAACTGCCACATGGAGATGGGTGAACCTGTAGTGTGACAAAAGCAGTTGCATCACCACACCCAACTGGAGTGTGTGTGGGTCATCAAGGTGTGGCTTTTGAGACTACATAACACAGATGCATTGATCTCTAGGGACTCCATTTGTGTCAAACAACCATGGTGGTCAGAAAGCCCATAGAGCCCCTAGAATATGCAACTGCCACATGGAGATGGGTGAACCAGTGTGACAGAAGCAGTTGCATCACCACACCCAACTGTAGTGTGTGTGGGTCATCAAGGTGTGGCTTTTGATACTACATAACATAGATGCATTGATATGTAGGGTCTCCATTTGTGTCAAACAACCATGGTGGTCAGAAAGCCCAGAGAGCCCCTAGAATATGCAACTGCCACATGGAGATGGGTGAACCTGTAGTGTGACAGAAGAAGTTGCATCACCACACCCAACTAGAGTGTGTGTGGGTCATCAAGGTGTGGCTTTTGAGACTACATAACACAGATGCATTGATCTGTAGGGACTCCATTTGTGTCAAACAACCATGGTGGTCATAAAGCCCAGAGAGCCCCTAGAATATGCAACTGCCACATGGAGATGGGTGAACCTGCAATGTGATAGAAGCAGTTGCATCACCACACCCAACTGGAGTGTGTGTGGGTCATCAAGGTGTGGCTTTTGAGACTACATAACACAAATTGATCTCTAGGGACTCCATTTGTGTCAAACAACCATGGTGGTCAGAAAGCCTAGAGAGCCCCTAGAATATGCAAATCGCCACATGGAGATGGGTGAACCTGCAGTGTGTGAGAAGTTGCATCACCACACCCAACTGGAGTGTGTGTGGGTCATCAAGGTGTGGCTTTTGAGACTACATAACACAGATGCATTGATCTGTAGGGACTCCATTTGTGTCAAACAACCATGGTGGTTAGAAAGCCCAGAGAGCCCCTAGAATATGCAACTGCCACATGGAGATGGGTGAACCTGCAGTGTAACATAAGCAGTTGCATCACCACACCCAACTAGACTGTGTGTGGGTCATCAAGGTGTGGCTTTTGAGACTACATAACTCAGATGCATTGATCTCTAGGGAATTCATTTGTGTTAAATAACCATGGTGGTCAGAAAGCCCATAAAGCCCCTAGAATATGCAACCACCACATGGAGATGGGTGAACTTATAGTGACAGAATAAGTTGCATCACCACACCCAACTGGAGTATGTGTGGGTCATCAAGGTGTGGCTTTTGAGACTACATAATGTAGATGCATTGTTCTCTAGGGACTCCATTTGTGTCAAACAAACATGGTGGTAAAGCAAAAGCTAGAGAGCCCTAGAATATGCAATCGCCACATGGAGATGGGTGAACATGTAGTGATAGAAGCAGTTGCATCCCCACACCCAACTTGAGTGTGTGTGGGTCATCAAGGTGTGGCTTTTGAGACTACATAACACAGATGCATTGATCTGTAGGGACTCCATTTGTCTCAAACAACCATGGTGGTCAGAAAGCCCACAGAGTCCCTAGAATATGCAACTGCCACATGGAGATGGGTGAACCAATGTGACAGAAGTAGTTGCATCACCACACCCAACTGGAGTGCATGTGGGTCATCAAGGTGTAGCTTTTGAGACTACATAACGCAGATTCATTGATCTCTAGGGACTCCATTTGTGTCAAACAACCATGGTGGTGAAAGCCCAGAGCCCTAGAATATGCAACAGCCACATGGAGATGGGTGAACCTGTAGTGTGACAGAAGAAGTTGCATCACCACACCCAACTGGAGTGTGTGTGGGTCATCAAGGTGTGGCTTTTGAGACTCCATAACACAGATGCATTGATCTGTAGGGACTCCATTTGTGTCAAACAACCATGGTGGTCAGAAAGCCCAGAGAGCCCCTAGAATATGCAAGTTCCACATGGAGATGGGTGAACCTAAAGTGTGACAGAAGCAGTTGCATCAACACACCCAACTGGAGTGTGTGTGGGTCATCAAGGTGTGGCTTTTGAGAGTACATAATACATATGCATTGATCTCTATGGACTGCATTTGAGTCAAACAAACATGGTGGTCAGAAAGCCCAGAGAGCCCCTAGAATATGCAACTGCCACATGGAGATGGGTGAACCTGCAGTGTGACAGAAGCAGTTGCATCACCACACCCAACTAGAGTGTGTGTGGGTCATCAAGGTGTGGCTTTTGAGACTACATAACACAGATGCATTGATCTCTAGGGACTCCATTTGTGTCAAACAACCATGGTGGTCAGAAAGCCAAGAGAGCCCCTAGAATATGCAACTGCCACATGGAGATGGGTGAACCTATAGTGTGACAGAAGCAGTTGCATCACCACACCCTACTGGAGTGCGTGTGGGTTATCAAGGTGTGGCTTTTGAGACTCCATAACACAGATGCATTGATCTGTAGGACTCCATTTGTGTTAAACAACCATGGTGGTCAGAAAGCCCAGAGAGCCCCTAGAATATGCAACTTCCACATGGAGATGGGTGAACCTGAAGTGTGACAGAAGCAGTTCCATCACCACATCCAACTGGAGTGTGTGTGGGTCATCAAGGTGTGGATTTTGAGACTACATAACACAGGTGCATTGATCTGTAGGGACTCCATTTGTGTCAAACAACCATGGTGGTTAGAAAGCCCAGAGAGCCCCTAGAATATGCAACTGCTACATGGAGATGGGTGAACCAGTGTGACATAAGCAGTTGCATCACCACACCCAACTGGAGTGTGTGTGGGTCATCAAGGTGTGGCTTTTGAGACTCCATAACACATATGCATTGATCTGTAGGAACTCCATTTGTGTCAAACAACCATGGTGGTCAGAAAGCCCACAGAGCCCCTAGAATATGCAACTGCCACATGGAGATAGGTGAACCTGTAGTGTGATAGAAGCAGTTGCATCACTACACCCAACTTTAGTGTGTGTGGGTCATCAAGGTGTGGCTTTTGAGACTACATAACATAGATGCATTGATCTGTAGGGACTCCATTTGTGTCAAACAACCATGGTGGTCAGAAAGCCCAGAGAGCCCCTAGAATATGCAACTGCCACATGGAGATGGGTGAACCAAGAGTGTGACAGAAGCAGTTGCATCACCACACCCAACTGGAGTGTGTGTGGGTAATCAATGTGTGGCTTTTGAGACTACATAACACAGATGCATTGATCTCTAGGGACTCCATTTGTGTCAAACAACCATGGTGGTCAGAAAGCCCATAGAGCCCCTAGAATATGCAACTGCCACATGGAGATGGGTGAACCTGTAGTGTGACAGAAGTAGTTGCATCACCACACCCAACTGGAGTGTGTGTGGGTCATCAAGGTGTGGATTTTGAGACTACATAACACAGATGCATTGATCTGTAGGGACTCCATTTGTGTCAAACAACCATGGTGGTCAGAAAGCCCAGAGAGCCCCTAGAATATGCAACTTCCACATGGAGATGGGTGAACCTGCAGTGTGACAGAAGCAGTTGCATCACCACACCCAACTGGAGTGTGTGTGGGTCATCAAGGTGTGGCTTTTGAGACTACATAACACAGATGCATTGATCTGTAGGGACTCCATTTGTGTCAAACAACCATGGTGGTTAGAAAGCCTAGAGAGCCCCTAGAATATGCAACTGCCACATGGAGATGGGTGAACCCAGTGTGTGAAGGTTGCATCACCACACCCAACTGGAGTGTGTGTGGGTCATCAAGGTGTGGCTTTTGAGACTACATAACACAGATGCATTGATTTGTAGGGACTCTATTTTTGTCAAACAACCATGGTGGTCAGAAATCCCAGAGAGCTCCTGGAATATGCAACTGCCACATGGAGATGAGTGAACCTGCAGTGTGACAGAAGCAGTTGCATCACCACACCCAACTGGAGTGTGTGTGGGTCATCAAGGTGTGGCTTTTGAGACTACATAACACAGATGCATTGATCTGTAGGGACTCCATTTTTGTCAAACAACCATGGTGGTCAGAAAGCCCAGAGAGCTCCTGGAATATGCAACTGCCACATGGAGATGGGTGAACCAGAGGTGTGAAGCGGTTGCATCACCACACCCAACTGGAGTGTGTGTGGGTCATCATGGTGTGGCTTTTGAGACTACATAACATAGATGCATTGATCTCTAAGAACTCCATTTGTGTCAAACAAGCATGGTGGTCAGAAAGCCCAGAGAGCCCCTAGAATATGCAACTGCCACATGGAGATGGGTGAACCTGTAGTGTGGCAGAAGCAGTTGCATCACCACACCCAACTGGAGTGTGTGTGGGTCATCAAGGTGTGGCTTTTGAGACAAGATAACACAGATGTGTTGATCTATATGGACTCCATTTGTGTCAAACAACCATGGTGGTAAGAAAGCCCACAAAGCCCATAAATTATGCAACTGCCACATGGAGATGGGTGAACTTGTAGTGTGACAGAAGTAGTTGAATCACCACACCCAAATGGAGTGTGTGTGGGTCATCAAGGTGTGGCTTTTGAGACTACATAACACAGATGCATTGATTTGTAGGGACTCTATTTTTGTCAAACAACCATGGTGGTCAGAAATCCCAGAGAGCTCCTGGAATATGCAACTGCCACATGGAGATGGGTGAACCATTGTGACAGAAGAAGTTGCATCACCACACCCAACTGGAGTGTGTGTGGGTCATCAAGGTGTGGCTTTTGAGACTACATAACACATATGCATTGATCTGTAGGGACTCCATTTGTGTCAAACAACCATGGTGGTCAGAAAGCCTAGAGAGCCCCTAGAATATGCAACTGCCACATGGAGATGGGTGAACCTGAAGTGTGACAGAAGTAGTTCCATCACCACACCCAACTGGAGTGTCTGTGGGTCATCAAGGTGTGGCTTTTGAGACTACATAACACAGATGCATTGATCTCTAGGGACTCCATTTGTGTCAAACAACCATGGTGGTCAGAAAGCCCATAGAGCCCCTAGAATATGCAACTACCACATGGAGATGGGTGAACACAGAGGTGTGAAGCAGTTGCATCACCACACCCAACTGGAGTGTGTGTGGGTCATCAATTTGTAGCTTTTGAGACTACATAACGCAGATTCATTGATCTCTAGGGACTCCATTTGTGTCAAACAACCATGGTGGTCAGAAAGCCCAGAGAGCCCCTAGAATATGCAACTACCACATGGAGATGGGTGAACCTGTAGTGGGACAGAAGTAGTTGCATCACCACACCCAACTGGAGTGCGTGTGGGTCATCAAGGTGTGGATTTTGAGACTCCATAACACAGATGCATTGATATGTAGGGACTCCATTTGTGTCAAACAACCATGGTGGTCAGAAAGCCCAGAGAGCCCCTAGAATATGCAACTTCCACATGGAGATGGGTGAACCTGAAGTGTCACAGAAGCACTTCCATCACCACACCCAATTGGAGTGTGTGTGGGTCATCAAGGCGTGGATTTTGAGACTACATAACACAGATGCATTGATCTGTAGGGACTCCATTTGTGTCAAACAACCATGGTGGTTAGAAAGCCAGAGAGCCCTAGAATATGCAAGCTGCCACATGGAGATGGGTGAACCAGGTGTGTGAAGAAGTTGCATCACCACACCCAACTGGAGTGTGTGTGGGTCATCAAGGTGTGGCTTTTGAGACTACATAACACAGATGCATTGATCTAGGGACTCCATTTTGTCAAATAACCATGGTGATCAGAAAGCCCAGAGAGCCCCTAGAATATGCAACTGCCACATGGAGATAGGTGAACATGTAGTGGGATAGAAGCAGTTGCATCACTACAACCAACTTTAGTGTGTGTGGGTCATCAAGGTGTGGCTTTTGAGACTACATAACACAGATGCATTGATCTATAGGGACTCCATTTGTGTCAAACAAACATGGTGGTTAGAAAGCCCAGAGAGCTCCTAGAATATGCAACTGCTACATGGAGATGGGTGAACCAGTGTGACATAAGTAGTTGCATCACCACACCCAACTGGAGTGTGTGTGGGTCATCAATGTGTGGCTTTTGAGACTACATAACACAGATGCATTAGTCTGTTGGGACTCCATTTGTGTCAAACAACCATGGTGGTCGAAGCCAGAGAGCCCCTAGAATATGCAATTTCCACATGGAGATAGGTGAACGTGCAGTGTCACAGAAGCAGTTGCATCACCACACCGAACTGGAGTGTGTGTGGGTCATCAATGTGTGGCTTTTCAGACTACATAACATAGATGCATTGATCTGTAGGGACTTCATTTGTGTCAAACAACCATGGTGGTCAGAAAGCCTAGAGAGCCCCTAGAATATGCAACTGCCACATGGATATGGGTGAACCTGTAGTGTGATACAAGAGTTGCATCACCACACCAAATCGGAGTGTGTGTGGATCATCGAGGTGTGTCTTTTGAGAATACATAACACAAATGCATTGATCTATATGGACTCCCTTTGTGTCAAACAACCATGGTGGTCAAAAAGCCTAGAGAGCCCCTAGAATATGCAACTGCCACATGGAAATGGGTGAACCTGATGTTTGACAGAAGCAGTTGCATAACCACACCCAACTGGAGTGTGTGTGGGCCATCAAGGTGTGGCCTTTGAGACTACATAATACATATTCATTGATCTCTAGGGACTCCATTTGTGTTAAACAACCATGGTGGTCAGAAAGCCTAGAGAGCCCCTAGAATATGCAACTGCCACATGGAGATGGGTGAACCTGTAGTTTGACAGAAGCAGTTGCATCACCACACGTAACTAAAGTGAGTGTGGGTCAACAAGGTGTGGCTTTTGAGACTACATAACACAGATGCATTAATCTGTAGGGACTCTATTTTTGTCAAACAACCATGGTGATCAGAAAGCCCAGAGAGCCCCTAGAATATGCAACTTCCACATGGAGATAGGTGAACATGTAGTGGGATAGAAGCAGTTGGATCACTACAACCAACTTTAGTGTGTGTGGGTCATCAATGTGTGGCTTTTGAGACTACATAACACATATGCATTGATCTGTGGGGACTCCATTTGTGTCAAACAACCATGGTGGTCAGAAAGCCCAGAGAGCCCCTAGAATATGCAACTGCCACATGGAGATGGGTGAACCTGGAGTCTGACAAAAGCAGTTGCATCACCACACCCAACTAGAGTGTGTGTGGGTCATCAAGGTGTGGCTTTTGAGACTACATAACACAGATGCATTGATCTGTAGGGACTCCATTTTTGTCAAACAACCATGGTGGTCAGAAAGCCCAGAGAGCCCCTAGAATATGCAATTTCCACATGGAGATGGGTGAACCTGCAGTGTCACAGAAGCAGTTGCATCACCACACCCAAATGGAGTGTGTGTGGGTCATCAAGGTGTGGCTTTTGAGACTACATAACACTGATGCATTGATCTGTAGGGACTCCATTTGTGTCAAACAACCATGGTGGTCAGAAAGCCTAGAGAGCCCCTAGAATATGCAACTGCCACATGGAGATGGGTGAACCTGTAGTGTGACAGAAGTAGTTGCATCACCACACCCAACTGGAGTGTGTGTGGGTCATCAAGGTGTGGCTTTTGAGACTACATAACACAGATGCATTGATATGTAGGGACTCCATTTGTGTCAAACAACCATGGTGGTCAGAAAGCCCAGAGAGCCCCTAGAATATGCAACTTCCACATGGAGATGGGTGAACCTAAAGTGTGACAGAAGCAGTTGCATCACCACACCCAACTGGAGTGTGTGTGGGTCATCAAGGTGTGGCTTTTGAGACTACATAACATAGATGTATTGATCTGTAGGGACTCTATTTTTGTCAAACAACCATGGTGATCAGAAAGCCCAGAGAGCCCCTAGAATATGCAACTTCCACATGGAGATGGGTGAACCTGCAGTGTGACAGAAGCAGTTGCATCACCACACCGAACTGGAGTCTGTGTGGGTCAACAAGGTGTGGCTTTTGAGACTACATAACACAGATGCATTGATCTGTAGGGACCCCATTTGTGTCAACCAACCATGGTGGTCAGAAAGCCTAGAGAGCCCCTAGAATATGCAACTGCCACATGGAGATGGGTGAACCTGCAGTGTGACAGAAGCAGTTGCATCACCACACCCAACTAGAGTGTGTGTGGGTCATCAAGGTGTGGCTTTTGAGACTACATAACATAGATGCATTGATCTGTAGGGACTCCATTTGTGTCAAACAACCATGGTGGTCAGAAATCCCATAGAGCCCTTAGAATATGCAACTGCCACATGGAGATGGGTGAACCAATGTGACAAAAGCAGTTGCATCACCACACCCAACTGGAGTGTATGTGGGTCATCAAGGTGTAGCTTTTGAGACTACATAACACAGATGCATTGATATGTAGGGACTCCATTTGTGTCAAACAACCATGGTGGTCAGAAAGCCTAGAGAGCCCCTAGAATATGCAACTGCCACATGGAGATGGGTGAACCTGAAGTGTGACAGAAGTAGTTCCATCACCACACCCAACTGGAGTGTCTGTGGGTCATCAAGGTGTGGCTTTTGAGACTACATAACACAGATGCATTGATCTGTAGGGACTCCATTTGTGTCAAACAACCATGGTGGTCAGAAAGCCCAGAGAGCCCCTAGAATATGCAACTGCCACATGGAGATGAGTGAACTGCGGTGTGTGAAGCATTTGCATCACCAAACCCAACTAGAGTGTGTGTGGGTCATCAAGGTGTGGCTTTTGAGACTACATAACACGAATGCATTGATCTCTAGGGACTCCATTTGTGTCAAACAACCATGGTGGTCAGAAAGCCTAGAGAGCCCCTAGAATATGCAACTGCCACATGGAGATGGGTGAACCAGTGTGTCAGAATCAGTTGCGTCACCACACCCAACTGGAGTGTGTGTGGGTCATCAAGGTGTGGCTTTTGAGACTCCATAACACAAATGCATTGATCTGTAAGGACTCCATTTGTGTCAAACAACCATGGTGGTCAGAAAGCCCAGAGAGCCCATAGAATATTCAACTACCCATGGAGATGGGTGAACCTATAATGTGACTAAAGCAGTTGCATCACCACAAGGAAATGGAGAGTGTGTGGGTCATCAAGGCGTGGCTTCTGAGACTACATAACGCAGATGCATTGATCTCTAGGGACTCCATTTGTGTCAAACAACCATGGTGGTCATAAAGCCTAGAGAGCCCCTAGAATATGCAACTGCCACATGGAGATGGGTGAACCTGTAGTGGGACAGAAGTAGTTGCATCACCACACCCAACTGGAGTGCGTGTGGGTCATCAAGGTGTGAATTTTGAGACTCCATAGCACAGATGCATTGATATGTAGGGACTCCATTTGTGCTAAACAACCATGGTGTTCAGAAAGCCCAGAGAGCCCCTAGAATATGCAACTTCCACATGGAGATGGGTGAACTTGCAGTGTGACAGAAGCAGTTCCATCACCACACCCAACTGGAGTGTGTGTGGGTCATCAAGGCGTGGATTTTGAGACTACATAACATAGATGCATTGATCTGTAGGGACTCTATTTTTGTCAAACAACCATGGTGATCAGAAAGCCCAGAGAGCCCCTAGAATATGCAAGTTCCACATGGAGATGGGTGAACCTGCAGTGTCACAGAAGCAGTAGCATCACCACACCGAACTGGAGTGTGTGTGGGTCATCAAGGTGTGGCTTTTGAGACTACATAACACAGATGCATTGATCTGTAGGGACCCCATTTGTGTCAAACAACCATGGTGGTCAGAAAGCCTAGAGAGCCCCTAGAATATGCAACTGCCACATGGAGATGGGTGAACCTGCAGTGTGACAGAAGCATTTGCATCACCAAACCCAACTAGAGTGTGTGTGGGTCATCAAGGTGTGGCTTTTGAGACTACATAACATAGATGCATTGATCTCTAGGGACTCCATTTGTGTCAAACAACCATGGTGGTCAGAAAGCCCACAGAGTCCCTAGAATATGCAACTGCCAAATGGAGATGGGTGAACACAGGTGTGTGAAGCAGTTGCATCACCACACCCAACTGGAGTGTATGTGGGTCATCAAGGTGTAGCTTTTGAGACTACATAACGCAGATTCATTGATCTCTAGGGACTCCATTTGTGTCAAACAACCATGGTGGTCAGAAAGCCCAGAGAGCCCCTAGAATATGCAACTACCACATGGAGATGGGTGAACCTGTAGTGGGACAGAAGTAGTTGCATCACCACACCCAACTGGAGTGCGTGTGGGTCATCAAGGTGTGGATTTTGAGACTCCATAACACAGATTCATTGATATGTAGGGACTCCATTTGTGCTAAACAACCATGGTGTTCAGAAAGCCCAGAGACCCCTAGAATATGCAACTTCAACATGGAGATGGGCGAACCTGAAGTGTCACAGAAGCAGTTCCATCACCACACCCAACTGGAGTGTGTGTGGGTCATCAAGGCGTGGATTTTGAGACTACATAACACAGATGCATTGATCTGTAGGGACTCCATTTGTGTCAAACAACCATGGTGGTTAGAAAGCCAGAGAGCCCCTAGAATATGCAACTGTCACATGGAGATGGGTAAACCTGGAGTGTGACAGAAGCAGTTGCATCACCGCACCCAACTGGAGTGTGTGTGGGTCAATAAGGTGTGGCTTTTGAGACTCCATAACATAGATGCATTGATATATAGGGACTCCATTTGTGCCAAACAACCATGGTGGTCAGAAAGACCAGAGAGCCCCTAGAATATGCAACTGCCACATGGAGATGGGTGAACATGTAGTGGGATAGAAGCAGTAGCATCACCACACCGAACTGGAGTGTGTGTGGGTCATCAAGGTGTGGCTTTTGAGACTACATAACACAGATGCATTGATCTGTGGGGACTCCATTTGTGTCAAACAACCATGGTGGTCAGAAAGCCCACAGAGTCCCTAGAATATGCAACTGCCACATGGAGATGGGTGAACCAATGTGACAGAAGTAGTTGCATCACCACACCCAACTGGAGTGCATGTGGGTCATCAAGGTGTAGCTTTTGAGACTACATAACGCAGATTCATTGATCTCTAGGGACTCCATTTGTGTCAAACAACCATGGTGGTCAGAAAGCCCAGAGAGCCCCTAGAATATGCAACTGCCACATGGAGATGGGTGAACCTGTAGTGGGACAGAAGTAGTTGCATCACCACACCCAACTGGAGTGCGTGTGGGTCATCAAGGTGTGAATTTTGAGACTCCATAACACAGATGCATTGATATGTAGGGACTCCATTTGTGCTAAACAACCATGGTGTTCAGAAAGCCCAGAGAGCCCCTAGAATATGCAACTTCCACATGGAGATGGGTGAACCTAAAGTGTGACAGAAGCAGTTCCATCACCACACCGAACTGGAGTGTGTGTGGGTCATCAAGGTGTGGCTTTTGAGACTACATAACACAGATGCATTGATCTGTAGGGACCCCATTTGTGTCAAACAACCATGGTGGTCAGAAAGCCCAGAGAGCCCCTAGAATATGCAACTGCCACATGGAGATGGGTGAACCTGCAGTGTGACAGAAGCATTTGCATCACCAAACCCAACTAGAGTGTGTGTGGGTCATCAAGGTGTGGCTTTTGAGACTACATAACATAGATGCATTGATCTCTAGGGACTCCATTTGTGTCAAACAACCATGGTGGTCAGAAAGCCCACAGAGTCCCTAGAATATGCAACTGCCAAATGGAGATGGGTGAACCTGGAGTGTGACAGAAGCAGTTGCATCACCACACCCAACTGGAGTGTGTGTGGGTCATCAAGGTGTAGCTTTTGAGACTACATAACGCAGATTCATTGATCTCTAGGGACTCCATTTGTGTCAAACAACCATGGTGGTCAGAAAGCCCAGAGAGCCCCTAGAATATGCAACTGCCACATGGAGATGGGTGAACCTGTAGTGGGACAGAAGTAGTTGCATCACCACACCCAACTGGAGTGCGTGTGGGTCATCAAGGTGTGGATTTTGAGACTCCATAACACAGATGCATTGATATGTAGGGACTCCATTTGTGCTAAACAACCATGGTGTTCAGAAAGCCCCTAGAATATGCAACTTCCACATGGAGATGGGTGAACCTAAAGTGTGACAGAAGCAGTTCCATCTCCACACCGAACTGGAGTGTGTGTGGGTCATCAAGGTGTGGCTTTTGAGACTACATAACACAGATGCATTGATCTATAGGGACCCCATTTGTGTCAAACAACCATGGTGGTTAGAAAGCCCAGAGAGCCCCTAGAATATGCAACTGCCACATGGAGATGGGTGAACCTGCAGTGTGACAGAAGCATTTGCATCACCAAACCCAACTAGAGTGTGTATGGGTCATCAAGGTGTGGCTTTTGAGACTACATAACATAGATGCATTGATCTCTAGGGACTCCATTTGTGTCAAACAACCATGGTGGTCAGAAAGCCCACAGAGTCCCTAGAATATGCAACTGCCAAATGGAGATGGGTGAACCTGGAGTGTGACAGAAGCAGTTCATCACCACACCCAACTGGAGTGTGTGTGGGTCATCAAGGTGTAGCTTTTGAGACTACATAACGCAGATTCATTGATCTCTAGGGACTCCATTTGTGTCAAACAACCATGGTGGTCAGAAAGCCCAGAGAGCCCCTAGAATATGCAACTGCCACATGGAGATGGGTGAACCTGTAGTGTGACAAAAGTAACTGCATCACCACACCCAACTGGAGTGTGTGTGGGTCATCAAGGTGTGGATTTTGAGACTCCATAACACAGATGCATTGATCTGTAGGGACTCCATTTGTGTCAAACAACCATGGTGGTCAGAAAGCCCAGAGAGCCCCTAGAATATGCAACTTCCACATGGAGATGGGTGAACCTGAAGTGTCACAGAAGCAGTTCCATCACCACACCCAACTGGAGTGTGTGTGGGTCATCAAGGCGTGGATTCTGAGACTACATAACGCAGATGCATTGATCTGTAGGGAAACCATTTGTGTCAAACAACCATGGTGGTTAGAAAGCCAGAGAGCCCCTAGAATATGCAACTGCCACATGGAGATGGGTGAACCTATAGTGTGACAGAAGCAGTTGCATCACCACACCCAACTGGAGTGTGTGTGGGTCATCAAGGTGTGGCTTTTGAGACTACATAACACAGATGCATTGATCTGTAGGGACTCTATTTTTGTCAAACAACCATGGTGATCAGAAAGCCCAGAGAGCCCCTAGAATATGCAACTGCCACATGGAGATAGGTGAACATGTAGTGGGATAGAAGCAGTTGCATCACTACAACCAACTTTAGTGTTAGTGGGTCATCAAGGTGTGGCTTTTGAGACTACATAACATAGATGCATTGATCTGTGGGGACTCCATTTGTGTCAAACAACCATGGTGGTCAGAAAGCCCAGCGAGCCCCGAGAATATGCAGCCACATGGAGATGGGTGAACTGAGTGTGTGAAGAAGTTGCATCACCACACCCAACTGGAGTGTATGTGGGTCATCAAGGTGTAGCTTTTGAGACTACATAACGCAGATTCATTGATCTCTAGGGACTCCATTTGTGTCAAACAACCATGGTGGTTAGAAAGCCCAGAGAGCCCCTAGAATATGCAACTGCCACATGGAGATGGGTGAACCAGTGTGTGAAGCATTTGCATCACCACACCCAACTGGAGTGTGTGTGGGTCATCAAGGTGTGGCTTTTGAGACTACATAACATAGATGCATTGATCTCTAGGGACTCCATTTGTGTCAAACAACCATGGTGGTCAGAAAGCCCATAGAGCCCCTAGAATATGCAACTGCCACATGGAGATGGGTGAACCTGTAGTGTGACAGAAGCAGTTGCATCACCACACCCAACTGGAGTGTGTGTGGGTCATCAAGGTGTGGCTTTTGAGACTACATAACGCAGATGCATTGATCTCTAGGGACTCCATTTGTGTCAAACAACCATGGTGGTCAGAAAGCCCAGAGAGCCCCTAGAATATGCAACTGCCACATGGAGATGGGTGAACCTGTAGTGTGACAGAAGTAGTTGCATCACCACACCCAACTGGAGTGTGTGTGGGTCATCAAGGTGTGGATTTTGAGACTCCATAACACAGATGCATTGATCTGTAGGGACTCCATTTGTGTCAAACAACCATGGTGGTCAGAAAGCCCAGAGAGCCCCTAGAATATGCAACTTCCACATGGAGATGGGTGAACCTAAAGTGTGACAGAAGCAGTTGCATCAACACACCCAACTGGAGTGTGTGTGGGTCATCAAGGTGTGGCTTTTGAGACTACATAATACATATGCATTGATCTCTATGGACTGCATTTGAGTCAAACAAACATGGTGGTCAGAAAGCCAGAGAGCCCCTAGAATATGCAACTACCACATGGAGATGGTGAACCTGCAGTGTGAAGCATTTGCACCACCAAACCCAACTAGAGTGTGTGTGGGTCATCAAGGTGTGGCTTTTGAGACTACATAACATAGATGCATTGATCTCTAGGGACTCCATTTGTGTCAAACAACCATGGTGGTCAGAAAGCCCACAGAGCCCCTAGAATATGCAACTGCCACATGGAGATGGTGAACCTGCAGTGTGACAGAAGCAGTTGCAACAACACACCCAACTACAGTATGTGTGGGTCATCATTGTGTGGCTTTTGAGACTACATAACACAGATGCATTGATATGTAGGGACTCCATTTGTGTTAAACAACAATGGTGGTCAGAGAGCGTAGAGAGCCCTAGAATATGCAACTGCCACATGGAGATGGGTGAACCTGTAGTGTGACAGAAGTAGTTGAATGACCACATCCAACTGGAGTGTGTGTGGGTCATCAAGGTGTGGCTTTTGAGACTACATAACACAGATGCATTGATCTGTAGGGACTCTATATTGTCAAACAACCATGGTGGTTAGAAAGCCTAGAGAGCCCCTAGAATATGCAACTTCCACATGGAGATGGGTGAACCTGCAGTGTGACAGAAGTAGTTGCATCACCACACCCAACTGGAGTGTGTGTGGGTCATCAAGGTGTGGCTTTTGAGACTACATAACACAGATGCATTGATCTGTAGGGACTCCATTTGTGTAAAACAACCATGGTGGTTAGAAAGCCTAGAGGGCCCCTAGAATATGCAACTACTACATGGAGATGGGTGAACCAGTGTGACATAAGCAGTTGCATCACCACACCCAACTGGAGTGTGTGTGGGTCATCAAGGTGTGGCTTTTGAGACTACATAACACAGATGCATTGATCTGTAGGGACTCCATTTGTGTCAAACAACCATGGTGGTCAGAAAGCCCAGAGAGCCCCTAGAATATGCAACTGCCACATGGAGATAGGTGAACCTGTAGTGTGATAGAAGCAGTTGCATCACTAGACCCAACTTTAGTGTGTGTGGGTCATCAAGGTGTGGCTTTTGAGACTACATAACATAGATGCATTGATCTGTAGGGACTCCATTTGTGTCAAACAACCATGGTGGTCAGAAAGCCAGAGAGCCCCTAGAATATGCAACTGCCACATGGAGATGGGTGAACACAGGTGTGACAGCAGTTGCATCACCACACCCAACTGGAGTGTATGTGGGTCATCAAGGTGTAGCTTTTGAGACTACATAACGCAGATTCATTGATCTCTAGGGACTCCATTTGTGTCAAACAACCATGGTGGTCAGAAAGCCCAGAGAGCCCCTAGAATATGCAACTGCCACATGGAGATGGGTGAACCTGTAGTGTGACAGAAGTAGTTGCATCACCACACCCAACTGGAGTGTGTGTGGGTCATCAAGGTGTGGATTTTGAGACTCCATAACACAGATGCATTGATCTGTAGGGACTCCATTTGTGTCAAACAACCATGGTGGTCAGAAAGCCAAGAGAGCCCCTAGAATATGCAACTGCCACATGGAGATGGGTGAACCTAAAGTGTGACAGAAGCAGTTACACCACCACACCAACTGGAGTGTGTGTGGGTCATCAAGGTGTGGCTTTTGAGACTACATAACACAGATGCATTGATCTATAGGGACTCCATTTGTGTCAAACAACCATGGTGGTTAGAAAGCCCAGAGAGCCACTAGAATATGCAACTGCCACATGGAGATGGGTGAACCTGCAGTGTGACAGAAGCATTTGCATCACCAAACCCAACTAGAGTGTGTATGGGTCATCAAGGTGTGGCTTTTGAGACTACATAACATAGATGCATTGATCTCTAGGGACTCCATTTGTGTCAAACAACCATGGTGGTCAGAAAGCCCACAGAGTCCCTAGAATATGCAACTGCCAAATGGAGATGGGTGAACCTGGAGTGTGACAGAAGCAGTTGCATCACCACACCCAACTGGAGTGTGTGTGGGTCATCAAGGTGTAGCTTTTGAGACTACATAACGCAGATTCATTGATCTCTAGGGACAACATTTGTGTCAAACAACCATGGTGGTCAGAAAGCCCAGAGAGCCCCTAGAATATGCAACTGCCACATGGAGATCGGTGAACCTGTAGTGGGACAGAAGTAGTTGCATCACCACACCATACTGGAGTGCGTGTGGGTCATCAAGGTGTGGATTTTGAGACTCCATAACACATATGCATTGATATGTAGGGACTCCATTTGTGCTAAACAACCATGGTGTTCAGAAAGCCCAGAGAGCCCCTAGAATATGCAACTTCCACATGGAGATGGGTGAACCTGAAGTGTCACAGAAGCAGTTCCATCACCACACCCAACTGGAGTGTGTGTGGGTCATCAAGGCGTGGATTTTGAGACTACATAACACAGATGCATTGATCTGTAGGGACTCTATTTTTGTCAAACAACCATGGTGATCAGAAAGCCCCTAGAATATGCAACTGCCACATGGAGATAGGTGAACATGTAGTGGGATAGAAGCAGTTGCATCACTACAACCAACTTTAGTGTGTGTGGGTCATCAAGGTGTGGCTTTTGAGACTACATAACATAGATGCATTGATCTGTGGGGACTCCATTTGTGTCAAACAACCATGGTGGTCAGAAAGCCCAGAGAGCCCCTAGAATATGCAACTGCCACATGGAGATGGGTGAACCAATGTGACAAAAGCAGTTGCATCACCACACCCAACTGGAGTGTATGTGGGTCATCAAGGTGTAGCTTTTGAGACTACATAACGCAGATTCATTGATCTCTAGGGACTCCATTTGTGTCAAACAACCATGGTGGTCAGAAAGCCCAGAGAGCCCCTAGAATATGCAACTGCCACATGGAGATGGGTGAACCAATGTGACAGAAGCAGTTGCATCACCACACCCAACTGGAGTGCGTGTGGGTCATCAAGGTGTGGATTTTGAGACTCCATAACACAGATGCATTGATATGTAGGGACTCCATTTGTGCTAAACAACCATGGTGTTCAGAAAGCCCAGAGAGCCCCTAGAATATGCAACTTCCACATGGAGATGGGTGAACCTGAAGTGTCACAGAAGCAGTTCCATCACCACACCCAACTGGAGTGTGTGTGGGTCATCAAGGCGTGGATTTTGAGACTACATAACACAGATGCATTGATCTGTAGGGACTCCATTTGTGTCAAACAACCATGGTGGTTAGAAAGCCAGAGAGCCCCTAGAATATGCAACTGTCACATGGAGATGGGTAAACCTGGAGTGTGACAGAAGCAGTTGCATCACCACACCCAACTGGAGTGTGTGTGGGTCAATAAGGTGTGGCTTTTGAGACTACATAACACAGATGCATTGATCTGTAGGGACTCTATTTTTGTCAAACAACCATGGTGATCAGAAAGCCCAGAGAGCCCCTAGAATATGCAACTGCCACATGGAGATAGGTGAACATGTAGTGGGATAGAAGCAGTTGCATCACTACAACCAACTTTAGTGTGTGTGGGTCATCAAGGTGTGGCTTTTGAGACTACATAACACAGATGCATTGATCTGTGGGGACTCCATTTGTGTCAAACAACCATGGTGGTCAGAAAGCCCAGAGAGCCCCTAGAATATGCAACTGCCACATGGAGATGGGTGAACCTGGAGTGTGACAGAAGCAGTTGCATCACCACACCCAACTGGAGTGTGTGTGGGTCAACAAGGTGTGGCTTCTGAGACTACATAAAACAGATGCATTGATCTGTAGGGACTCTATTTTTGTCAAACAACCATGGTGATCAGAAAGCCCAGAGAGCCCCTAGAATATGCAATTTCCACATGGAGATGGGTGAACCTGCAGTGTCACAGAAGCAGTTGCATCACCACACCGAACTGGAGTGTGTGTGGGTCATCAAGGTGTGGCTGTTGAGACTACATAACACAGATGCATTGATCTGTAGGGACTTCACTTGTGTCAAACAACCATGGTGGTCCGAAAGCCCAGAGAGCCCCTAGAATATGCAACTGCCACATGGAGATGGGTGAACCTGCAGTGTGACAGAAGCAGTTGCATCACCACACCCAAATGGAGTGTGTGTGGGTCATCAAGGTGTGGCTTTTGAGACTACATAACACAGATGCATTGATCTGTAGGGACTCCATTTGTGTCAAACAACCATGGTGGTCAGAAAGCCCACGGAGCCCCTAGAATATGCAACTGCCACATGGAGATGGGTGAACCAATGTGACAGAAGCAGTTGCATCACCACACCCAACTGGAGTGTATTCGGGTCATCAAGGTGTAGCTTTTGAGACTACATAACACATATTCATTGATCTCTAGGGACTCCATTTGTGTCAAACAACCATGGTGGTCAGAAAGCCTAGAGAGCCCCTAGAATATGCAACTGCCACATGGAGATGGGTGAACCTGAAGTGTGACAGAAGTAGTTCCATCACCACACCCAACTGGAGTGCATGTGGGTCATCAAGGTGTGGCTTTTGAGACAACATAACACAGATGCATTGATCTGTAGGGACTCCATTTGTGTCAAACAACCATGGTGGTCAGAAAGCCCATAGAGTCCCTAGAATATGCAACTGCCAAATTGAGATGGGTGAACCTGGAGTGTGATAGAAGCAGTTCCATCACCACACCCAACTCGAGTGTGTGTGGGTCATCAAGGCGTGGATTCTGAGACTACATAACACAGGTGCATTGATCTGTAGGGAATCCATTTGTGTCAAACAACCATGGTGGTCAGAAAGCCCAGAGAGCCCCTAGAATATGCAACTGCCACATGGAGATGGGTGAACCTGTAGTGGGACAGAAGTAGTTGCATCACCACACCCAACTGGAGTGCGTGTGGGTCATCAAGGTGTGGATTTTGAGACTCCATAACACAGATGCATTGATATGTAGGGACTCCATTTGTGCTAAACAACCATGGTGTTCAGAAAGCCCAGAGAGCCCCTAGAATATGCAACTTCCACATGGAGATGGGTGAACCTGAAGTGTCACAGAAGCAGTTCCATCACCACACCCAACTGGAGTGCGTGTGGGTCATCAAGGCGTGGAATTTGAGACTATATAACACAGATGCATTGATCTGTAGGGACTCCATTTGTGTCAAACAACCATGGTGGTTAGAAAGCCAGAGAGCCCCTAGAATATGCAACTGTCACATGGAGATGGGTAAACCTGGAGTGTGACAGAAGCAGTTGCATCACCACACCCAACTGGAGTGTGTGTGGGTCAATAAGGTGTGGCTTTTGAGACTACATAACACAGATGCATTGATCTGTAGGGACTCTATTTTTGTCAAACAACCATGGTGATCAGAAAGCCCAGAGAGCCCCTAGAATATGCAACTGCCACATGGAGATAGGTGAACATGTAGTGGGATAGAAGCAGTTGCATCACTACAACCAACTTTAGTGTGTGTGGGTCATCAAGGTGTGGCTTTTGAGACTACATAACACAGATGCATTGATCTGTGGGGACTCCATTTGTGTCAAACAACTATGGTGGTGAGAAGCCCAGAGAGCCCCTAGAATATGCAAGCGCCACATGGAGAAGGGTGAACACAGTGTGTGAAGCAGTTGCATCACCACACCCAACTAGAGTGTGTGTGGGTCATCAAGGTGTGGCTTTTGATACTACATAACATAGATGTATTGATCTGTAGGGACTGTATTTTGGTCAAACAACCATGGTGGTCAGAAAACCCAGAGAGCCCCTTGAATATGCAACTTCCACATGGAGATGAGTGAACCTGTAGTGTGGCAGAAGTAGTTGCATCATCACACCCAACTGGAGTGTGTGTGGGTCATCAAGGTGTGGCTTTTGAGACAACATAACACAGATGCATTGATCTGTAGAGACTTCACTTGTGTCAAACAACCATGGTGGTCCGAAATCCCAGAGAGCCCCTAGAATATGCAACTGCCACATGGAGATGGGTGAACCTGCAGTGTGATAGAAGCAGTTGCATCACCACACCCAAATGGAGTGTGTGTGGGTCATCAAGGTGTGGCTTTTGAGACTACATAACACAGATGCATTGATCTGTAGGTACTCCATTTGTATCAAACAACCATGGTGGTCAGAAAGCCCACGGAGCCCCTAGAATATGCAACTGCCACATGGAGATGGGTGAACCAATGTGACAGAAGCAGTTGCATCACCACACCCAACTGGAGTGTATTCGGGTCATCAAGGTGTAGCTTTTGAGACTACATAACACATATTCATTGATCTCTAGGGACTCCATTTGTGTCAAACAACCATGGTGGTCAGAAAGCCTAGAGAGCCCCTAGAATATGCAACTGCCACATGGATATGGGTGGACCTGAAGTGTGACAGAAGTAGTTCCATCACCACACCCAACTAGAGTGTATGTGGGTCATCAAGGTGTGGCTTTTGAGACTACATAACACAGATGCATTGATCCTTAGGGACTCCATTTGTGTCCAACAACCATGGTGGTCAGAAAGCCCAGAGAGCCCCTAGAATATGCAACTGCCACATGGAGTTTGGTGAACCTGCAGTGTGACAGAAGCATTTGCATCACCAAACCCAACTAGAGTGTGTGTGGGTCATCAAGGTGTGGCTTTTGAGACTACATAACATAGATGCATTGATCTCTAGGGACTCCATTTGTGTCAAACAAGCATGGTGCTTAGAAAGCCCATAGAGTCCCTAGAATATGCAACTGCCAAATTGAGATGGGTGAACCTGGAGTGTGATAGAAGCAGTTGCATCACCACACCAAACTGGAGTGTGTGTGGGTCATCAAGGTGTAGCTTTTGAGACTACATAACACAGATTCATTGATCTCTAGGGACTCCATTTGTGTCAAACAACCATGTTGGTCAGAAAGCCTAGAGAGCCCCTAGAATATGCAACTGCCACATGGAGATGGGTGAACTCAGTAGTGGACCAGTAGTTGCATCACCACACCCAACTGGAGTGCGTGTGGGTCATCAAGGGGTGGATTTTGAGACTCCATAACACAGATGCATTGATATGCAGGGACTCCATTTGTGCTAAACAACCATGGTGTTCAGAAAGCCCAGAGAGCCCCTAGAATATGCAACTTCCACATGGAGATGGGTGAACTGAGTGTCAGAAGCACTTCCATCACCACACCCAACTGGAGTGTGTGTGGGTCATCAAGGCGTGGATTTTGAGACTACATAACACAGATGCATTGATCTGTAGGGACTCCATTTGTGTCAAACAACCATGGAGATGGGTAAACCTGGAGTGTGACAGAAGCAGTTGCATCACCACACCGAACTGGAGTGTGTGTGGGTTATCAAGGTGTGGATGTTGAGACTACATAACACAGATGCATTGATCTATAGGGACTTCACTTGTGTCAAACAACCATGGTGGTCCGAAAGCCCAGAGAGCCCCTAGAATATGCAATTTTCACATGGAGATGGGTGAACCTGCAGTGTCACAGAAGCAGTTGCATCACCACACCGAACTGGAGTGTGTGTGGGTCATCAAGGTGTGGATGTTGAGACTACATAACACAGATGCATTGATCTATAGGGACTTCACTTGTGTCAAACAACCATGGTGGTCCGAAAGCCCAGAGAGCCCCTAGAATATGCAACTGCCACATGGAGATGGGTGAACCTGCAGTGTGACAGAAGCAGTTGCATCACCACACCCAAATGGAGTGTGTGTGGGTCATCAAGGTGTGGCTTTTGAGACTACATAACACAGATGCATTGATCTGTAGGGACTCCATTTGTATCAAACAACCATGGTGGTCAGAAAGCCCACGGAGCCCCTAGAATATGCAACTGCCACATGGAGATGGGTGAACCTGCAGTGTGACAGAAGCATTTGCATCACCAAACCCAACTAGAGTGTGTGTGGGGCATCAAGGTGTGGCTTTTGAGACTACATAACATAGATGCATTGATCTCTAGGGACTCCATTTGTGTCAAACAAGCATGGTGGTCAGAAAGCCCATAGAATCCCTAGAATATGCAACTGCCACATGGATATGGGTGAACCTGAAGTGTGACAGAAGTAGTTCCATCACCACACCCAACTGGAGTGTATGTGGGTCATCAAGGTGTGGCTTTTGAGACTACATAACACAGATGCATTGATCTGTAGGGACTCCATTTGTGTCCAACAACCATGGTGGTCAGAAAGCCCAGAGAGCCCCTAGAATATGCAACTGCCACATGGAGATGGGTGAACCTGCAGTGTGACAGAAGCATTTGCATCACCAAACCCAACTAGAGTGTGTGTGGGTCATCAAGGTGTGGCTTTTGAGACTACATAACATAGATGCATTGATCTCTAGGGACTCCATTTGTGTCAAACAAGCATGGTGGTCAGAAAGCCCATAGAGTCCCTAGAATATGCAACTGCCAAATTGAGATGGGTGAACCTGGAGTGTGACAGAAGCAGTTGCATCACCACACCCAACTGGAGTGTGTGTGGGTCATCAAGGTGTAGCTTTTGAGACTACATAACGCAGATTCATTGATCTCTAGGGACTCCATTTGTGTCAAACAACCATGGTGGTCAGAAAGCCCAGAGAGCCCCTAGAATATGCAAGTTCCACATGGAGATGGGTGAACTCAGTGGGGGAAGTAGTTGCATCACCACACCCAACTGGAGTGCGTGTGGGTCATCAAGGTGTGGATTTTGAGACTCCATAACACAGATGCATTGATATGTAGGGACTCCATTTGTGCTAAACAACCATGGTGTTCAGAAAGCCCAGAGAGCCCCTAGAATATGCAACTTCCACATGGAGATGGGTGAACCTGAAGTGTCACAGAAGCAGTTCCATCACCACACCCAACTGGAGTGTGTGTGGGTCATCAAGGCGTGGATTTTGAGACTACATAACACAGATGCATTGATCTGTAGGGACTCCATTTGTGTCAAACAACCATGGTGGTTAGAAAGCCAGAGAGCCCCTAGAATATGCAACTGTCACATGGAGATGGGTAAACCTGGAGTGTGACAGAAGCAGTTGCATCACCACACCCAACTGGAGTGTGTGTGGGTCAATAAGGTGTGGCTTTTGAGACTACATAACACAGATGCATTGATCTGTAGGGACTCTATTTTTGTCAAACAACCATGGTGATCAGAAAGCCCAGAGAGCCCCTAGAATATGCAATTTCCACATGGAGATGGGTGAACCTGCAGTGTCACAGAAGCAGTTGCATCACCACACCGAACTGGAGTGTGTGTGGGTCATCAAGGTGTGGCTGTTGAGACTACATAACACAGATGCATTGATCTGTAGGGACTTCACTTGTGTCAAACAACCATGGTGGTCCGAAAGCCCAGAGAGCCCCTAGAATATGCAACTTCCACATGGAGATGGGTGAACCTGCAGTGTGACAGAAGCAGTTGCATCACCACACCCAAATGGAGTGTGTGTGGGTCATCAAGGTGTGGCTTTTGAGACTACATAACACAGATGCATTGATCTGTAGGGACTCCATTTGTATCAAACAACCATGGTGGTCAGAAAGCCCACGGAGCCCCTAGAATATGCAACTGCCACATGGAGATGGGTGAACCAATGTGACAGAAGCAGTTGCATCACCACACCCAACTTGAGTGTATTCGGGTCATCAAGGTGTAGCTTTTGAGACTACATAACACATATTCATTGATCTCTAGGGACTCCATTTGTGTCAAACAACCATGGTGGTCAGAAAGCCTAGAGAGCCCCTAGAATATGCAACTGCCACATGGATATGGGTGAACCTGAAGTGTGATAGAAGTAGTTCCATCACCACACCCATTTGGAGTGTATGTGGGTCATCAAGGTGTGGCTTTTGAGACTACATAACACAGATGCATTGATCTGTAGGGACTCCATTTGTGTCAAACAACCATGGTGGTCAGAGAGCCCAGAGAGCCCCTAGAATATGCAACTGCCACATGGAGATGGGTGAACCTGCAGTGTGACAGAAGCATTTGCATCACCAAACCCAACTAGAGTGTGTGTGGGTCATCAAGGTGTGGCTTTTGAGACTACATAACATAGATGCATTGATCTCTAGGGACTCCATTTGTGTCAAACAAGCATGGTGGTCAGAAAGCCCATAGAATCCCTAGAATATGCAACTGCCAAATTGAGATGGGCGAACCTGGAGTGTGACAGAAGCAGTTGCATCACCACACCCAACTGGAGTGTGTGTGGGTCATCAAGGTGTAGCTTTTGAGACTACATAACACAGATTCATTGATCTCTAGGGACTCCATTTGTGTCAAACAACCATGGTGGTCAGAAAGCCCAGAGAGCCCCTAGAATATGCAACTGCCACATGGAGATGGGTGAACCTGTAGTGGGACAGAAGTAGTTGCATCACCACACCCAACTGGAGTGCGTGTGGGTCATCAAGGTGTGGATTTTGAGACTCCATAACACAGATGCATTGATATGTAGGGACTCCATTTGTGCTAAACAACCATGGTTTTCAGAAAGCCCAGAGAGCCCCTAGAATATGCAACTTCCACATGGAGATGGGTGAACCTGAAGTGTCACAGAAGCACTTCCATCACCACACCCAACTGGAGTGTGTGTGGGTCATCAAGGCGTGGATTTTGAGACTACATAACACAGATGCATTGATCTGTAGGGACTCCATTTGTGTCAAACAACCATGGTGGTTAGAAAGCCAGAGAGCCCCTAGAATATGCAACTGTCACATGGAGATGGGTGAACCTGCAGTGTGACAGAAGCAGTTGCATCACCACACCCAACTGGAGTGTGTGTGGGTCAACAAGGTGTGGCTTTTGAGACTACATAACACAGATGCATTGATCTGTAGGGACTCTATTTTTGTCAAACAACCATGGTGATCAGAAAGCCCAGAGAGCCCCTAGAATATGCAATTTCCACATGGAGATGGGTGAACCTGCAGTGTCACAGAAGCAGTTACATCACCACACCGAACTGGAGTGTGTGTGGGTTATCAATGTGTGGCTTTTCAGACTACATAATATGCAACTGATAACACAGATGCATTGATATGTAGGGACTCCATTTGTGCTAAACAACCATGGTTTTCAGAAAGCCCAGAGAGCCCCTAGAATATGCAACTTCCACATGGAGATGGGTGAACCTGAAGTGTCACAGAAGCACTTCCATCACCACACCCAACTGGAGTGTGTGTGGGTCATCAAGGCGTGGATTTTGAGACTACATAACACAGATGCATTGATCTGTAGGGACTCTATTTTTGTCAAACAACCATGGTGATCAGAAAGCCCAGAGAGCCCCTAGAATATGCAACTGCCACATGGAGATAGGTGAACATGTAGTGGGATAAAAGCAGTTGCATCACTACAACCAACTTTAGTGTGTGCGGGTCATCAAGGTGTGGCTTTTGAGACTACATAACACAGATGCATTGATCTGTAGGGACTCCATTTGTGTCAAACAACCATGGTGGTTAGAAAGCCAGAGAGCCCCTAGAATATGCAACTTCCACATGGAGATGGGTGAACCTGCAGTGCCACAGAACCAGATGCATTGATCTGTAGGGACTCCATTTGTGTCAAACAACCATGGTGGTCAGAAAGCCCAGAGAGCCCCTAGAATATGCAACTACCACATGGAGATGGGTGAACACAGCAGTGGGACCAGAAGTTGCATCACCACACCCAACTGGAGTGCGTGTGGGTCATCAAGGTGTGGATTTTGAGACTCCATAACACAGATGCATTGATATGTAGGGACTCCATTTGTGCTAAACAACCATGGTTTTCAGAAAGCCCAGAGAGCCCCTAGAATATGCAACTTCCACATGGAGATGGGTGAACCTGAAGTGTCACAGAAGCACTTCCATCACCACACCCAACTGGAGTGTGTGTGGGTCATCAAGGCGTGGATTTTGAGACTACATAACACAGATGCATTGATCTGTAGGGACTCCATTTGTGTCAAACAACCATGGTGGTCGAAAAGCCAGAGAGCCCCTAGAATATGCAACTGCCACATGGAGATGGGTGAACTGCGGTGTAAGAAGCAGTTGCATCACCACACCCAACTGGAGTGTGTGTGGGTCATCAAGGTTTTGCTTTTGAGACTACATAACACAGATGCATTGATCTGTAGGGACTCCATTTGTGTCAAACAACCATGGTGGTCAGAAAGCCCAGAGAGCCCCTAGAATATGCAACTGCCACATGGAGATGGGTGAACCTGTAGTGGGACAGAAGTAGTTGCATCACCACACCCAACTGGAGTGCGTGTGGGTCATCAAGGTGTGGATTTTGAGACTCCATAACACAGATGCATTGATATGTAGGGACTCCATTTGTGCTAAACAACCATGGTTTTCAGAAAGCCAGAGAGCCCCTAGAATATGCAACTTCCACATGGAGATGGGTGAACTGAAGTGTCATGAAGCTTCCATCACCACACCCAAGGGAGTGTGTGTGGGTCATCAAGGCGTGGATTTTGAGACTACATAACACAGATGCATTGATCTCTAGGGACTCCATTTGTGTCAAACAACCATGGTGGTCGAAGCCAGAGCCCCTAGAATATGCAAGCGCCACATGGAGATGGGTGAACCTGTAGTGGGGCCAGTAGTTGCATCACCACACCCAACTGGAGTGCGTGTGGGTCATCAAGGTGTGGATTTTGAGACTCCATAACACAGATGCATTGATATGTAGGGACTCCATTTGTGCTAAACAACCATGGTTTTCAGAAAGCCCAGAGAGCCCCTAGAATATGCAACTTCCACATGGAGATGGGTGAACCTGAAGTGTCACAGAAGCACTTCCATCACCACACCCAACTGGAGTGTGTGTGGGTTATCAAGGCGTGGATTTTGAGACTACATAACACAGATGCATTGATCTGTGGGGACTCCATTTGTGTCAAACAACCATGGTGGTCAGAAAGCCTAGAGAGCCCCTATAATATGCAACTGCCACATGGAGATAGGTGAACCTGTAGTGTGATAGAAGCAGTTGCATCACTACACCCAACATTAGTGTGTGTGGGTCAATAAGGTGTGGATTTTGAGACTACATAACACAGATGCCTTGATCTAGAGGGACTCTATTTTTGTCAAAAAACCATGGTGATCAGAAAGCCCAGAGAGCCCCTAGAATATGCAACTTCCACATGGAGATGGGTGAACCTGCAGTGTCACAGAAGCAGTTACATCACCACACCGAACTGGAGTGTGTGTGGGTTATCAATGTGTGGCTTTTCAGACTACATAACATAGATGCATTGATCTGTAGGGACTTCATTTGTGTCAAACAACCATGGTGGTCCGAAAGCCCAGAGAGCCCCTAGAATATGCAACTGCCACATGGAGATGGGTGAACTGCGGTGTGTGAAGCAGTTGCATCACCACACCCAAATGGAGTGTGTGTGGGTCATCAAGGTGTGGCTTTTGAGACTACATAACACAGATGCATTGATCTGTAGGGACTCCATTTGTATCAAACAACCATGGTGGTCAGAAAGCCCACGGAGCCCCTAGAATATGCAACTGCCACACGGAGATGGGTGAACCAATGTGACAGAAGCAGTTGCATCACCACACCCAACTGGAGTGTATTCGGGTCATCAAGGTGTAGCTTTTGAGACTACATAACACATATTCATGGATCTCTAGGGACTCCATTTGTGTCAAACAACCATGGTGGTTAGAAAGCCTAGAGAGCCCCTAGAATATACAACTGCCACATGGAGATGGGTGAACCTGAAGTGTGACAGAAGTAGTTCCATCACCACACCCAACTGGAGTGTGTGTGTGTCATCAAGGTGTGTCTTTTGAGACTACATAACACAGATGCATTGATCTGTAGGGATTCCATTTGTGTCAAACAACCATGGTGGTTAGAAAGCCTAGAGAGCCCCTAGAATATGCAACTATAACATGGACATGGGTGAACCAGTGTGACAGAAGCAGTTGCATCACCACACCCAACTGGAGTGTGTGTGGGTCATCAAGGTGTGGCTTTTGAGACTCCATAACATAGATGCATTGATCTGTAAGGATTCCATTTGTGTCAAAGAACCATGCTGGTCAGAAAGCCCACAAAGCCCCTAGAATATGCAACTGCCACATGGAGATAGGTGAACCTGTAGTGTGATAGAAGAATTTGCATCACTACACCCAACTTTAGTGTGTGTGGGTCATCAAGTTGTGGCTTTTGAGACTACATAACACATATGCATTGATCTCTAGGGACTCCATTTGTGTCAGACAACCATGGTGGCAGAGCCCAGAGCCCTAGAATATGCAACTGCCACACGGAGATGGGTGAAGCTGCAGTGTGATAGAAGCAGTTGCATCACCACACCCAACTGGAGTGTGTGTGGGTCAACAAGGTGTGGCTTTTGAGACTACATAACACAGATGTATTGATCTGTATGGACTCTATTTTTGTCAAAAAACCATGGTGATCAGAAAGCCCAGAGAGCCCCTAGAATATGCAACTTCTACATGGAGATGGGTGAACCTGCAGTGTGACAGAAGCAGTTGCATCACCACAACCAACTAGAGTGTGCGTGGGTCATCAAGATGTGTCTTTTGAGACTACATAAAACAGATGCATTGATCTGTAGGGACTCCATTTGTGTCAAACAACCATGGTGGTCGAAAAGCCAGAGAGCCCCTAGAATATGCAACTGCCACATGGAGATGGGTGAACCTGCAGTGTGACAGAAGCAGTTGCATCACCACACCCAACTGGAGTGTGTGTGGGTCATCAAGGTTTTGCTTTTGAGACTACATAACACAGATGCATTGATCTGTAGGGACTCCATTTGTGTCAAACAACCATGGAGGTTAGAAAGCCAGAGAGCCCCTAGAATATGCAACTGTCACATGGAGATGGGTAAACCTGGAGTGTGACAGAAGCAGTTGCATCACCACACCCAACTGGAGTGTGTGTGGGTCATCAAGGTGTGGCTTTTGAGACTACATAACACAGATGAATTGATCTGTAGGGACTCCATTTGTATCAAACAACCATGGTGGTCAGAAAGCCCACGGAGCCCTAGAATATGCAACTGCCACACGGAGATGGGTGAACCAATGATGTGATGAGCGATTGCATCACCACACCCAACTGGAGTGTATTCGGGTCATCAAGGTGTAGCTTTTGAGACTACATAACACATATTCATTGATCTCTAGGGACTCCATTTGTGTCAAACAACCATGGTGGTTAGAAAGCCTAGAGAGCCCCTAGAATATGCAACTGCCACATGGAGATGGGTGAACCTGAAGTGTGACAGAAGTAGTTCCATCACCACACCCAACTGGAGTGTGTGTGGGTCATCAAGGTGTGGATTTTGAGACTCCATAACATAGATGCATTGATCTGTAAGGATTCCATTTGTGTCAAAGAACCATGCTGGTCAGAAAGCCCACAGAGCCCCTAGAATATGCAACTGCCACATGGAGATAGGTGAACCTGTAGTGTGATAGAAGAATTTGCATCACTACACCCAACTTTAGTGTGTGTGGGTCATCAAGTTGTGGCTTTTGAGACTACATAACACATATGCATTGATCTCTAGGGACTCCATTTGTGTCAGACAACCATGGTGGCCAGAAAGCCCAGAAAGCCCCTAGAATATGCAACTGCCACACGGAGATGGGTGAAGCTGCAGTGTGATAGAAGCAGTTGCATCACCACACCCAACTGGAGTGTGTGTGGGTCAACAAGGTGTGGCTTTTGAGACTACATAACACAGATGTATTGATATGTATGGACTCTATTTTTGTCAAAAAACCATGGTGATCAGAAAGCCCAGAGAGCCCCTAGAATATGCAACTTCTACATGGAGATGGGTGAACCTGCAGTGTGACAGAAGCAGTTGCATCACCACACCCAACTGGAGTGTGCGTGGGTCATCAAGATGTGGCTTTTGAGACTACATAAAACAGATGCATTGATCTGTAGGGACTCCATTTGTGTCAAACAACCATGGTGGTCGAAAAGCCAGAGAGCCCCTAGAATATGCAACTGCCACATGGAGATGGGTGAACCTGCAGTGTGACAGAAGCAGTTGCATCACCACACCCAACTGGAGTGTGTGTGGGTCATCAAGGTTTTGCTTTTGAGACTATATAACACAAATGCATTGATCTTTAGGGACTCCATTTGTGTCAAACAACCATGGTGGTTAGAAAGCCCAGAGAGCCACTAGAATATGCAACTGCCACATGGAGATGGTGAACCTACAGTGGAACTGAAGCAGGTGCATCACCACACCCAACTGGAGTGTGTGTGGGTCATCAAGGTGTGGCTTTTGAGACTACATAACACAGATGCATTGATCTGTAGGGACTCCATTTGTGTCAAAGAACCATGGTGGTCAGAAAGCCCAGAGTGCCCCTAGAATATGCAACTGTCACATGGAGATGGGTGAACCTGTAGTGGGAAAGAAGTAGTTGCATCACCACACCCAATTGGAGTGCGTGTGGGTCATCAAGGTGTGGATTTTGAGACTCCATAACACAGATGCATTGATATGTAGGGACTCCATTTGTGTCAAACAACCATGGTGTTCAGAAAGCCCAGAGAGCCCCTAGAATATGCAACTTCGACATGGAGATGGGTGAACCTGAAGTGTGACAGAAGCAGTTCCATCACCACACCCAACTGGAGTGTGTGTGGGTCATCAAGGCGTGGATTTTGAGACTACATAACACAGATGCATTGATCTGTAGGGACTACATTTGTGTCAAACAACCATGCTGGTCAGAAAGCCCATAGAGCCCCTAGAATATGCAACTGGCACATGGAGATAGGTGAACATGTAGTGTGACAGAAGCAGTTGCATCACCACAACCAACTTTAGTGTGTGTGGGTCATCAAGGTGTGGCTTTCGAGACTACATAACACAGATGCATTGATCTGTGGGGACTCCATTTGTGTCAAACAACCATGGTGGTCAGAAAGCCTAGAGAGCCCCTAGAATATACAACTGCCACATGGAGATGGGTGAACCTGGAGTGTGACAGAAGCAGTTGCATCACCACACCCAACTAGAGTGTGTGTGGGTCAACAAGGTGTGGCTTTTGAGACTACATAACACAGATGCATTGATCTGTAGGGACTCTATTTTGTCAAACAACCATGGTGATCAGAAAGCCCAGAGAGCCCCTAGAATATGCAACTTCCACATGGAGATGGGTGAACCTGCAGTGTCACAGAAGCAGTTGCATGACCACACCGAACTGGAGTGTGTGTGGGTCATCAAGGTGTGGCTTTTGAGACTACATAGCACAGATGCATTGATCTGTACGGACTTCATTTGTGTCAAACAACCATGGTGGTCTGAAATCCCAGAGAGCCCCTAGAATATGCAACTGCCACATGGAGATGGGTGAACCTGTAGTGTGACAGAAGCAGTTCCATCACCACACCCAACTGGAGTGTGTGTGGGTCATCAAGGTGTGGCTTTCGAGAATACATAACACAGATGCATTGATCTGTAGGGATTCCATTTGTGTCAAACAACCATGGTGGTTAGAAAGCCCAGAGATCCCCTATAATATGCAACTATAACATGGACATGGGTGAACCAGTGTGACAGAAGCAGTTGCATCACCACAACCAACTGGAGTGTGTGTGGGTCCTCAAGGTGTGGATTTTGAGACTCCATAACACAGATGCATTGATCTGTAAGGATTCCATTTGTGTCAAAGAACCATGGTGGTCAGAAAGCCCATAGAGCCCCTAGAATATGCAACTGCCACATGGAGATAGGTGAACCTGTAGTGTGATAGAAGCATTTGCATCACTACACCCAACTTTAGTGTGTGTGGGTCATCAAGTTGTGGCTTTTGAGACTACATAACACATATGCATTGATCTCTAGGGACTCCATTTGTGTCAGACAACCATGGTGGTCAGAAAGCCCAGAGAGCCCCTAGAATATGCAACTGCCACACGGAGATGGGTGAAGCTGCAGTGTGATATAAGCAGTTGCATCACCACACCCAACTGGAGTGTGTGTGGGTCAACAAGGTGTGGCTTTTGAGACTACATAACACAGATGCATTGATCTGTATGGACTCTATTTTTGTCAAAAAACCATGGTGATCAGAAAGCCCAGAGAGCCCCTAGAATATGCAACTTCTACATGGAGATGGGTGAACCTGCAGTGTGATAGAAGCAGTTGCATCACCACACCCAACTGGAGTGTGCGTGGGTCATCAAGATGTGGCTTTTGAGACTACATAAAACAGATGCATTGATCTGTAGGGACTCCATTTGTGTCAAACAACCATGGTGGTCAGAAAGCCAGAGAGCCCCTAGAATATGCAACTGCCACATGGAGATGGGTGAACCTGCAGTGTGACAGAAGCAGTTACATCACCACACCCAACTGGAGTGTGTGTGGGTCATCAAGGTTTTGCTTTTGAGACTACATAACACATATGCATTGATCTTTAGGGACTCCATTTGTGTCAAACAACCATGGTGGTTAGAAAGCCCAGAGAGCCACTAGAATATGCAACTGCCACATGGAGATGGTGAACCTATAGTGGGACTGAAGCAGTTGCATCACCACACCCAACTGGAGTGTGTGTGGGTCATCAAGGTGTGGCTTTTGAGACTACATAACAAAGATGCATTGATCTGTAGGGACTCCATTTGTGTCAAAGAACCATGGTGGTCAGAAAGCCTAGAGTGCCCCTAGAATATGCAACTGTCACATGGAGATGGGTGAACCTGTAGTGGGAAAGAAGTAGTTGCATCACCACACCCAATTGGAGTGCGTGTGGGTCATCAAGGTGTGGATTTTGAGACTCCATAACACAGATGCATTGATATGTAGGGACTCCATTTGTGTCAAACAACCATGGTGTTCAGAAAGCCCAGAGAGCCCCTAGAATATGCAACTTCGACATGGAGATGGGTGAACCTGAAGTGTGACAGAAGCAGTTCCATCACCACACCCAACTGGAGTGTGTGTGGGTCATCAAGGCGTGGATTTTGAGACTACATAACACAGATGCATTGATCTGTAGGGACTATATTTGTGTCAAACAACCATGCTGGTCAGAAAGCCCATAGAGCCCCTAGAATATGCAACTGCCACATGGAGATAGGTGAACATGTAGTGTGACAGAAGCAGTTGCATCACCACAACCAACTGGAGTGTGTGTGGGTCATCAAGGTGTGGCTTTTGAGACTACATAACACATATGCATTGATCTGTGGGGACTCCATTTGTGTCAAACAACCATGGTGGTCAGAAAGCCTAGAGAGCCCCTAGAATATGCAACTGCCACACGGAGATGGGTGAAGCTGCAGTGTGATAGAAGCAGTTGCATCACCACACCCAACTGGAGTGTGTGTGGGTCAACAAGGTGTGGCTTTTGAGAGTACATAACACAGATGCATTGATCTGTATGGACTCTATTTTTTGTCAAAAAACCATGGTGATCAGAAAGCCCAGAGAGCCCCTAGAATATGCAACTTCTACATGGAGATGGGTGAACCTGCAGTGTGACAGAAGCAGTTGCATCACCACACCCAACTGGAGTGTGCGTGGGTCATCAAGATGTGGCTTTTGAGACTACATAAAACAGATGCATTGATCTGTAGGGACTCCATTTGTGTCAAACAACCATGGTGGTCAGAAAGCCTAGAGAGCCCCTAGAATATGCAACCGCCACACGGAGATGGGTGAACCTGCAGTGTGACAGAAGCAGTTGCATCACCACACCCAACTGGAGTGTGTGTGGGTCAACAAGGTGTGGCTTTTCAGACTACATAACACAGATGCATTGATATGTATGGACTCTATTTTTGTCAAAAAACCATGGTGATCAGAAAGCCTAGAGAGCCCCTAGAATATGCAACTTCTACATGGAGATGGGTGAACCTGCAGTGTGACAGAAGCAGTTGCATCACCACACCCAACTGGAGTGTGTGTAAGTCATCAAGATGTGGCTTTTGGGACTACATAAAACATATGCATTGATCTGTAGGGACTCCATTTGTGTCAAAGAACCATGGTGGTCAGAAAGCCCAGAGAGCCCCTAGAATATGCAACTGCCACATGGAGATGGGTGAACCTGCAGTGTGACAGAAGCAGTTGCATCACCACACCCAACTGGAGTGCGTGTGGGTCATCAAGGTGTGGATTTTGAGACTCCAAAATACAGATGCATTGATATGTAGGGACTCCATTTGTGTCAAACAACCATGGTGTTCAGAAAGCCCAGAGAGCCCCTAAAATATGCAACTTCCACATGGAGATGGGTGAACCTGAAGTGTGACAGAAGCAGTTCCATCACCACACCCAACTTGAGTGTGTATGGGTCATCAAGGCGTAGATTTTGAGACTACATAACACAGATGTATTGATCTGTAGGGACTCCATTTGTGTCAAACAACCATGGTGGTTAGAAAGCCAGAGAGCCCCTAGAATATGCAACTTCCACATGGAGATGGGTGAACCTAAAGTGTGACAGAAGCAGTTCCATCACCACACCCTACTGGAGTGTGTGTGGGTCATCAAGGCATGGATTTTGAGACTACAAAACACATATACATTGATCTGTAGGGACTCCATTTGTGTCAAACAACCATGCTGGTCAGAAAGCCCATAGAGCACCTAGAATATGCAACTGCCACATGGAGATAGGTGAACATGTAGTGTGATAGAAGCAGTTGCATCACTACAACCAACTTTAGTGTGTGTGGGTCATCAAGGTGTGGCTTTTGAGACTACATAACACAGATGCATTGATCTGTGGGGACTCCATTTGTGTCAAACAACCATGGTGGTCAGAAAGCCCAGAACGGCCATAGAATATGCAACTGCCACATGGAGATGGGTGAACCTGGAGTGTGACAGAAACAGTTGCATCACCACACCCAACTGGAGTGTGTGTGGGTCAACAAGGTGTGGCTTTTGAGACTACATAACATAGATGCATTGATCTGTAGGGACTCTATTTTTTTCAAACAACCATGGTGATCAGAAAGCCCAGAGAGCCCCTAGAATATGCAACTTCCACATGGAGATGGGTGAACCTGAAGTGTCAGAGAAGCAGTTGCATCACCACAGCAAACTGGAGTGTGTGTGGGTCATCAAGGTGTGGCTTCTGAGACTACATAGCACAGATGCATTGATCTATAGGGACTTCATTTGTGTCAAACAACCATGGTGGTCCGAAAGCCCAGAGAGCCCCTAGAATATGCAACTGCCACATTGAGATGGGTGAACCTGCAGTGTGACAGAAGCAGTTGCATCACCACATCCAACTGGAGTGTGTGTGGGTCATCAAGGTGTGGGTTTTGAGACTACATAACACAGATGCATTGATCTGTAGGGACTCCATTTGTGTCAAACAACCATGGTGGTCAGAAAGCCCACGGAACCCCTAGAATATGCAACTGCCACACGGAGATGGGTGAACCAATGTGACAGAAGCAGTTGCATCACCACACCCAACTGGAGTGTATGTGGGTCATCAAGGTGTGGCTTTTGAGACTCCATAACACAAACGCATTGATCTATAGGGACTCCATTTGTGTCAAACAACCATGGTGGTCAGAAAGCCCAGAGAGCCCCTAGAATATGCAACTTCCACATGGAGATGGGTGAACCTGAAGTGTGACAGAAGCAGTTGCATCACCACACCCAACTGGAGTGTGTGTGGGTCATCAATGTGTGGCTTTTGAGACTACATAACACAGATGCATTAGTCTGTTGGGACTCCATTTGTGTCAAACAACCATGGTGGTCAGAAAGCCCACAAAGCCCCTAGAATATGCAACTGCCACATGGATATAGGTGAACCTGTAGTGTGATAGAAGCAGTTGCATCACTACACCCAACTTTAGTGTGTGTGGGTCATCAAGGTGTGTCTTTTGAGACTCCATAACACATATGCATTGATCTGTAAGGATTCCATTTGTGTCAAAGAACCATGGTGGTCATAAAGCCCACAGAGCCCCTAGAATATGCAACTGCCAGATGGAGATAGGTGAACCTGTAGTGTGATAGAAGCATTTGCATCACTACACCCAACTTTAGTGTGTGTGGGTCATCAAGTTGTGGCTTTTGAGACTACAAAACACATATGGATTGATCTGTAGGGAATCCATTTGTGTCAAACAACCATGGTGGTCAGAAAGCCTAGAGAGCCCCTAGAATATGCATCTGCCACACGGAGATGGGTGAAGCTGCAGTGTGATAGAAGCAGTTGCATCACCACACCCAACTAGAGTGTGTGTGGGTCAACAAGGCGTGGATTTTGAGACTACATAACACAGATGCATTGATCTGTATGGACTCTATTTTTGTCAAAAAACCAAGGTGATCAGAAAGCCTAGAGAGCCCCTAGAATATGCAACTTCCACATGGAGATGGGTGAACCTGAAGTGTGACAGAAGCAGTTCCATCACCTCACCCAACTAGAGTGTGTGTGGGTCATCAAGGCGTGGATTTTGAGACTACATAACACACATGCATTGATCTGTAGGGACTCCATTTGTGTCAAACAACCATGCTGGTCAGAAAGCCCATAGAGCCCCTAGAATATGCAACTGCCACATGGAGATAGGTGAACATGTATTGTGATAGAAGCAGTTGCATCACTACAACCAACTTTAGTTTGTGTGGGTCATCAAGGTGTGGATTTTGAGACTACATAACACACATGCATTGATCTGTAGGGACTCCATTTGTGTCAAACAACCATGGTGGTCAAAAAGCCTAGAGAGCCCCTAGAATATGCATCTGCCACACGGAGATGGGTGAAGTTGTAGTGTGATAGAAGCAGTTGCATCACCACACCCAACTAGAGTGTGTGTGGGTCAACAAGGTGTGGCTTTTGAGACTACATAACACAGATGCATTGATCTGTATGGACTCTATTTTTGTCAAAAAAACATGGTGATCAGAAAGCCTAGAGAGCCCCTAGAATATGCAACTTCTACATGGAGATGGGTGAACATGCAGTGTGACAGAAGCAGTTGCATCACCACACCCAACTGGAGTGTGTGTGGGTCATCAAGGTTTGGCTTTTGAGACTACATAACACATATGCATTGATCTTTAGGGACTCCATTCGTGTCAAACAACCATGGTGGTCAGAAAGCCCAGAGAGCCACTACAATATGCAACTGCCACATGGAGATGGTGAACCTGCAGTGGGACAGAAGCAGTTGCATCACCACACCCAACTGGAGTGTGTGTGTGTGTCATCAAGGTGTGGCTTTTGAGACTACATAACACAGATGCATTGATCTGTAGGGACTCCATTTGTGTCAAAGAACCATGGTGGTCAGAAAGCCCAGAGTGCCCCTAGAATATGCAACTGTCACATGGAGATGGGTGAACCTGTAGGGGGACAGAAGTAGTTGCATCACCACACCCAACTAGAGTGCGTGTGGGTCATAAAGGTGTGGATTTTGAGACTCCATAATAGAGATGCATTGATATGTAGGGACTCCATTTGTGTCAAACAACCATGGTGTTTAGAAAGCCCAGAGAGCCCCTAGAATATGCAACTTCCACATGGAGATGGGTGAACCTGAAGTGTGACAAAAGCAGTTCCATCAGCACACCCAAATGGAGTGTGTGTGGGTCATCAAGGCGTGGATTTTGAGACTACATAACACAGATGCATTGATCTGTAGGGACTCCATTTGTGTCAAACAACCATGGTGTTTAGAAAGCCAGAGAGCCCCTAGAATATGCAACTTCCACATGGAGATGGGTGAACCTGAAGTGTGACAGAAGCAGTTCCATCTCCACACCCAACTGGAGTGTGTGGGTCATCATGACGTGGATTTTGAGACTACATAACACAGATGCATTGATCTGTAGGGACTCCATTTGTGTCAAACAACCATGCTGGTCAGAAAGCCCATAGAGCCCCTAGAATATGCAACTGCCACATGGCGATAGGTGAACATGTAGTGTGATAGAAGTAGTTGCATCACTACAACCAACTTTAGTGTGTGTGGGTCATCAAGGTTTGGCTTTTGAGACTACATAACATAGATGCATTAATCTGTAGGGACTCCATTTGTGTCAAACAACCATGGTTGTCAGAAAGCCCAGAGAGCCCCTAGAATATGCAACTGCCACATGGAGATGGGTGAACCTGGAGTGTGACAGAAGCAGTTGCATCACCACACCCAACTGGAGTGTGTGTGGGTCAACAAGGTGTGGCTTTTGAGACTACATAACACAGATGCATTGATCTGTAGGGACTCTATTTTTGTCAAACAACCATGGTGATCAGAAAGCCCAGAGAGCCCCTAGAATATGCAACTTCCACATGGAGATGGGTGAACCTGCAGTGTCACAGAAGTAGTTGCATCACCACACCGAACTGGAGTGTGTGTGGGTCATCAAGGTGTGGCTTTTGAGACTACATAACACAGATGCATTGATCTGTAGGGACTCCATTTGTGTCAAACAACCATGGTGGTCAGAAAGCCTAGAGAGCCCCTAGAATATGCAACTGCCACATGGAGATGGGTGAACCTGTAGTGTGACAGAAGCAGTTGCATCACCAAACCCAACTGGAGTGTGTGTGGGTCATCAAGGTGTGGCTTTTGAGACTACATAACACAGATGCATTGATCTGTAGGGACTCCATTTGTGTCAAACAACCATGGTGGTCAGAAAGCCCACGGAGCCCCTAGAATATGCAACTGCCACATGGAGATGGGTGAACCAATGTGACAGAAGCAGTTGCATCACCACACCCAACTGGAGTGTATGTGGGTCATCAAGGTGTAGCTTTTGAGACTACATAACGCAGATTCATTGATCTCTAGGGACTCCATTTGTGTCAAACAACCATGGTGGTCAGAAAGCCTAGAGAGCCCCTAGAATATGCAACTGCCACATGGAGATGGGTGAACCTGTAGTGTGACAGAAGCAGTTGCATCACCACACCCAACTAGAGTGTGTGTGGGTCATCAAGGTGTGGCTTTTGAGACTCCATAACATAAACGCATTGATCTATAGGGACTCCGTTTGTGTCAAACAACCACTATGGTCAGAAAGCCCAGAGAGCCCCTAGAATATGCAACTTCCACATGGAGATGGGTGAACCTGAAGTGTGACAGAAGTAGTTCCATCACCACACCCAACTGGAGTGTGTGTGGGTCATCAAGGTGTGGCTTTCGAGACTACATAACACATATGCATTGATCTGTAGGGATTCCATTTGTGTCAAACAACCACGGTGGTTAGAAAGCCCAGAGAGCCCCTAGAATATGCAACTGTAACATGGACATGGGTGAACCAGTGTGATAGAAGTAGTTGCATCACCACACCCAACTGGAGTGTGTGTGGGTCAACAAGGTGTGGCTTTTGAGACTACATAACACAGATGCATTGATCTGTAGGGACTCTATTTTTGTCAAACAACCATGGTGATCAGAAAGCCCAGAGAGCCCCTAGAATATGCAACTTCCACATGGAGATGGGTGAACCTGCAGTGCCACAGAACCAGTTGCATCACCACACCGAACTGGAGTGTGTGTGGGTAATCAAGGTGTGGCTTTTGAGACTACATAACACAGATGCATTGATCTGTAGGGACTTCATTTGTGTCAAACAACCATGGTTGTCCGAAAGCTCAGAGAGCCCCTAGAATATGCAACTGCCACATGGAGATGGTTGAACCTGCAGTGTGATAGAAGCAGTTGCATCACCATACCCAACTGGAGTGTGTGTGGGTCATCAAGGTGTGGCTTTTGAGACTACATAACACAGATGCATTGATCTATAGGGACTCCATTTGTGTCAAGCAACCATGGTGGTCAGAAAGCCCATGGAGCCCGTAGAATATGCAACTGCCACATGGAGATGGGTGAACCTGTAGTCTGACAGAAGCAGTTGCATCACCACACCCAACTGGAGTGCGTGTGGGTCATCAAGGTGTGGCTTTTGAGACTCCATAACACAAACGCATTGATCTATAGGGACTCCATTTGTGTCAAACAACCACTGTGGTCAGAAAGCCCAGAGAGCCCCTAGAATATGCAACTTCCACATGGAGATGGGTGAACCTGAAGTGTGACAGAAGTAGTTCCATCACCACACCCAACTGGAGTGTGTGTGGGTCATCAAGGTGTGGCTTTCGAGACTACATAACACATATGCATTGATCTGTAGGGATTCCATTTGTGTCAAACAACCACGATGGTTAGAAAGCCAGAGAGCCCCTAGAATATGCAACTGTAACATGGACATGGGTGAACCAGTGTGATAGAAGCAGTTGCATCACCACACCCAACTGGAGTGTGTGTGGGTCAACAAGGTGTGGCTTTTGAGACTACATAACACAGATGCATTGATCTGTAGGGACTCTATTTTTGTCAAACAACCATGGTGATCAGAAAGCCCAGAGAGCCCCTAGAATATGCAACTTCCACATGGAGATGGGTGAACCTGCAGTGCCACAGAACCAGTTGCATCACCACACCGAACTGGAGTGTGTGTGGGTCATCAAGGTGTGGCTTTTGAGACTACATAACACAGATGCATTGATCTGTAGGGACTTCATTTGTGTCAAACAACCATGGTTGTTGAGCTCAGAGAGCCCTAGAATATGCAAGCGCCACATGGAGATGGGTGAACTGCGGTGTGTGAAGCAGTTGCATCACCATACCCAACTGGAGTGTGTGTGGGTCATCAAGGTGTGGCTTTTGAGACTACATAACACAGATGCATTGATCTATAGGGACTCCATTTGTGTCAAACAACCATGGTGGTCAGAAAGCCCATGGAGCCCGTAGAATATGCAACTGCCACTCGGAGATGGGTGAACCAATGTTACAGAAGTTGTTGCATCACCACACCCAACTGGAGTGTATGTGGGTCATCAAAGTGTAGCTTTTGAGACTACATAATGCATATTCATTGATCTCTAGGGGCTCCATTTGTGTCAAACAACCATGGTGGTCAGAAAGCCTAGAGAGCCCCTAGAATATGCAACTGTCACATGGAGATGGGTGAACCTGTAGTGTGACAGAAGCAGTTGCATCACCACACCCAACTGGAGTGCGTGTGGGTCATCAAGGTGTGGCTTTTGAGACTCCATAACACAATCGCATTATTCTATAGGGACTCCATTTGTGTCAAACAACCATGGTGGTCAGAAAGCCCAGAGAGCCCCTAGAATATGCAACTTCCACATGGAGATGGGTGAACCTGAAGTGTGACAGAAGTAGTTCCATCACCACACCCAATTGGAGTGTGTGTGGGTCATCAAGGTGTGGCTTTTGAGACTATATAACACAAATGCATTGACCTGTAGGGATTCCATTTGTGTCAAACAACCATGGTGGTTAGAAAGCCTAGAGAGCCCCTAGAATATGCAACTGCAACATGGACATGGGTGAACCAGTGTGACAGAAGCAGTTGCATCACCACACCCAACTGGAGTGTGTGTGGGTCATCAAGGTGTAGCTTTTGAGACTCCATAACACAGATGCATTGATCTGTAAGGATTCCATTTGTGTCAAAGAACAATGGTGGTCAGAAAGCCCACAGAGCCCCTAGAATATGCAACTGCCACATGGAGATAGGTGAACATGTAGTGTGATAGAAGCATTTGCATCACTACACCCAACTTTAGTGTGTGTGGGTCATCAAGTTGTGGCTTTTGAGACTACGTAACACATATGCATTGATCTGTAGGGACTCCATTTGTGTCAAACAACCATGGTGGTCAGAAAGCCAAGAGAGCCCCTAGAATATGCAACTGCCACACGGAGATGGGTGAAGCTACAGTGTGATAGAAGCATTTGCATCACCACACCCAACTGGAGTGTGTGTGGGTCAACAAGGTGTGGCTTTTGAGACTACATAACACAGATGCATTGATCTGTATGGACTCTATTTTTGTCAAAAAACCATGGTGATCAGAAAGCCCAGAGAGCCCCTAGAATATGCAACTTCTACATCAAGATGGGTGAACCTGCAGTGTGACAGAAGCAGTTGCATCACCACACCCAACTGGAGTGTGTGTGGGTCATCAAGATGTGGCTTTTGAGACTACATAAAACAGATGCATTGATCTGTAGGGACTCCATTTGTGTCAAACAACCATGGTGGTCAGAAAGCCCAGAGAGCCCCTAGAATATGCACCTGCCACATGGAGATGGGTGAACCTGCAGTGTGACAGAAGCAGTTGCATCAGCACATCCAACTGGAGTGTGTGTGGGTCATCAAGGTTTGGCTTTTGAGACTACATAACACATATGCATTGATCTTTAGGGACTCCATTTGTGTCAAACAACCATGGTGGTCAGAAAGCCCAAAGAGCCACTAGAATATGCAACTGCCACATGGAGATGGTGAACCTGCAGTGGGAAAGAAGCAGTTGCATCACCACACCCAACTGGAGTGTGTGTGGGTCATCAAGGTGTGGCTTTTGAGACTACATAACACAGATGCATTGATCTGTAGGGACTCCATTTGTGTCAAAGAACCATGGTGGTCAGAAAGCCTAGAGTGCCCCTAGAATATGCGACTGTCACATGGAGATGGGTGAACCTGCAGTGTGATAGAAGCAGTTGCATCACGACACCCAACTAGAGTGTGTGTGGGTCATCAAGTTGTGACTTTTGTGACTCCATAACACAGGTGCATTTATTGTTGGGGATATACTTTCCGGGTATCCTCATAGTTCCTCACTGACCAGGGTGGCCCACTTCGGGTTAGAGCTTTGCTTCACGGGCAGCCCAGTCAGGGAGAAAAGACGGAGTCCAATCCGGCTACGGGAAGGCCCAGAAGACTTACCGACTTAGGTCCATAATGTTACTTGTAGTTCAAGATGTACTCTGTAACCGACTCTTGGTCGTAGCCGGATAGATCTCTCCTGTAAACCCTAGGCTGGATATCTATATAAGCCGTCCTAGGGAGATCCTTTAGGGCACACCTTAGTAGTCTACAATCTCAACTCACACAGGCGAACCCTTGTAACCCATATTCCGGCTCAGACATCGGACTGCTAGCGGGAGTAGGGTCCATCCAAAGCCAGTGATTGAACCAGGTAAACTTGTGTGCTCACTCTCTCGGAACACCGTACGTCTCACTCCCCTCTCTTCCGCATGCCTCGAGGACCCCCTCATGGCGTACCTATCATCAATCCGATGACAGTTGTCGCCCACCGTGGGGCAAGTGAGCTTCGGATCTATGTTCCAAGCGGAATCTGCAAGAATCGGAATCAGCGAGACCATCGCCGTCGGTCACATCCTCTATGCTAGCGATGTCCCTCTCATCGTTCTCGACGAGACCTGGATTCCGGCTAGGGAGGCTGTGACTGCCTACACAATCATGTCTTTTGGCGAGATCGATGTCTACATCGGTTTCACTGAACCTGTCCCACCCACCCCAGCGGTGATGAAAGAGGCAGAAGAATCTTCTGGATCCCCTCTATCCGCGGAGGCGGCAGAGTTCCGGATCTTAGAAAGCCCTAATCCCACCCAGCCCGCACCCGTGGCGGAGATAGTGGAGAAATCCGAGCCTAAGGAAGACCTAGCGGTCAAAGTCGAATCTGGAGTGGATCTCCTTGGAGAGGCCGGATCCCAGATCGACCCACCTGCGGAAGTCGAAATCCAGGAGGAGCATATCAACGACACTGATTCCGGCTCTGATGACGCCGGGACAGACATGCCTTTCCTAAGGTACACACTGCGACGTATCATAATGCAAAACTGTAGCACCCCGCTAAAACCACTACTAGAAAATCGCTGTGTTTTTGTGCATTGCATCATCATGACCGCATTCTCATGTCATCATGCCACATTGCATTTGAGCATCGTCATGTCATCATGCATATGTTTTGTCTAAAACTATTTTCTAAAAGCCTAGTTTTGTTTTCTAAAATATTCCCTGTCTTTATTCAAATCAAAACCCCAGTCTTTCTTGGACCTTTTATTTGTCTAAAAACTATTTACAAAAGTCTATTTAAAAACAAAATAAAAGTTTATGTTATTTTTGGGAGGCAGCCAGCCAGGCCCAAAATCCCAGCCGGCCACCTCCAGACCAAACCCTAATCTCCAACCTAGCCATACCTAACCCCACACCACATCCCTCCACCCGCCGCGCGGCAGCAGCAACGTGACCAGCCCCGCCTGCGTCGCACGCAAACCGCCACGATCCTATCCTCTGGCCCCGCGTCATTTTCCTCCCGTGACATGGCCCACCCCGACGTGTACGCCCCCTCTTCCTGTGCGCGACGGACACGGGACCCAGCGCCCCGGCCCCACCACCTCGTCTCGTCCCCAGATCCTACCTCGTCCTGTCCCCACACCAACGCACGTGCCCCACACCCTGCGCCTCTCGCCTGCCCACGCATAGCACGCCCCCACTTGCCTCCACCTACCCTATCCCCACCCCGTCGCAATCCCCTCTCCCTCGAACCATGTCTCCCTGTCGTGACCCAACCCTAGCGCAATCCACGGTCGCCCTCTCCTCGCCCCTCGTTTCCAACCGCACGAGCGTCGCCGCCGAGGCCAATGTTGGAGATATGCCCTAGAGGCAATAATAAATATAGTTATTATTATATCTTTGTGTTTATGATAAATGTTTACATTCATGCTATAATAGTATTAACAAGGAAACATTAATACTTGTGTGATTTGTAAACCTAATTTGAAGTCCCTAGTAAAGCCTCTGTATAATACTAGCTTGTTGGTTAATAGATGATTGTGGTTTCCCTATCATGAACATTGAGATGTTATTAACAACAAGATCATATCGTTAGGAGAATGATATGGTGGACATACTCCTATAGATAAGCGTAGCATGAAGATCAAGTCATTTTAATAGTTCAATTGCTATATGCTTTCTGATACATAGTTATCTGATTCCTTCGACCATGAGATCATGCATATCACCTTTGCCGGATGGATGCTTTGATGACATCAAACACCACACCGTAACTGGGTGGCTATAAAGGTGTCATTGAGTGTTCAGAAAGTATTGGTTGAAACACATGGATCAAGAGTGGGATTTGTCCATCCATATGACAGATAGATATACTCTGGGCCCTCTCGGTGAAATGTCATCCAATTAGCTTGCAAGCATGTGACTGTCTCACAAGGGATCACATATCACGGGAACGAGAAAAAAGAGTACTTATCGATGTGAGGTTGAACTAGGTATGCGAGATACTGGCGATCATAACCTCGGATAAGTAAACTATCGTGAGACAAAGGGAAATTGATATCGTATGTAAGTGGTTCATTCGATCGCAAAGTAATCGTAGAAATATGTGGGAGCCATATGAATTTCCAGATTCCTCTATTGGTTATTGATCGGAGAAGTGTCTCGATCATGTACGCATAATTCACGAACCGTAGGGAGACACACTTAAGGATTTGACGTTGTTTGAGTAGTTATGGAATGATGAGAAAGAGTCCGAATGTTGTTGGTCTCGAATGGGATTCGGGATATCACGAGGAGATCCGGAATGGTCCGGAGAATAAGATTCATATAAGGAAAGTCCGTTTGAATTGGGGAATGGTTAGGTGTTTTCATCGGGAACATTCTAGAAGGTTCCGGAATGTCCGGCACTCCGGGAAGGGGAAGGGTACATGAATGTGTCATTGTAAATTGGAATGATTGCATCATGTACTAGGTGTCTTTGCTGTCCAAAATAAAGGGTTTATTTAAATCCTAAATTGAAAAGTCAAACGGCTAGTTTGAAAGTCAAACGACAAGTTTTGGAAAGAGGAGGAGTGGGAAACCGAGTTGGGGAGGATTCCTCCTCCAACCGCCACCTCCAAGCCGAGTTGGGGAGGACTCCTCCCTTGGCAGCGCCTCCACCTATAAAAGGGAGGCGCCCTCCTAGTACACAAGTCCTCTCCTCTAAACCTAAACCCTAGCCACAGACCTAGGGATTTCTCCCAAGCCGTCAAGTTAGAGCTTCTAATTGCCCTAGCCTCGGTTTAGAGCTTTCTAATTGGTGTGTCTAATCCCTAGATCACCAAAGCTCTCTCATACTCCACCATACTCGCTCGGCTTAGGCGAAGCCTGAGATCTCCCTCTACTTCGGTACCACGCCGTTGTCTTTGCCCGGAATCGCGAGAGAGTGCTACAACCTCCGCCTGCTGGAACAAGGAGAGGAAGGTCTTCGTCAGTACCGAACGTGTGACCGATCTGGGGCGCTCTTAGGAACTGGCCGGAAGGATCGTCTCTGCGATCTTGAGATCGGAAGAGTACGACTACATCACCCACGAGAACCTGCTCTCGTTAAACACTTTGGAATCTTCGAGGGTGAGTTATTCCATCGACTCGTTTCTACAATCTAGTAGATAGATCTTGGCTTGTTTGTTTGTATGCGGTAGAAATTTTTTGTTTTCCATGCTACGAAACCCTACAGTGGTATCAGAGCCGTGTCTATATGTAGATCTGTTGCACGAGTAGAACACAATGGTCATTGTGGGCATTGATGCTTTTATCGATTGCTTCTTGTGTACTTTGCATCTTGCGGGATGTTGGGATGAAGCGGCCGGGCTAACCTTACATGACATCATTCATGAGACTTGCTCCACGCTTGACATGCAACTTCGTATTGCATAAGTGGCTTCTTGGTGCTGTTTATCCTAGCATAGTGGAGATCCAATTTACAATGGGTGCTTAACAATACTAGTATCAATGTTGTGGTTCTTGTTCGTAAGTTAGAACGACACTTATTGAAAGCCCCAAACCACGTAAAATATGCAAAGAAAGTAGAGGCGTCTAACTTTGTTTTGCAGGGGTGTCTGATGATGTGATATGGCCATGATTGTGATTATATTTGATGTATGCAATGTTCCTTATTGTAAGTTGGCAACGGCGAGAATATATGGTTGTCTTTAATTTATGTTAAGACTCGCGTGTCTATTCAAAGTAGTTGTAATAGTTTAAGCCGGTGGACGACAACCATGGAGAAGCGTCATTGACCTTGATGCAATGCCGGTGATGATGGAGATCATCTTCGTGCTTGAAGATGGAGATCGGAAGCACAAAGAAGAAAGGCCATATCATATCACATATTATGAATTGCATGTGATGTTAATCCTTTATGCATCTTGTACTGCTTAGTAGACGACGGTAGCATTATAAGATGATCCCTCATGCACATAAATTTCAAGTTCTAAAGTGTTCACCCTTAGTATGCACCGTTGCTAAAGCTTGTTGTTTGAAGCACCACGTGATGATCGGGTGTGTTAGATTCATGAGTGAATACAACGTAAGCAAGCCAGATTTGCTTATCACGGTAGCTAAGGTTTGATCTTGTGAGCCTAGCATGTACAGACATGGTCTCAGGAACACGAATCACCGAAAGGTAAAACATGAATCATATAGTAGATATGATGAACATGTCGATTGTTCACCATTGAAACTATATCAACTCTCATGATGATCGGTTTTGATATGGTGGATTTGGTTCGTGTGATCACTAAAACAATTTGAGGGATGTTGTTTTGAGTGGGAGTTCACCTAGATTAAACTTTATTATTAATTTGAACTCAATTTGTCATAAACTTAGTCTAAACTATTGCAAATATGTTGTAGATCAATGGCAGCCCCTACCATCAATTTTAATGTGTTCCTAGAGAAAGAAAAGTTGAAAAACAATGGAAGCAACTTCACGGATTGGTTCCAAATTTGAGATTGTCCTCACAATTGGTAATTTGACCTATGTCTGGATGCACATTTGGGTGACCCACTGCTGATGCTACCGATGAAGTAAAGAATGTTTACATTGCTCGGAAGAATTAGTACTCCATAGTTCAGTGTGCTATCTTGTATGGTTTAGAATCGGAGCTTCAGAAAAGGTTTGAGAATTCAGACCCACATGATATTGTCCGTGATCTCAAATTGATCTTTGAGACTCACGCGGCAATTGAGAGTTATGAGGCTTACGAAAAGTTCTTTAAGCGCAAGATGGAAGAGGACTCGTCGGTGAGCATGTGCTTAAGATATGCAGCACGCATAAACAAACTTCAAAGCTTGGGTATAGTGATTCCTAATGCTTTGGGGATTTACTGTCCTCCAATCACTACCACCAAGTTACAAGAACATTGTGATGAACTACAACATGCGAGAACATGAACAAGCGGTTGCGAAATTGTTTGCTATGTTAAAAGTCTGCGAAGTGGAGATCAAGAAAGAGCACCAAGTGTTGTTGGTCAATAAGACCACCAAATTCAAGAAATGCAAGTCTAAGCGGAAGGACACTTCAAGAAGGGTGGCAAGAAAGTTGCCACACCGAAGAAAGACCAAGGCTGGACCCAAGCCTATCTTGAGTGCTTTTCGCAAAGGAGAAGGTCACTGGAAGCGGAATTGCCCAAAGTACTTGGCGAATTTGAAGAATGACAACATCAAGAAGAAAGGTATATCTGATATACATGTTATTGATGTGTATCTCACTAGTATTCGTAGTAGTGCCTGGGTATTTGATACTGGTTCGGTTGCTCATATTTGTAACTCGAAACAGGAGCTACAGAATAAACGGAAGCTAGTGAAGAACGAGGTAACGATGCGTGTAGGAAACGGATCAAAGGTTGATGTGATCGCGGTCGGCACGCTACCCCTTCATCTACCATCGGGATTAGTTTTATACTTAAATAATTGTTATTTGGTGCCTGCGTTGAGCATGAACATTATATCGGGATCTTGTTTATTGCAAGACGGTTACTTGTTTAAATCCGAGAATAATGGTTATTCGATTTATATGAGTAATATGTTTTATGCACATGCACCTTTGATAGATGGTCTATTCTTGTTGAATCTCGATGGTGGAAATACACATATTAATAACATTGAAGCTAAACTTTTGAAATCAAGCGATAACTCGACCTATATGTGGCACTGTCGTCTTGGTCACATTGGAGTGAAGCGTATGAAGAAACTCCATTCCGATGGACTTCTTGAATCACTTGATTTTGAATCACTTGAAAGATGCGAAGCATGTCTGATGGGTAAAATGGCTAAGACTCCATTTTCTGGTATGATGGAGCGAGCTACGGAGTTATTGGAAATCATACATACCGATGTGTGTGGTCCAATGAGTGTAGCATCGCGCGGTGGTTATCGTTACGTTCTTACCTTCACGGATGACTTGAGTAGATATGGGTATATCTATTTCATGAAACATAAGTCCGAAACTTTCGAGAAGTTTAAGGAGTTTCAAAGTGAGGTAGAGAATCAACGTGACAAGAAGATTAAATTTCTACGTTCTGATCGTGGAGGTGAATATCTAAGTTACGAGTTTGGCGAGCATTTGAAGAAATGCGGAATACTTTCACAATTAACACCGCCGGGAACACCACAGCGTAATGGTGTGTCTGAATGTCGTAATCGAACTCTCTTAGATGTGGTTCGTTCTATGATGTCACTTACAGATTTGCCGCTATCATTTTGGGGTTATGCATTAGAAACAGCCGCATTCACTTTAAATAGGGCACCGTCTAAATCCGTTAAAACGACACCGTATGAATTATGGTTTGGGAAGAAACCTAAATTGTTGTTCCTTAAAGTTTGGGGATGCGAAGCCTATGTAAAGAAGTTACAGCCGGACAAGCTTGAACCCAAAGCGGAAAAATGCGTCTTCATAGGATACCCGAAGGAAACTATTGGGTATACTTTCTATCATAGATCTGAAGGCAAAATCTTCGTTGCCAAGAATGGATCCTTTCTAGAGAAGGAATTTCTCTCGAAAGAAGTGACTGGAAGGAAAGTAGAACTCGACGAGGTTGTCGAACCTTCTCTCGAAATTACGAGTAGCGCTTGGCGGAAGAAGTTCTGTGGTGCCTGCACCAATTAGAGAGGAAGCTAATGATGATGATCATGAAACTTGATCGAAGTTGCTCTGAGCCTCGCAGTCAATGAGAAATCGTACCACTCAGTTGGTATGATCCCGTTATGAGTGTCATGTTGGTGGACAACACCGATGACCCTGAGACATTTGAGGAAGCGATGATGAGCCCAGATTCCAATAAATGGCAGGAAGCCATGAAATCCGAGATTGGATCCATGTACGAAAACCATGTATGGACTTTGGTGGACTTACCGGATGGCCGGAAGGCTATCGAGAACAAATGGATCTTCAAGAAGAAAACAGATGCTGATGGTAATGTAACTGTCTATAAAGCTCGACTTGTCGCAAAAGGGTTTCGACAAATTCAAGGTGTTGACTACGATGAGACTTTCTCACCAGTAGCGAAGCTAAAGTCTGTAAGGATTATGTTAGCAATCGCTGCATATTACGATTATGAGATATGGCAGATGTATGTCAAAACAGCATTCCTCAATGGTGACATTGATGAAGAGTTGTATATGATGCAACCCAAAGGGTTTGTCGATCCTAAAGATGCTAACAAGGTATGCAAACTTCAACGGTCCATCTATGGATTGAAGCAAGCATCCCGAAGTTGGAATCAACGATTTGATAAGGTAATCAAAAGTTTTGGTTTTATACAAACTTATGGAGAAGCTTGTATTTACAAAAGGGTGAGTGGGAGCTCTGTAGCATTCTTAATACTATATGTGGATGACATATTGTTGATTGGGAATGATGTAGACCTTCTTAATAGTGTCAAAGAATATTTGAATAATAGTTTTTCCATGAAGGATCTTGGCGAAGCAGCTTACATATTAGGCATAAAGATTTATAGAGATAGATCAAAACGCCAAATATCATTGTCACAAAGTACATATTTGGACAAAGTTCTAAAGAGGTTTGGAATGGAAGATAGCAAGAAAGGGTTCTTGCCCATATTGCTAATCGACCTTGAGTAAAACTCAGAGTCCGACATCGGCAGAAGATAGAGAAAGGATGAGTAAGAATCCCTATGCCTCAGCCATAGGATCTCTAATGTATGCCATGCTATGTACTAGACCCGACATTGCATATGTTGTTAGTTTGACTAGCAGATATCAAAGTGATCCAGGAGTGGATCATTGACGATGGTCAAAAACATGCTTAAGTACTTGAGAAGAACTAAGGATATGGTTCTTTCTTATGGAGGTGATGAACAGCTCGTTGTTAATGGTTACACCGACGCTAGTTGGAACACCGATCCGGATGATTCTAAATCACAATCTGGATACATATTTATTTTGAATGGTGCAGTTATTTGGAGGAGTGCAAAGCAAGCGTTGTGGCGAGATCTTCAACTGAATTGGAATACATGGCTGTTTGGAGGCTTCACAAGAAGCAATATGGATGAAAGAGTTCATTAAGAGCTGGGTGTGGTTCCTAGTCGCTGGACCCAATGTCTATCTCTTGTGATAACATGGGCGCCATAGCCAATGCAAGAACCAAGGTCACACAAGAAGTGAAGCACATCAAGCTACGTTTTCACGCTATTCGAGAACATATCCAAGATGGGGATATAAAGATTTGCAAAGTACACACAGATCTGAATGTGGCGGATCCGTTGACTAAACCTCTCCCGAGGGCAAAACATGACCAACACCAAACTGCCATGGGTGTTCGGTATATTACCATGTAATCTAGATTAGATGACTCTAGTGCAAGTGGGAGGCTGGAGATATGCCTAGAGGCAATAATAAATATAGTTATTATTATATCTTTGTGTTTATGATAAATGTTTACATTCATGCTATAATAGTATTAACAAGGAAACATTAATACTTGTGTGATTTGTAAACCTAATTTGAGGTCCCTAGTAAAGCCTCTGTATAATACTAGCTTGTTGGTTAATAGATGATTGTGGTTTCCCTATCATGAACATTGAGATGTTATTAACAACAAGATCATATCGTTAGGAGAATGATATGGTGGACATACTCCTATAGATAAGCGTAGCATAAAGATCAAGTCATTTTAATAGTTCAATTGCTATATGCTTTCTGATACATAGTTATCTGATTCCTTCGACCATGAGATCATGCATATCACCTTTCTTGGGATGGATGCTTTGATGACATCAAACACCACACCGTAACTGGGTGGCTATAAAGGTGTCATTGAGTGTTCAGAAAGTATTGGTTGAAACACATGGATCAAGAGTGGGATTTGTCCATCCATATGACGGATAGATATACTCTGGGCCCTCTCGGTGAAATGTCATCAATTAGCTTGCAAGCATGTGACTGTCGCACAAGGGATCACATATCACGGGAACAAGAAAAAAGAGTACTTATCAGTAACAAGGTTGAACTAGGTATGCAGAGATACCGACGATCATAACCTCGGATAAGTAAACTATCGTGAGACAAAGGGAAATTGATATCGTATGTAAGTGGTTCATTCGATCGCAAAGTAATCGTAGAAATATGTGGAGCCATATGAATTTCAGATTCCTCTATTGGTTATTGATCGGAGAAGTGTCTCGATCATGTCCTCATAATTCACGAACCGTAGGGAGACAAACTTAAGGAATCTACGTTGTTTGAGTAGTTATGGAATGATGAGAAAGAGTCAGAATGTTGTTCGAGTCTCGAATGGGATTCGGGATATCACAAGGAGATCCGGAATGGTCGGAGAATAAGATTCATATAAGGAAAGTCCGTTTGAATTGGGGAATGGTTAGGTGTTTTCATCGGAACATTCTAGAAGGTTCGGAATGTCGACACTCAGGGAAGGGAAGGGTACAGGAATGTGTCATTGTAAGTTGGAATGATTGCATCATGTACTAGGTGTATTTGCTGTCCAAAATAAAGGGTTTATTTAAATCCTAAATTGAAAAGTCAAACGGCTAGTTTGAAAGTCAAACGACAAGTTTTGGAAAGAGGAGGAGGAGTGGGAAACCGAGTTGGGAGGATTCCTCCTCCAACCGCCGACCCACCTCAAGCCGAGTTGGGAGGGACTCCTCCCCTTGGCCGCACCTCCCACCTATAAAGGGAGGGGCAGGGCTGCCCCTCCTAGTACACAAGTCCCTCTCCTCTAAACCTAAACCCTAGCCACAGCCTAGGGATTTCTCCCAAGCCGTCAAGTTAGAGCTTCTAATTGCCCTAGCCTCCGGTTTAGAGCTTTCTAATTGGTGTGTCTAATCCCTAGATCACCAAAGCTCTCTCATACTCCACCATACTCGCTCCGGCTTAAGGCGAAGCCCTGCGAGATCTCCCCTCTACTTCCGGTACCACGCCGTTGTGCTGCCGGAATCGTGAGGAGAGTGCTACAACCTCCGCTGCCTGCTAGAACAAGGGAGAGGAAGGTCTTCATCGAGTACCGAACGTGTGACCAACTGCGGGAGCGCTGCCGGAACGCGGCGCCGGAAGGATCGTCTACGCGATCTTGAGATCGGAAAGAGTACGACTACATCACCCACGAGAATCTGCTCTCGTTAAACACTTTGGAATCTTCGAGGGTGAGTTATTCCATCGACTCGTTGCTACAATCTAGTAGATAGATCTTGGCTTGTTTTCCATGCTACGAAACCCTACAGCCAAGCCGCGCCGCTCGAATCCTTCCCCGGTCGCCTTTCTCCTCCAATCGATCCTGAGCGCCACCGCCTGTCTCCCTACCTCGCCTCCCTGGTCGACGCGCCGCCGCGAGCAAGCTCGGCCACCACCGTCGCCTCCTCTCTGCCGCTGTGGGATGCCGCCGCCACCTGCGTCGGTCGCGCCTCACTAAGTTTCTCCACCCCGGGCTGCCGGCACGCCCCGAGGACCACACCTCCCTGAGCCGAGAGTTCCATGGCAGCCTTGTCTTCCCCGCGCCGCCCAACTCGAGTCGCCGTCCGGCCACGTATCCGCGTCCCTAGCAGCCGTGCGTCCCCGTCGTCCTCCTTCTGGGTTGACTTTGCCGTCCCTACAAGCTCCGATCACGGCCACTCCGCCCCTCCATCACCTTGCCGTCTCGAGCACCACCCCGTGCCCCGCTTGGACCTCGCCACCGCCGCGTCAAGCCCCCTCGGCGACCCCGTCGGGCTCCACCCCCTGCCGCACCCCACATTGTTTCCTTCCCCGCGTCCAAGGTTGTTGCCGCCTCGCGTGCTCGCGCTCTGACCCCGTGCTACACTGCTCGTGGTCGTGGACGTCCTCTGTCGCCGTTGCCCATCCGTGCGGCCTCATCACCTTCCGTGCACAAGATCGCGATCTCCTACTCGATCCCGCAGCCTCCTGTCCGTCTCGGATGACCTTGTAGCCTAACGCGTTGGTGCGTATTGTACTGAAGTGCAGACAATATGGTGCTGTAGCAAAGAGAACCACCCAAGGGTGGTGTAGAATGACAACCTCGGCTCCGGTGTGAGCAAGGTCGTGATGTTGCAGCGTCAAGCATGTGAAGACGGCGGTGCCCTTTGGAGACCCCGGCACATGTTCAAGATCGCGTCAGTGGTGCTCAAAGTCGGAATGCCAAGATCTTCTTTCCAGACCCGACTACCCGACCCAAGATCCGAAGACCGAAACCTGGCGCGCCAAGTTCTTCGACCCGGAGGACCGATCAATCGGAACGCCAAGACCTCCTTCCGAACCCGAGTTCTTCGTCATAGGCGTCAAGATCTCCTACACGGATCCGAAGACCACCGGTACCCGATCCATTCGAGTTTGCCATCGACGGCAAGATCGACCGCGTGGAACCCAAGTTCCCCGTCCCAACACGACAAGTACTCCATCGCGTATCCGAACCCGAACCACATCGAACCCCAGGATCGCCGAACCCTATGTGCGATCCTCTTTTCCGAGCCCTGTTTTATAAAATGTTATATAAACTTACTGCATTTAAATTGTTCATGATCGCATACATATTCATGTGTTCGGGGGTATTTTGTCGACTCACCTAATAATTAAATATGGAGACCATATGCGGGCTTTTCTAGTCTTATATTGGCTCCATTTAAATTGGTGTAGCAAACCGATGCCATGTTTTGCCTTGTTAAGACAACATTTAAATTGCGGGGTACCTAAACAACATGAACCTATGAATTAATTGTTGGGACCCTGGTTCCACTTAATATTGCCTAATTGCATCGCATCTTTGCCATGTCATGCATCATATCATAAACATGCCGATTCTTCTGCCGTAGTATTAAATAGTGCATCCAATGTTTCTTTTAGTGCTTTGGTTCTTCGCGGATTAGGCTGAGGAGTTGATGTGAGTATCGACAAGTCCTTCGGATAATGTATCTCCGGCAATCTTCCCAGGCGAGCATCTCCCTCTTTCTACCTATTTTGCTTTTATAGTCTTTATTTCCTCCTGTTGATCTATTGCTATCCGTGATCCGATGCTTTAGTTTCCGAGCACCATTTATACGCCTTGCAGCCTCTATATTGCCACGGACACATCCTATTGCCTATTGTTTGATAGATAGTTAGCCTTGCGAGTCGTAGTTGCTTGCTTATGTGTTGCTTCGTGTCGTTGTCATTTCACCGTTGACGGCAAGTTGACACATGATAAGTGGTGGAGATGCTTAATGGTAGAGATGATCATGACTTTAAATGCAACTGTTAAAATGCTGGGAATAGATATAACTAATGTAGAGGCATCGGTGGGCAATAGATGTTATTTGGTTTTTCCACGCTCACTTGTGTCCCGTAGGACCCCGAGTACTTGATACCTATTCCTTGACTATCGCACTATCCGCATATGGGACCATGAATCCCCTTAGCCAGAGCTTGATTCATTTATTATTTCTTAGGGCCACAAACTAGTTTGGGGCTTTATTACTATCCTGTACTTATGCCATGCTTTACTGCTTTATTTAAGATTGTGCGTGGAGCACCTATACTGTTTCGGATCGTGACACGTTTTTCCTATATCGACAAGCCCAGTCACACTTTCGGGTTCCCAGTCGTTTACCGTCGTCCACACAAACCCTGGGTCCGTCTCGAAGCCGGACAACTTCGTCGAGGGTAGCTTAGTGGGGTGGCCCCCTGAAATATTTTATGAATCATGTGATTAACTAAAGTTGTGCTATAAATTTGACTTAATATGTCACTAGTAATCAGTTTCACTATAATGGAATGGATAATAAAAGTGCCAACAACTAGTGGAATGGGGTGTAACATGTCATGTTATACCTGCCTAGTAAGTATTGCAACTCCAATGGAATGAAATAAAAGTGCCAACAACTGCTGGGTTTGGGATGTCACATGCTAATGGTATCTGCCTAGTAAGTACAGCAACTATAACTGAATGGTTAACTAAAACTGCCCACTACTTATGCTATCAGGACGAATCGTTCTATCTATATCTGACTAGTAAGTGCTACAACTATAATGGAGTGAATAAAACTGCCAATTGTGTGAGTTCCTCGGTTTGACTTCCTCGTTTGGTCTCGAGGGGGAATACCAGCATGGGTATGATTTGTGTTAGAATCAGGTTGGTTCCAAATAGGTCTCTCTTATCCATCTCTAATAGCCAACAGTTGCATCGAGTCTCTATAGGTTGTTTAGTGCATGTTGCGCTGCCGCTTCAGTCCACCATACCTATGTAGGCGAGCCTTGAATTCTATCCTCGCTGGCCTGCCTCGATCGACGCTCCTCTTTTCCTTTGCCCTTTGTCGGCACCCTTTTGTTTTAGCAGGTTTGAGATCGGCGTCGTTAGCGGGGTTACCCTTACGCTTGGCTTGGCGGCAGGTTATGGACGCCATTGGCTATTCTTCAGGGCTCTTAGCCCCACTTGCATCTTGTCCGTAGTCGGACGCTCTATCGTTTTCAAGGTGATTTGGATGTTTGTATAGTATATATGTATTCTTGACTCCTAGAGTCGTTGTTGTATATATATGTTCTGTGGGTTCCATCATTGACTACTGTGTAATGGTATTACTTTGTTTTCCACCCGCACGAAAGTGCCTGGTGGGCGTCCTTGAATCGTTTCTATGCGGGTTTGGCGGGAAGCGCTAAAACTTGCATAGGGCCGATTCGAGGGTGTTACAAAAACTCAGGCGTAGATGCAATTCTCGAGACCATCAAAAGTTTCGACGAAGCTGATCGCGAGAGCCGTAGGTACGTCAGGAGGAGTGCAACGCACTTTGTCGGATACGTTGGATACGGATCCGGCTCTACCGATGCTGGAGACAACACCGACTCTGTACTGGAGGCAATTGGAACAAACGCTGACGTACCCGTATCCTCAGATGAATCGATGACGTCGGCAGATTTCCGAAAGTTCTCCGTAGAATATGAAGAGGAGTATAACTCCAAAGCTGCAGAGGAAGGAGAAGCCATGGATGAAGGATCCGGGGAACACTCCCCTAAAGCGCAGGATGACATGGAAATCAGAGGCAATCCCGAAGTGTAGATGTCCGAAAGTACCGATCACAACTTGACTCCGGGAAACGGACCCAAAGCCGTCTTTGCTACCGGCGCTGCCAAGAAGGCATAGAAGAAGAACAAGAAGAACAAGACTCCGACAAAAGACCCTTTGATAGGGGAGGTGATTGCCGAGGAATATGATGAAGACTCGGATGGAGCACTTATCCCAGAAGAGCCAAAAAAACAGGAATCGGTGGACGGACACGTGATCACTAAAGGTGTGCGTAAACTCATCGATGCTGCATTAACCACACCTATCCCTACAATAGCAGAACTTACTGCTGAAGAGCTGGATGAAAGGGCCCAAGCCCTAGAAGCGTGTCGTCAACAACTCCTGGATGAAGCTAAAAACATCAAGGGGGAAAAGAAACGCATGGCAACCAAGGATTACATGTCTTGGTTGCATCAGAAGACACGGAAACGTTACACAGGTGACGGTAAGTTTTCGGAAGTAAACATGGTCCTTTTTGAACGAGATCCAGGGATGCCTCGTCTCGACAGTAAAGCAGATCTGGTGAACCCAACACCGGTGCAGAACACTGTCACAGCTAGAGATATCCTGTCAAACAACCCAGGTCCAGAACAGGTTCGATTGGGCATCAAGCTACTCACCAAGGGTCTGGAGCAACATATGGCTGCGAAATCCGGAAGTGGAAAACTGGTCTCCAAATCCGACCAATGTCACACGGACTCGGCTTGGAATGATATAAAGCCCCAGCGTGTTCCGGAATAGCATCACCGTTCCAACCGATGGGAAGACAACTACTCCAGAACCGGATCATCAGGACAGCATCGCAGACCTGCACGTAACTGGAGCAACATCGCTCCAGCGGCCGAACAAGAGGCCATTGCTGCATTGTATCTAAGGAATCCTCCCCGACGTGAGTTGAACGATCGAAGGGGAGAAGATAAAAAGAAACGTCGGGAGGAGGATCGTCAAAAAATGCCACCTCCTAGACACGCAAGCCATCTGGTTGAGCCTCAACGTAGTGGGAACGACGAACGAAGGAACAACGGAAACCATGTCGGGATAAGCCGGCAGGGGCTTGTCATAGTGAAGACCCTCCCCGGAACCGGAATAATGACGCTCCGGACGGAGGCTGGCGAACAGCAGGAAACAATCTAGCTGCCCCACCCTCTCCACCAAGCAGTCATCACAACGGCGCTCACATAGAACAGGGAGGACGACGTGGTGGAGCAGGTGGTGGCAGAAGCCGAAGTCCGGCTCCAAGGCACCACAGCTAGAACCGACATTTGGGACGAACTCTATCCCTGAACGATGCAAGACACAGGATCAACTCCAACATAGAGGTGCGGCGCTACGAAAACAATGATATCTACATGGGCCCAAAGTGCTTTGGACCACGTATCAGAGATACAAAATTCCCAGAAAGATTTGCTATCTCAAGACATATCCAAGCCTACGACAGCATTGCTCGGCCAAATACCTGGCTACAGGATTTCTTCCAAGCTTGTTGCATCGCCAAAGGCGGAAACAGCCTGGTCGCAACCCGATATCTCCCACTTATGTTGCGGAAGACGACACGATCATGGCTTAATGAACTTCCGGAGAACACCATCCACAACTGGTATGACATGCAAAGTGCGTTCTTTCAGAATTTCGAAGGCACATATCGGAGGCCCTGTACGGTCGGAGACCTACAACATTGCACCCAGAAGGCCGGAGAAACTTGCCGGGATTACCTCGGACGATGGATCGACACCAAGAACTCCTGTGAAGGAGTAAATGATGAAACTGCGATTGAAGCTTTGATTGCAGGTCTCCCGATTGGTCTACTGCGCCATCGCTTGAAGTGTGACAAGGTCACTGATTTGGGAGAGATGATAGAAACAGCGAGCAAGTATGCAGATGCTGATGACAATGCAGAGGGATTATGAAATGCCCTTGCTGTGCCACAGTCGGCAAAACAACCAAAGCAACAAGCTCAGAAGCGTAAAATACCTCGGAAGAAAAACCCAACACAAAAATAGCAGTGGTCATTGCTACTTTCGGGTCTAGAGGACGAGGAGGACGTGGCGGAGGCCGCGGGTGTGGCCGTGGAACTTCAAGAGTCCAAGGTAGAGGAGACCAACAACCAGGCAAAACCTACTCTTGGGCCGACATTGCCAATAACCCATGTGTGCATCACTTAGACGCCAATGGGGGCTCATCCCACACCAACACCGAATGTCGTTTAAATGACGACATCAAAAGAGATGACACCGCGGGCTACAAAGCTAAGCGAAAGAAGGGAAAGAAGAATCCCGAAAAAGATAAAGAGACCGAGGAAGATTCCGACATGGAGGAAGCTGATGCTTCAAATCCCAAGCCAGAAGGGAAGAAAAAATTTCTGTCCAAGAAAGACACTTATGTCACCTTCCTCGGATCTCAACCAGCAAAGGTGAAGAAAGCAGTTCTACGTGAGCTCAATGCAACAATTCCGGTTGTCCCTCAATTCTTGGACTGGTCGGAAGTGGCAATCCCATTTGACCGTGCTGATCATCCGCCTAAGTTGCACAGGCGAGGAAAATATGCCTTAATCGTCAATCCACTGATTAACGGTTATGGTTTCTCCAAGACCCTCATGGATGGCGGCAGCAGTATCAATATTCTCTATGTCGAAATGCTACGCCGGATGAAGATCTCGGAGACCTAGCTGAACCATAGCTCTGTGATCTTTAACGGAGTTGTCCCAGGAAGGCAAGCTAATTCCCTGTGGGAGATCACTTTGGGTGTTACCTTTGGAACTCCAAAGAATTATCGGGCGGAGGCACTTTCCTTTGAAGTGGTCCCGTTCAAGAGCACGTACCACGCTATATTTGGACGTCCGGCTTACTGGGCTTTTATGGCTCGTCTGTGTTACATTTACAATATGACGAAAATTCCAGGTCCCAATGGCGTAATCACTATCAGGGGAGACCCGAAGAAAGCGCGAGAGTGCGAGGATGGAAATGCCGCCTTTGCTGAAGCCATGTTGCACGCCCAGGAGTACCAGGAGATCAAGAAAAGCATAGATCCGTCCGAGATGCCTGCAACGAAGAAGGAGGTGACAAAGCCAAATCCGGAGTTTAAGGCATCAGAAGAGACGAAGAAGACGCCATTGAAGGATGATGACCCCTCCAAGGTGACCCAGATAGGCGTAGGCCTAGGTAGCGCATAGGAAAGCGCACTCGTCAAGTTCCTCCAAGAAAATCAGGATATCTTCACATGGCAACCATCTGACATGACCGGAGTACCTAGGGAACTTGCCGAGCACTCTTTAAATGTAAACCCGAACGCTAAACCCGTCAAACAGTCCTTACGACGTTTCAGCAATGAAAAGCGTAAGGCAATAGCTAAGGAACTACCACGGCTCGAGTTAGCCGGATTCATAGAAGAGGTCATCCACACTGAGTGGTCTGCCAATCCTGTAATGGTCCCTAAAAAGGACACCACTGATTTAAGGATGTGTGTTGATTATACTGCCTTGAACAAGGCTTGTCCAAAAGATCCATTCGCTCTGCCTAGAATTGATCAAGTTATCGATTCTACGGCAGGCTCGGAACTCCTCTGTTTTCTCGACGCATATTCCGGTCATCACCAAATCCGGATGAAGGAATCTGACAAAGTCAAAACTTCATTCATACCCCCCTTCGGAACCTTCTGTTTTGTTACGATGCCCTTTGGGCTAAAGAATGCAGGAGCTACGTACCAGCGCATGATGCAGCGTTGCCTCCATGACCAACTCGGACGCAATATACATGCATACTTGGATGATATTGTGGTGATGTCTAAAAAGAAGGAAACGTTGATTTCCGACTTGGAGGAAACATTCGCCAATCTACGAAAATACAACATCATGCTTAACCCGAAGAAATGTTTCTTTGGAATACTAGCCGGAAAATTGTTAGGTTTCATCATGACTCAAAGAGGCATAGAGGTGAACCGGGACAAAATCAAGGCTATACTCAATATTTCCAGGCCAACTCGCCTGAAGGACGTACAAAGACTAACTGGTTGCATTGCTATAGTCAGTCGGTTTGTAAGCTGGCTTGGTGAACGAGCCGCACCATTATACAAACTCCTGAAAAAGACCAAGGATTTTGTTTGGACTGACGAAGCTGAAGCTGCACTACAAGACCTGAAGAAAGTACTCTCATCTGCTCCTATCCTCGCTGCGTCGGAACCACAGGAACCGATGTTGCTCTATCTTGTTGTGGCAAACAGGGTCGTCAGTATCGTTATGGTGGTGGAGAGACCGGAGGAAAATCAGGAACACATGGTGCAGCGTCCGACTTACTTTGTCAGCGAAGTCCTGACAGAATCCAAACAGCGGTATCCGCACTATAAAAAGTTGGCTTACGGTGTTTTTCTAGCATCTCGTAAGCTACGACATTATTTTTAGGAGCATCCAATTACCGTGGTAAGCACAACTCCCATGAGAGATATAATGAACAACAGTGACGCCACATCCAATTACTAGATTATATATCCTATTTCATGCTTGGGGGCTAGAGGATATGATATGAAATGAGGGAAAAACAAGAGTTAGAATTCCGACTAACATATTGCTCGCGAGTAAGATTATCCAAATTTGTTCTTCAACAGCAACCTTCTCAGCAAGAGTCGGAGGGACCACTGGCGCTATTGGAAGCTCACCGGTCCTTATCCTCTCGTCGCAAAGGCGCACTTGTTCAAGAAGGTCAGAGAACTTGATATCCTCCGCCTCTTGTGCTTCTTCTTCGGCGGATAAATTTCTTTTCTCTAGGCATTGCCTAGCCAGCCGCTGGATCTCTTCCGCAGATTTCTGGGACAAGCCAAACTTGGCAAGACCCGGATTGTTGAGAAGGTTTTCGGCGAAGATATCTGTCGAGGGATCATTACCCCAAGAGGGTTCACCCTTATCTATACCTGACTCACTCATGGTGACGTCAGTTTGTGATTCAAGGATCACAGGCTCCGTTGAAGGAGCCGGATCTTCTGCGGCAGCCGGAGAAGGAATGATCACCGGCGTTGCGGAGGCTGGGGGGCAGGAGTCGGAGTAGCCATGGCAAGAGAAGCCATGGAAAGCTTCGTATGTCACAGGGGCTTCGAAGAAGTTCCCTTCCCCTTGCCCTTGATGAGCTGCTTAGCTCTGAGAATATAATAAAGTCGAAAACATTACATCCCAGAAGAAAATTCGAGTAAGGTACAAAGAAGGAAATTGTGTTGAAAGTTACCTCTTCACGATGGGCACCTCCTTTGTGCCGACGGCCACTATCGGAGCCTTGCGTTTCTTAAGCGCAATGTCCGGCAATGGGACCAGTTCCGCCTCCTGAGAAAACTCTGGAGGATATCCCTCGAGTGGAGCAAGTTCCGACTCGGGGAGGTCAGCAAGCTGAAAAGAGGAAAACATATGAGTACTGCTATATAAACTTAAAGATTGAAACACATAAAACGGTTTATTGTTCAAAGTTTACCGGCACTATGGGGTCTTCCGCCGTATGCATATCCAGAAAAACCTCCAGGATCCTCCTCTCGATCCGCTCCCTTATCAACCATTTAATCTGGCTTATATAACCTTGCGAGGTATAGGCTCTGGGGCTGATGCGGAGGGAATCTTTCTTGGACGACGTGATGGAGTGCATCAGTCGGTTTCCGTGGTACCGAAGGGGTTAGATCCGGCGTGAGACCCAACATTGGACCAAGTTGGATCCCTTCAGTCCTTTGTGTTTGATCAAATATTCGATCCGCCTCTTAGCGAGGATCAGATCGTCATTGAGAGCCGGAGGAGCCTCGTCCCAATACGGTTGGGCCGTGGCAGCTCCGTCGATAAAAACTGGCAAAGCAGTGGCTTTGCCGGGAGCCAGAATATCCTTGTGATAAAAGAAGGTGGTTGGCCACTGTTTGACCGAGTCACTAGCTAAGATCTTGGGATATGCACGCTCGCATCTAAGTGAAAAACTAATTGTACCGGTAATATACGGATTACTGGCAATGATAGAATTTCTCTGGACATTGAAGTAGTACCAGAATAAGGTCAGACTCGGCCTAATCCCGAGAAATCCCTCGCGCAAAGCCGCGTAGGCACTCATATCTAGGAGAGAGTTGGGAGGAAGATGGTGGAGTTGAACACTATAATGATCTATCACCTCGGAAAAGAATTCCGAGGGAGGAAACGACAAACCTCTGTCGAGGTGGGTGCCGAAGTGGACCCACTCGCCGGCGTGTAGGTTGGGGACGGTCTCCCCGAAGCCGCTCGCCAGTCGCTGGCACGGATGAGCCCTTCTGTCTCCACGCCGCGGAGCTTCTCTTCATTGAGCACGCAGGGGATCCAGACCCCGCGGAAGCTTTCCTTCTCCGCCGCCGCTTCCATCGCCGCCGCTGCCGCCAAACCGGAAGAGGATGAAGAAGCCATTTCTCCGGTGAGCTAGTGACCTAGGATGGGCGGCACTGGGAGTTCTTGGGGGAAAGCAGAGGAGCTCTGTGCGTGCGGGGGAGATTTGGAGGAGTGGAAACGGCAAGGGAACATGTGAAGAAAGGAGGAGGAGAATCCTCACCCCTTATATCCACCTAACCGCGCCAGGATTCGTGCAAATGCTGCAGTGTAACCGCCACGCGTCATGGAAGGAACTAGGAAGGACCCACGCGATGATTACGTTGCCTCGATCTCTGCGTACGCATTAATACGACGCCTCGGTTCCGCAAACCGTGGACCCACCAATGGTCGTGCTGACAGATGTCTGTTAGATGACATGACTTGACCATGACTGGTGTCAGGTGGCGTTATAGACCAAATTCTGGCTTAGTTTGAAATCAAGCTGGAAAATCCGAGTAACATGTTGATAGGTCCAACTTATTTTTAAGACCCGGATCATATTTTTTGTTGTGAAGTTTCAAGAACCCTTCAAGATTCTGCAAGCCGAAGATCAAGCTAAACGATGATAAATCCGACTTTGGATCTTGGAGACTTCCGGGGGCTGCTTTTGGGGATATACTTTTCAGGTATCCTCACAGTTCCTCACTGACCAGGGTGGCCCACTTCGGGTTAGAGCTTTGCTTCACGGGCGGCCCAGTCAGGGAGAAAAGACGGAGTCCAATCCGGCTACGGGAAGGCCCAGAAAACTTACCGACTTAGGCCCATAATGTTACTTTGAGTTCAAGATGTACTCTGTAACCGACTCTTGGTCGTAGCCTGATAGATCTCTCCTGTAAACCCTAGGCCGGATATCTATATAAGCCGTCCTAGGGAGAGCCTTTAGGGCACACCTTAGTAGTCTACAATCTCAACTCACACAGGCGAACCCTTGTAACCCATATTCCGGCTCTGCCGTATTACTGGATTGCTAGCAGGAGTAGGGTTCGTCCAAAGCCGGCGGATTCGAACCTGGGTAAACTTGTGTGCTCACCATCCCGGAACACCGTACATCTCACACCCCTCTCTTCTGCATGCCTCGAGGACCCCCTCATGGCGTACCTGTCATCAATCCGACGACATTGATCTGTAGGGACTCCATTTGTGTCAAACAACCATGGTGGTTAGAAAGCCCAGAGAGCCCCTAGAATATGCAACTGCCACATGGAGATGGGTGAACCAATGTGACAGAAGCAGTTGCATCACCACACCCAACTGGAGTGTGTGTTGGTCATCAAGGTGTGGCTTTCGAGACTCCATAACACAGATGCATTGATCTATAGGTAATCCATTTCTGTCAAACAACCATGGTGGTCAGAAAGCCCATAGAGCCCCTAGAATATGCAACTGTCACATGGAGATGGGTGAACCTATAGTGTGATAGAAGCAGTTGCATCACCACACCCAACTGGAGTGTGTGTGGGTCATCAAAGTGTGGATTTTGGGACTACAAAGCATAGATGCATTGATCTGTAGGGACTCCATTTGTGTCAAATAACCATGGTGGTCAGAAAGCGCATAGAGCCCCTAAAATAGGCAACTGCCACGTGGAGATGGGTAAACTTGCAGTGTGACAGAAGCAATAGCATCACCACACCCAACTGGACTTTGTGTGGGTCATCAAGGTTTGGATTTTGAGACTACATAACACAAATGCATTGATCTGTAGGGACTCCATTTGTGTCAAACAACCATGGTGGTCGGAAAACCCAGAGAGCCCCTAGAATATGCAACTGCCACATGGAGATGGGTGAACCTACAGTGTGATACAAGCAGTTGCATCACCACACCCAACTGGAGTGTGTGGGTCATAAAGGTGTGGCTTTTGAGACTACATAACACAGATGCATTGATCTCTTGGGAATCCATTTGTGTCAAACAACCATCGTGGCCAGAAATCCCAGAGAGCCCCTAGAATATGCAACTGCCACATGGAGATGGGTGAACCTGAAGTGTGACAGAAGCAGTTGCATCACCACACCCAACTGGAGTGTGTGTGGGTCATCAAGGTTTGGCCTTTGAGACTACATAACACATATGCATTGATCTTTAGGGACTCCATTTGTGTCAAACAACCATGGTGGTCAGAAAGGCTAGAGAGCCCATAGAATATGCAACTACCACATGGAGATGGTGAACCTGCAGTGTGACAGAAGCAGTTGCATCACCACACCTAACTGGAATGTGTGTGGGTTATCAAGCTGTGGCTTTTGAGACTCCATAGCCTAGATGCATTGATCTGTAGGGACTCCATTTGTGTCAAGCAACCATGGTGGTCAGAAAGCCAAGAGAGCCCCTAGAATATGCATCTACCACATGGAGATGGGTGAATCTGCAGTGTGACAGAAGCAGTTGCATCACCACACTAAACTGGAGTATGTGTGGGTCATCAAGGTGTGGGTTTTGAGACTACATAACACAGATGCATTGATCTCTGGGGACTCCATTTGTGTTAAACAACCATGGTGGTCAGAAAGCCCATAGAGCCCCTAGAATATGCAACTGCCACATGGAGATGGGTGAACCTGTAGAGTGACAGAAGCAGCTGCATCACCACACCTAACTGGAGTGTGTGTGGGTCATCAAGGTGTGTCTTTTGAGACTACATAACACAGATGCATTGATCTGTAGGGACTCCATTTGTGTCAAACAACCATGGTGGTCTGAAAGCCCACAGAGCCCCTAGAATATGCAACTGCCACATGGAGATGGGTGAACCTGCAGTGTGACAGAAGCAGTTGCATCACCACACCCAACTGGAGTGTGTGTGTGTCATCAAGGTTTGGCTTTTGAGACTACATAACACATATGCATTGATCTCTAGGGACTCCATTTGTCTCAAACAACCATGGTGGTCAGAAAGCCCAGAGAGCCACTAGAATATGCAACTGCCACATGGAGATGGTGAACCTACAGTGTGACAGAAGCAGTTGCATCACCACACCCAACTGGAGTGTCTGTGGGTCATCAAGGTGTGGGTTTTGACACTACATAACACAGATGCATTGATCTCTAGGGACTCCATTTGTGTCAAACAGCAATGGTGGTCAGAAAGCCCAGAGAGCCCCTAGAATATCCAACTGCCACATGGAGATGGGTGAACTTGTAGTGTGACAGAACCAGCTGCATCACCACACCTAACTGGAGTGTGTGTGGGTCATCAAGGTTTGGCTTTTGAGACTACATAACACAGATACATTGATCTGTAGGGACTCCATTTGTGTCAAACAACCATGGTGGTCAGAAAGCCCAGAGAGCCCCTAGAATATGCAACTGCGACATGGAGATGGGTCAACCTGCAGTGTGACAGAAGAAGTTGCATCACCACACCCAACTGGAGTGTGTGTGGGTCATCAAGGTTTGGCTTTTGAGACTACATAACACATATGCATTGATCTCTAGGGAATCCATTTGTGTCAAACAACCATGGTGGTCAGAAAGCCCAGAGAGCCACTAGAATATGCAACTGCCACATGGAGATGGTGAACCTATAGTGTGACAGCAGCAGTTGCATCACCACACCCAACGGGAGTGTGTGTGGGTCATCAAGGTGTGGCATTTGACACTACATAACACAGATGCATTAATCTGTAGGGACTCCATTTGTGTCCAAGAACCATGCTGGTCAGAAAGCCCAGATAGCCCCTAGAATATGCAACTGCCACATGGAGATGAGTGAACCTGAAGTGTGATAGAAGAAGTTGCATCACCACACCCAACTGGAGTGTGTGTGGGTCATCAAGTTGTGGCTTTTGTGACTCCATAACACAAATGCATTGATCTGTAGGGACTCCATTTGTGTCAAACAACCATGGTGGTCAGAAATCCCAGAGAGCCCCTAGAATATGCAACTGCCACACGGAGATGGGTGAACCTACAGTGTGACAGAAGCAGTTGCATCACCACACCCAACTGGAGTGTGTGTGGGTAATCAAGGTGTGGCTTTTGAGACTACATAACGCAGATGCATTGATCTCTAGGGACTCCATTTGTGTCAAACAACCATGGTGGTCTGAAAGCCCACAGAGCCCCTAGAATGCAACTGCCACATGGAGATGGGTGAATCTGTAGTGTGACAGAAGCAGTTGCATCACCACATCCAACTGGAGTGTGTGTGGGTCATCAAGGTGTGGCTTTTGAGACAACATAACACAGATGCATTGATCTCTTGGGACTCCATTTGTGTCAAACAATCATGGTGGTCAGAAATCCCAGAGAGCCCCTAGAATATGCAACTGCCACATGGAGATGGGTGAACCCAAAGTGTGACAGAAGGAGTTGCATCATTACACCCAACTGGAGTGTGTGTGGGTCTTCAAGGTGTGCCTTTTGAGACTACATAACAAATATGCATTGATCTGTAGGGACTCCATTTGTGTCAAACAACCATGGTGGTCAGAAAGCCCAGAGTGCCCCTAGAATATGCATCTGCCACATGGAGATGGGTGAACCTGCTGTGTGACTGAACCAGTTGCATCACCACACTTAACTTGAGTGTGTGTGGGTGATCAAAGTGTGGCTTTTGAGACTACAAAACACAGATGCATTGATCTCTCGGGACTCCATTTGTGTTAAACAACCATGGTGGTCAGAAAGCCCATAGAGCCCCTAGAATATGCAACTGCCACATGGAGATGGGTGAACCTAGTGTGTGAAGCGGTTGCATCACCACACCCAACTGGAGTGTGTGTGGGTCATCAACGTGTGGCTTTTGAGACTACATAACGCAGATGCATTGATCTCTAGGGACTCCATTTGCGTCAAATAACCATGGTGGTCAGAAAGCCCAAAGAGCCCCTAGAATATGCAACTGCCACATGGAGATGGGTGAACCTGCAGTGTGACAAGAAGCAGTTGCATCACCACACCCAACTGGAGTGTGTGTGGGTCATCAAGGTTTGGCTTTTGAGACTACATAACACATATGCATTAATCTCTAGGGACTCCATTTGTGTTAAACAACCATGGTGGTCAGAAAGCCCAGAGAGCCACTAGAATATGGAACTTCCACATGGAGTTGGGTGAACCTGAAGTGTGACAGAAGCAGTTGCATCACCACACCCAACTGGAGGGTGTGTGGGTTATCGAGGTGTGGCTTTTGAGACTACATAATACATATGCATTGATCTGTAGGGACTCCATTTGTATCAAACAACCATGGTAGTTAGAAAGTCCAGAGAGTCCCTAGAATATGCAACTTCCACATGGAGATGGGTGAACCTGAAGTGTGACAGAAGCAGTTGCATCACTACCCCCAACTGGAGTGTGTGTGGGTCATCAAGGTGTGGCTTTTGAGACTACATAACACAGATGCATTGATCTTTAGGGACTCCATTTGTGTCAAACAACCATGGTGGTCAGAAAACACAGAGAGCCCGTAGAATATGCAACTGCCACATGGAGATGGGTGAACCTGCAGTGTGACAGAAGCAGTTGCATCACCACACTTAACTTGAGTGTGTGTGGGTCATCAAGGTGTGGCTTCAGAGACTACATAACACAGATGCATTGATCTCTAATGACTCCATTTGTGTTAAACAACCATGGTGGTCAGAAAGCCCATAGAGCCCCTAGAATATGCAACTGCCACATGGAGATGGGTGAACCTGTAGTGTGACAGAAGCGGTTGCATCAGCACACCCAACTAGAGTGTGTGTGGGTCATCAAGGTTTGGGTTTTGACACTACATAACACAGATGCATTGATCTGTAGGGACTCCATTTGTGTCAAACAACCGTGGTCATCAGAAAGCCTAGAGACCCTTAGAATATGCAACTTCCACATAGAGATGGGTGAACCTGCAGTGTGACAGAAGCAGCTGCCTCACCACACCTAACTGTAGTGTGTGTGGGTCATCAAGGTGTGGCTTTTGAGACTACATAACACAGATGCATTGATCTATAGGGACTCCATTTGTGTCCAACAACCATGGTGGTCAGAAATCCCAGAGAGCCCCTAGAATATGCAACTGCCACATGGAGATGGGTGAACCTGCAGTGTGTGAAGGCGGTTGCATCACCACACCCAACTAGAGTGTGTGTGGGTCATCAAGGTTTGGCTTTTGAGACTACATAACACATATGCATTGATCTTTAGGGACTCCATTTGTGTCAAATAACCATGGTGGTCAGAAAGCCAAGAGAGCCACTAGAATATGCAACTGCCACATGGAGATGGTGAACCTACAGTGTGACAGAAGCAGTTGCATCACCACACCTAACTGTAGTGTGTGTGGGTCATCAAGGTGTGGCTTTTGACACTACATAACACAGATGCATTGATCTGTACGGACTCCATTTGTGTCAAGGAACCATGGTGGTCAGAAAGCCCAGAGAGCCCCTAGAATATGCAACTGTCACATGGAGATGAGTGAACCTGCAGTGTGATAGAAGCAGTTGCATCACCACACTCAACCGGAGTGTGTGTGGGTCATCAAGTTGTGGCTTTTGTGTCTCCATAACACAGATGCATTGATCTGTAGGGACTCTATTTGTGTCAAACAACCATGGTGGTTAGAAAGCACAGAGAGCCCCTATAATATGCAACTACCACGTGGAGATGGGTGAACCTACAGTGTGACAGAAGCAGTTGCATCACCACACCCAACTGGAGTGTGTGTGGGTCATCAAGGTGTGGCTTTTGAGACTACATAACGCAGATGCATTGATCTCTAGGGACTCCATTTGTGTCAAACAGCAATGGTGGTCAGAAAGCCCAGAGAGCCCCTAGAATATCCAACTGCCACATGGAGATGGGTGAACTTGTAGTGTGACAGAACCAGCTGCATCACCACACCTAACTGGAGTGTGTGTGGGTCATCAAGGTTTGGCTTTTGAGACTACATAACACAGATACATTGATCTGTAGGGCCTCCATTTGTGTCAAACAACCATGGTGGTCAGAAAGCCCAGAGAGCCCCTAGAATATGCAACTGCGACATGGAGATGGGTCAACCTGCAGTGTGACAGAAGAAGTTGCATCACCACACCCAACTGGAGTGTGTGTGGGTCATCAAGGTTTGGCTTTTGAGACTACATAACACATATGCATTGATCTCTAGGGAATCCATTTGTGTCAAACAACCATGGTGGTCAGAAAGCCCAGAGAGCCACTAGAATATGCAACTGCCACATGGAGATGGTGAACCTATAGTGTGACAGCAGCAGTTGCATCACCACACCCAACGGGAGTGTGTGTGGGTCATCAAGGTGTGGCATTTGACACTACATAACACAGATGCATTAATCTGTAGGGACTCCATTTGTGTCCAAGAACCATGCTGGTCAGAAAGCCCAGATAGCCCCTAGAATATGCAACTGCCACATGGAGATGAGTGAACCTGAAGTGTGATAGAAGAAGTTGCATCACCACACCCAACTGGAGTGTGTGTGGGTCATCAAGTTGTGGCTTTTGTGACTCCATAACACAAATGCATTGATCTGTAGGGACTCCATTTGTGTCAAACAACCATGGTGGTCAGAAATCCCAGAGAGCCCCTAGAATATGCAACTGCCACACGGAGATGGGTGAACCTACAGTGTGACAGAAGCAGTTGCATCACCACACCCAACTGGAGTGTGTGTGGGTAATCAAGGTGTGGCTTTTGAGACTACATAACGCAGATGCATTGATCTCTAGGGACTCCATTTGTGTCAAACAACCATGGTGGTGCAAAGCCTGAGCCCCTAGAATGCAAGCGCCACATGGAGATGGGTGAATCATGTGTGGCCAAGCGGTTGCATCACCACATCCAACTGGAGTGTGTGTGGGTCATCAAGGTGTGGCTTTTGAGACAACATAACACAGATGCATTGATCTCTTGGGACTCCATTTGTGTCAAACAATCATGGTGGTCAGAAATCCCAGAGAGCCCCTAGAATATGCAACTGCCACATGGAGATGGGTGAACCCAAAGTGTGACAGAAGGAGTTGCATCATTACACCCAACTGGAGTGTGTGTGGGTCTTCAAGGTGTGCCTTTTGAGACTACATAACAAATATGCATTGATCTGTAGGGACTCCATTTGTGTCAAACAACCATGGTGGTCAGAAAGCCCAGAGTGCCCCTAGAATATGCATCTGCCACATGGAGATGGGTGAACCTGCTGTGTGACTGAACCAGTTGCATCACCACACTTAACTTGAGTGTGTGTGGGTGATCAAAGTGTGGCTTTTGAGACTACAAAACACAGATGCATTGATCTCTCGGGACTCCATTTGTGTTAAACAACCATGGTGGTCAGAAAGCCCATAGAGCCCCTAGAATATGCAACTGCCACATGGAGATGGGTGAACCTGTAGTGTGACAGAAGCGGTTGCATCACCACACCCAACTGGAGTGTGTGTGGGTCATCAACGTGTGGCTTTTGAGACTACATAACGCAGATGCATTGATCTCTAGGGACTCCATTTGCGTCAAATAACCATGGTGGTCAGAAAGCCCAAAGAGCCCCTAGAATATGCAACTGCCACATGGAGATGGGTGAACCTGCAGTGTGACAAGAAGCAGTTGCATCACCACACCCAACTGGAGTGTGTGTGGGTCATCAAGGTTTGGCTTTTGAGACTACATAACACATATGCATTGATCTCTAGGGACTCCATTTGTGTCAAACAACCATGCTGGTCAGAAAGCCCAGAGAGCCACTAGAATATGGAACTTCCACATGGAGTTGGGTGAACCTGAAGTGTGACAGAAGCAGTTGCATCACCACACCCAACTGGAGGGTGTGTGGGTTATCGAGGTGTGGCTTTTGAGACTACATAATACATATGCATTGATCTGTAGGGACTCCATTTGTATCAAACAACCATGGTAGTTAGAAAGTCCAGAGAGTCCCTAGAATATGCAACTTCCACATGGAGATGGGTGAACCTGAAGTGTGACAGAAGCAGTTGCATCACTACCCCCAACTGGAGTGTGTGTGGGTCATCAAGGTGTGGCTTTTGAGACTACATAACACAGATGCATTGATCTTTAGGGACTCCATTTGTGTCAAACAACCATGGTGGTCAGAAAACACAGAGAGCCCGTAGAATATGCAACTGCCACATGGAGATGGGTGAACCTGCAGTGTGACAGAAGCAGTTGCATCACCACACTTAACTTGAGTGTGTGTGGGTCATCAAGGTGTGGCTTCAGAGACTACATAACACAGATGCATTGATCTCTAATGACTCCATTTGTGTTAAACAACCATGGTGGTCAGAAAGCCCATAGAGCCCCTAGAATATGCAACTGCCACATGGAGATGGGTGAACCTGTAGTGTGACAGAAGCGGTTGCATCAGCACACCCAACTAGAGTGTGTGTGGGTCATCAAGGTTTGGGTTTTGACACTACATAACACAGATGCATTGATCTGTAGGGACTCCATTTGTGTCAAACAACCGTGGTCATCAGAAAGCCTAGAGACCCTTAGAATATGCAACTTCCACATAGAGATGGGTGAACCTGCAGTGTGACAGAAGCAGCTGCCTCACCACACCTAACTGTAGTGTGTGTGGGTCATCAAGGTGTGGCTTTTGAGACTACATAACACAGATGCATTGATCTATAGGGACTCCATTTGTGTCCAACAACCATGGTGGTCAGAAATCCCAGAGAGCCCCTAGAATATGCAACTGCCACATGGAGATGGGTGAACCTGCAGTGTGACAGAAGCAGTTGCATCACCACACCCAACTAGAGTGTGTGTGGGTCATCAAGGTTTGGCTTTTGAGACTACATAACACATATGCATTGATCTTTAGGGACTCCATTTGTGTCAAATAACCATGGTGGTCAGAAAGCCAAGAGAGCCACTAGAATATGCAACTGCCACATGGAGATGGTGAACCTACAGTGTGACAGAAGCAGTTGCATCACCACACCTAACTGTAGTGTGTGTGGGTCATCAAGGTGTGGCTTTTGACACTACATAACACAGATGCATTGATCTGTACGGACTCCATTTGTGTCAAGGAACCATGGTGGTCAGAAAGCCCAGAGAGCCCCTAGAATATGCAACTGTCACATGGAGATGAGTGAACCTGCAGTGTGATAGAAGCAGTTGCATCACCACACTCAACCGGAGTGTGTGTGGGTCATCAAGTTGTGGCTTTTGTGTCTCCATAACACAGATGCATTGATCTGTAGGGACTCTATTTGTGTCAAACAACCATGGTGGTTAGAAAGCACAGAGAGCCCCTATAATATGCAACTACCACGTGGAGATGGGTGAACCTACAGTGTGACAGAAGCAGTTGCATCACCACACCCAACTGGAGTGTGTGTGGGTCATCAAGGTGTGGCTTTTGAGACTACATAACGCAGATGCATTGATCTCTAGGGACTCCATTTGTGTCAAACAACCATGGTGGTCAGAAAGCCCATAGAGCCCCTAGAATGCAACTGCCACATGGAGATGGGTGAATCTGTAGTGTGACAGAAGCAGTTGCATCACCACATCCAACTGGAGTGTGTGTGGGTCATCAAGGTGTGGCTTTTGAGACAACATAACATAGATGCATTGATCTCTTGGGACTCCATTTGTGTCAAACAACCATGGTGGTTAGAAATCCCAGAGAGCCCCTAGAATATGCAACTGCCACATGGAGATGGGTGAACCCAAAGTGTGACAGAAGCAGTTGCATCATTACACCCAACTGGAGTGTGTGTGGGTCATCAAGGTGTGCCTTTTGAGACTACATAACACATATGCATTGATCTGTAGGGACTCCATTTGTGTCAAACAACCATGGTGGTCAGAAAGCCCAGAGAGCCCCTAGAGTATGCAACTGCCACATGGAGATGGGTGAACCTGCAGTGTGACAGAAGAAGTTGCATCACCACACTTAACTTGAGTGTGTGTGGGTGATCAAAGGGTGGATTTTGAGACTACAAAACACAGATGCATTGATCTCTAGGGACTCCATTTGTGTTAAACAACCATGGTGGTCAGAAAGCCCATAGAGCCCCTAGAATATGCAACTGCCACATGGAGATGGGTGAACCTGTAGTGTGACAGAAGCGGTTGCATCACCACACCCAACTAGAGTGTGTGTGGGTCATCAACGTGTGGCTTTTGAGACTACATAACGCAGATGCATCGATCTCTAGGGACTCCATTTGCGTCAAATAACCATGGTGGTCAGAAAGCCCAAAGAGCCCCTAGAATATGCAACTGCTACATGGAGATGGGTGAACCTGCAGTGTGACAAGAAGCAGTTACATCACCACACCCAACTGGAGTCTGTGTGGGTCATCAAGGTGTGGCTTTTGAGACTACATAACACAGATGCATTGATCTGTAGGGACTCCATTTGTGTCAAACAACCATGGTGGTTAGAAAGCCCAGAGAGCCCTTAGCATATGCAACTACCACATGGAGATGGGTGAACCTGAAGTGTGACAGAAGCAGTTGCATCACCACACCCAACTGGAGTGTGTGTGGGTCATCAAGGTTTGGCTTTTGAGACTACATAACACATATGCATTGATATCTAGGGACTCCATTTGTGTCAAACAACCATGGTGGTCAGAAAGCCCAGAGAGCCACTAGAATATGCAACTGCCACATGGAGATGGTGAACCTACAGTGTGACAGAAGCAGTTGCATCAACACACCGAACTGGAGTGTGTGTGGGTCATCAAGGTGTGGCTTTTGAGACTACATAACACAGATGCATTGATCTGTAGGGACTCCATTTGTGTCAAACAACCATGTTGGTCAGAAAGCCTAGAGAGCCCCTAAAATATGCAACTACCACATGGAGATGGTGAACCTGCAGTCTGACAGAAGCAGTTGCGTCACCACACCTAACTGGAGTGTGTGTGGGTCATCAAGGTGTGGCTTTTGAGACTCCATAACACAGATGCATTGATCTGTAGGGACTCCATTTGTGTCAAACAACCGTGGTGGTCAGAAAGCCCATAGAGCCCCTAGAATATGCAACTGCCACATGGAGATGTGTGAACCTATAGTGTGATAGAAGCAATTGCGACACCACACCCAACTGGAGCATGTGTGGGTCATCAAGGTGTGGCTTTTGAGACTACATAACACAGATGCATTTATCTCTAGGGACTCCATTTGACGAGGGTTTAACTCATCAATGCCCATTGTTATGGACTTGGGTTTTTGAGAAGGAGGGAGCACTGGAAGCATCAATCGGCTAGCAAACAAGCACACATGGGCGCAAGGTTTACCCAGGTTCAGGCCTCGTAGAGGTCCCTACTCCGTCTTGTATGCTCTTGGAATTAATGAAGGAATCGAAGATTACAATGGTGCGTAGATGCAATCTGGCGAGAGTTGTGGAAACTAGGGTTGCGTGTGTCCTCCTCGCCGCCCCCTCCTAGCCATTATATACATAGGCCAGGTCTCAGGTAGCAGGTCGAGTCGGTTACAGATTAGGGTTTGCCCTTCAAACTTTGTATCTTTAGACCTCTTCTTGTCTCGCAAGTTATCGGTAGTCCGTAGGCCACTCGAAGTCTTCATTAGGCCGTGGCAACACTGTGGGCGTCCATCGTATTTGGACCGTATATACAAGACTCGAGTACCTCTAGGGTATACCCATGTCACCATTTGTGTCAAACAACCATGGATGTCAGAAAGCCCAGAGAGCCCCTAGAATATGCAACTGCCACATGGAGATGGTGAACCTGCTGTGTGACAGAAGCAGTTGAATCACCACACCCAACTAGAGTGTGTGTGGGTCATCAGGGTGTGGCTTTTGAGACTACATAACACAGATGCATTGATCTTTAGGGACTCCATTTGTGTCAAACAACCATGGTGGTCCGAAAGCCCAGAGAGCCCCTAGAATATGCAACTGCCACATGGAGATGGTGAACCTGGAGTGTGATAGAAGCAGTTGCATCACCTAACCTAACTGGAGTGTGTGTGGGTCATCAAGTTGTGGCTTTTGAGACTCCATGACACAAATGGATTGATCTGTAGGGACTCCACTTGTGTCAAACAACCATGGTAGTCAGAAAGCCCACAGAGCCCCTAGAATATGCAACTGCCACATGGAGATGGGTGAACCTGTAGTGTGACAGAAGAGGTTGCATCACCACACCCAACTGGAGTGTGTGTGGGTCATCAAGGTGTGGCTTTTGAGACTAGACAATGCAGATGCATTGATCTCTAGGGACTCCATTTGTCTCAAACAACCATGGTGGTCAGAAAGCCCAGAGAGCCCCTAGAATATCCAACTGCCACATGGAGATGAGTGAACCTGTAGTGTGACAGAAGCAGTTGCATCACCACATCCAACTGGAGTGTGTGTGGGTCATCATGGTGTGGCTTTTGAGACTCCATAACATAGATGCATTGATCTGTAGGGACTCCATTTGTTTCAAACAACGATGGTGGTCAGAAAGCCTAGAGAACCCCTAGAATATGCAACTTCCACATGGAGTTGGGTGAACCTGAAGTGTGACAGAAGCAGTTGCATCACCACACCCAACTGGAGTGTGTGTGGGTCATTGAGGTGAGGCTTTTGAGACTACATAATACAGATGCATTGATCTGTAGGGACTCCATTTGTATCAAACAACCATGGTAGTCAAAAAGTCCAGAGAGCCCCTAGAATATGCAACTTCCTCATGGAGATGGGTGAACCTGAAGTGTGACAAAAGCAGTTGCATCACTACACCCAACTTTAGTGTGTGTGGGTAATCAAGGTGTGGCTTTTGAGACGACATAACACAGATGCATTGATCTGTAGGGACTCCATTTGTGTCAAACAATCATGGTGGTCAGAAAGCCTAGAGAGCCCCTAAAATATGCAACTGCCACATGGAGATGAGTGAACCTGCAGTGTGACAGAAGCAGTTGCATCACCACACCCAACTGGAGTGTGTGTGGGTCATCAAGGTGTGGCTTTTAGACTACATAACAACTATGCATTGATCTGTAGGGACTCCATTTTTGTGAAACAACAATGGTGGTCAGAAAGCCTAGAGACACCCTAGATTATGCAACTGCCACATGGAGATGGGTGAACCTGCAGTGTGACAGAAGTAGTTGTTCATCACACCCAGCTATGGTGTTTGTGGGTCAACAAGGTGTGGTTTTAGAGACTACATAACACAGATGCATTGATCTGTAGGGACTCTATTTTTGTCAAACAACCGTGGTCATCAGAAAGCCTAGAGAGCCCTTAGAATATGCAACTTCCACATAGAGATGGGTGAACCTGCAGTGTGACAGAAGCAGCTGCCTCACCACACCTAACTGTAGTGTGTGTGGGTCATCAAGGTGTGGCTTTTGAGACTACATAACACAGATGCATTGATCTATAGGGACTACATTTGTGTCCAACAACCATGGTGGTCAGAAAGCCCAGAGAGCCCCTAGAATATGCAACTGCCACATGGAGATGGGTGAACTGCGGTGTGTGAGCAGTTGCATCACCACACCCAACTAGAGTGTGTGTGGGTCATCAAGGTTTGGCTTTTGAGACTACATAACACATATGCATTGATCTTTAGGGACTCCATTTGTGTCAAACAACCATGGTGGTCAGAAAGCCAAGAGAGCCACTAGAATATGCAACTGCCACATGGAGATGGTGAACCTACAGTGTGACAGAAGCAGTTGCATCACCACACCTAACTGTAGTGTGTGTGGGTCATCAAGGTGTGGCTTTTGACACTACATAACACAGATGCATTGATCTCTAGGGACTCCATTTGTGTCAAGGAACCATGGTGGTCAGAAAGCCCAGAGAGCCCCTAGAATATGCAACTGTCACATGGAGATGGGTGAACCTGTAGTGTGACAGAAGCAGTTGCATCACCACATCCAACTGGAGTGTGTGTGGGTCATCATGGTGTGGCTTTTGAGACTCCATAACACAGATGCATTGATCTGTAGGGACTCCATTTGTGTCAAACAACGATGGTGGTCAGAAAGCCTAGAGAACCCCTAGAATATGCAACTTCCACATGGAGTTGGGTGAACCTGAAGTGTGACAGAAGCAGTTGCATCACCACACCCAACTGGAGTGTGTGTGGGTCATTGAGGTGAAGCTTTTGAGACTACATAATACAGATGCATTGATCTGTAGGGACTCCATTTGTATCAAACAACCATGGTAGTCAAAAAGTCCAGAGAGCCCCTAGAATATGCAACTTCCTCATGGAGATGGGTGAACCTGAAGTGTGACAAAAGCAGTTGCATCACTACACCCAACTTTAGTGTGTGTGGGTAATCAAGGTGTGGCTTTTGAGACGACATAACAGAGATGCATTGATCTGTAGGGACTCCATTTGTGTCAAACAATCATGGTGGTCAGAAAGCCTAGAGAGCCCCTAAAATATGCAACTGCCACATGGAGATGAGTGAACCTGCAGTGTGACAGAAGCAGTTGCATCACCACACCCAACTGGAGTGTGTGTGGGTCATCAAGGTGTGGCTTTTAGACTACATAACAACTATGCATTGATCTATAGGGACTCCATTTTTGTGAAACAACAATGGTGGTCAGAAAGCCTAGAGACACCCTAGATTATGCAACTGCCACATGGAGATGGGTGAACCTGCAGTGTGACAGAAGTAGTTGTTCATCACACCCAGCTACAGTGTTTGTGGGTCAACAAGTTGTGGTTTTAGAGACTACATAACACAGATGCATTGATCTGTAGGGACTCTATTTTTGTCAAACAACCGTGGTCATCAGAAAGCCTAGAGAGCCCTTAGAATATGCAACTTCCACATAGAGATGGGTGAACCTGCAGTGTGACAGAAGCAGCTGCCTCACCACACCTAATTGTAGTGTGTGTGGGTCATCAAGGTGTGGCTTTTGAGACTACATAACACAGATGCATTGATCTATAGGGACTACATTTGTGTCCAACAACCATGGTGGTCAGAAAGCCCAGAGAGCCCCTAGAATTGCAACTGCCACATGGAGATGGGTGAACCTGCAGTGTGACAGAAGCAGTTGCATCACCACACCCAACTAGAGTGTGTGTGGGTCATCAAGGTTTGGCTTTTGAGACTACATAACACATATGCATTGATCTTTAGGGACTCCATTTGTGTCAAACAACCATGGTGGTCAGAAAGCCAAGAGAGCCACTAGAATATGCAACTGCCACATGGAGATGGTGAACCTACAGTGTGACAGAAGCAGTTGCATCACCACACCTAACTGTAGTGTGTGTGGGTCATCAAGGTGTGGCTTTTGACACTACATAACACAGATGCATTGATCTGTACGGACTCCATTTGTGTCAAGGAACCATGGTGGTCAGAAAGCCCAGAGAGCCCCTAGAATATGCAACTGTCACATGGAGATGAGTGAACCTGCAGTGTGATAGAAGCAGTTGCATCACCACACTCAACCGGAGTGTGTGTGGGTCATCAAGTTGTGGCTTTTGTGTCTCCATAACACAAATGCATTGATCTGTAGGGACTCTATTTGTGTCAAACAACCATGGTGGTTAGAAAGCACAGAGAGCCCCTATAATATGCAACTACCACGTGGAGATGGGTGAACCAATGTGACAGAAGAAGTTGCATCACCACACCCAACTGGAGTGTGTGTTGGTCATCAAGGTGTGGCTTTTGAGACTCCATAACACAGATGCATTGATCTATAGGTACTCCATTTGTGTCAAACAACCATGGTGGTCAGAAAGCACATAGAGCCCCTAAAATATGCAACTGCCACGTGGAGATGGGCAAACTTGCAGTGTGTGAGCGGTTGCATCACCACACCCAACTGGAGTGTGTGTGGGTCATCAAGGTGCGGCTTTTGAGACTACATAACACGAATGCATTGATCTGTAGGGAGTCCATTTTTGTCAAACAACAATGGTGGTTAGAAAGCCAGAGACACCCTAGAATATGCAAGCGCCACATGGAGATGGGTGAACTGCAGTGTGAAGAGCGGTTGCATCACCACACCCAACTGGAGTGTTTGTGGGCCAACAAGGTGTGGATTTTAGACTACATAACACAGATGCATTGATGCATGGCGACTCTATTTTGTCAAACAATCATGGTGATCGAGAAAGCCTAGAGAGCCCTAGAATATGCAACTTCCACATGGAGATGGGTGAACCTACAGTGTGACAGAAGCAGTTGCATCACCACACCCAACTGGAGTGTGTGTGGGTCATCGAGGTGAGGCTTTTGAGACTACATAATACAGATGCATTGATCTAGGGACTCCATTTGTATCAAACAACCATGGTAGTCAAAAGTCCAGAGAGCCCCTAGAATATGCAACTTCCTCATGGAGATGGGTGAACCTGAAGTGTGACAGAAGCAGTTGCATCACTACACCCAACTTTAGTGTGTGTGGGTAATCAAGGTGTGGCTTTTGAGACGACATAACACAGATGCATTGATCTGTAGGGACTCCATTTGTGTCAAACAACCATGGTGGTCAGAAAGCCTAGAGAGCCCCTAAAATATGCAACTGCCACATGGAGATGAGTGAACCTGCAGTGTGACAGAAGCAGTTGCATCACCACACCCAACTGGAGTGTGTGTGGGTCATCAAGGTGTGGCTTTTAGACTACATAACACATATGCATTGATCTGTAGGGACTCCATTTTTGTCAAACAACAATGGTGGTCAGAAAGCCCAGAGACACCCTAGATTATGCAACTGCCACATGGAGATGGGTGAACTGCGGTGTAATGAGTTGTTCATCACACCCAACTAGAGTGTTTGTGGGTCAACAAGGTGTGGTTTTAGAGACTACATAACACAGATGCATTGATCTGTATGGACTCTATTTTTGTCAAACAACCATGGTCATCAGAAAGCCTAGAGAGCCCTTAGAATATGCAACTTCCACATAGAGATGGGTGAACTTTGTAGTGTGATGAAGCTTGCCTCACCACACCTAACTAGTGTGTGTGGGTCATCAAGGTGTGGCTTTTGAGACTACATAACACAGATGCATTGATCTATAGGGACTACATTTGTGTCCAACAACCATGGTGGTCAGAAAGCCCAGAGAGCCCCTAGAATTGCAACTGCCACCGGGAGATGGGTGAACTGCGGTGTGTGAAGCAGTTGCATCACCACACCCAACTAGAGTGTGTGTGGGTCATCAAGGTTTGGCTTTTGAGACTACATAACACATATGCATTGATCTTTAGGGACTCCATTTGTGTCAAACAACCATGGTGGTCAGAAAGCCAAGAGAGCCACTAGAATATGCAACTGCCACATGGAGATGGTGAACCTACAGTGTGACAGAAGCAGTTGCATCACCACACCTAACTGTAGTGTGTGTGGGTCATCAAGGTGTGGCTTTTGACACTACATAACACAGATGCATTGATCTGTACGGACTCCATTTGTGTCAAGGAACCATGGTGGTCAGAAAGCCCAGAGAGCCCCTAGAATATGCAACTGTCACATGGAGATGAGTGAACCTGCAGTGTGATAGAAGCAGTTGCATCACCACACTCAACCGGAGTGTGTGTGGGTCATCAAGTTGTGGCTTTTGTGTCTCCATAACACAAATGCATTGATCTGTAGGGACTCTATTTGTGTCAAACAACCATGGTGGTTAGAAAGCACAGAGAGCCCCTATAATATGCAACTACCACGTGGAGATGGGTGAACCAATGTGACAGAAGAAGTTGCATCACCACACCCAACTGGAGTGTGTGTTGGTCATCAAGGTGTGGCTTTTGAGACTCCATAACACAGATGCATTGATCTATAGGTACTCCATTTGTGTCAAACAACCATGGTGGTCAGAAAGCACATAGAGCCCCTAAAATATGCAACTGCCACGTGGAGATGGGCAAACTTGCAGTGTGACAGAAGCAGTTGCATCACCACACCCAACTGGAGTGTGTGTGGGTCATCAAGGTGCGGCTTTTGAGACTACATAACACGAATGCATTGATCTGTAGGGAGTCCATTTTTGTCAAACAACAATGGTGGTTAGAAAGCCCAGAGACACCCTAGAATATGCAACTGCCACATGGAGATGGGTGAACCTGCAGTGTGACAGAAGCAGTTGCATCACCACACCCAACTGGAGTGTTTGTGGGCCAACAAGGTGTGGATTTTTAGACTACATAACACAGATGCATTGATCTGTAGCGACTCTATTTTTGTCAAACAATCATGGTGATCAGAAAGCCTAGAGAGCCCCTAGAATATGCAACTTCCACATAGAGATGGGTGAACCTACAGTGTGACAGAAGCAGTTGCATCACCACACCCAACTGGAGTGTGTGTGGGTCATCGAGGTGAGGCTTTTGAGACTACATAATACAGATGCATTGATCTGTAGGGACTCCATTTGTATCAAACAACCATGGTAGTCAAAAAGTCCAGAGAGCCCCTAGAATATGCAACTTCCTCATGGAGATGGGTGAACCTGAAGTGTGACAGAAGCAGTTGCATCACTACACCCAACTTTAGTGTGTGTGGGTAATCAAGGTGTGGCTTTTGAGACGACATAACACAGATGCATTGATCTGTAGGGACTCCATTTGTGTCAAACAACCATGGTGGTCAGAAAGCCTAGAGAGCCCCTAAAATATGCAACTGCCACATGGAGATGAGTGAACCTGCAGTGTGACAGAAGCAGTTGCATCACCACACCCAACTGGAGTGTGTGTGGGTCATCAAGGTGTGGCTTTTAGACTACATAACACATATGCATTGATCTGTAGGGACTCCATTTTTGTCAAACAACAATGGTGGTCAGAAAGCCCAGAGACACCCTAGATTATGCAACTGCCACATGGAGATGGGTGAACCTGCAGTGTGACAGAAGTAGTTGTTCATCACACCCAACTAGAGTGTTTGTGGGTCAACAAGGTGTGGTTTTAGAGACTACATAACACAGATGCATTGATCTGTATGGACTCTATTTTTGTCAAACAACCATGGTCATCAGAAAGCCTAGAGAGCCCTTAGAATATGCAACTTCCACATAGAGATGGGTGAACCTGTAGTGTGACAGAAGCAGCTGCCTCACCACACCTAACTGTAGTGTGTGTGGGTCATCAAGGTGTGGCTTTTGAGACTACATAACACAGATGCATTGATCTATCGGGACTCCATTTGTGTCCAACAACCATGGTGGTCAGAAAGCCTAGAGAGCCCCTAGAATATGCAACTGCCACATGGAGATGGGTGAAACTGCAGTGTGATAGAAGCAGTTGCATCACCACACCCAACTAGAGTGTGTGTGGGTCATCAAGGTTTGGCTTTGTAGACTACATAACACATATGCATTGATCTTTAGGGACTCCATTTGTGTCAAACAACCATGGTGGTCAGAAAGCCAAGAGAGCCACTAGAATATGCAACTGCCACATGGAGATGGTGAACCTACAGTGTGACAGAAGCAGTTGCATCACCACACCCAACTGTAGTGTGTGTGGGTCATCAAGGTGTGGCTTTTGACACTACATAACACAGATGCATTAATCTGTAGGGACTCCATTTCTATCAAGGAACCATGGTGGTCAGAAAGCCCAGAGAGCCCCTAGAATATGCAACTGTCACATGGAGATGAGTGAACCTGCAGTGTGATAGAAGCAGTTGCATCACCACACTCAACTGGAGTGTGTGTGGGTCATCAAGTTGTGGCTTTTGTGTCTCCATAACACAGATGCATTGATCTGTAGGGACTCCATTTGTGTCAAACAACCATGGTGGTCAGAAAGCACAGAGAGCCCCTATAATATGCAATTACCACGTGGAGATGGGTGAACCAATGTGACAGAAGAAGTTGCATCACCACACCCAACTGGAGTGTGTGTGGGTCATCAAGGTGTGGCTTTTGAGACTCCATAACACAGATGCATTGATCTATAGGTACTCCATTTGTGTCAAACAACCATGGTAGTCAGAAAGCCCATAGAGCCCCTAAAATATGCAACTGCCACATGGAGATGGGTGAACTTGCAGTGTGACAGAAGCAGTTGCATCACCACACCCAACTGGAGTGTGTGTGGGTCATCAAGGTGTGGCTTTTGAGACTACATAACACGGATGCATTGATCTGTAGGGACTCCATTTGTCTCAAAGAACCATGGTGGACAGAAAGCCTAGAGAGCCCCTAGAATATGCAACTGCCACATAGAGATGAGTGAACCTGAAGTGTGAGAGAAGCAGTTGCATCACCACACCCAACTGGAGTGTTTGTGGGTCAACAAGGTGTGGCTTTTTAGACTACATAACACAGATGCATTGATCTGTAGCGACTCTATTTTTGTCAAACAATCATGGTGATCAGAAAGCCTAGAGAGCCCCTATAATATGCAACTTCCACATAGAGATGGGTGAACCTACAGTGTGACAGAAGCAGTTGCATCACCACACCCAACTGGAGTGTGTGTGGGTCATCATGGTGTGGCTTTTGAGACTACATAACACAGATGCATTGATCTGTAGGGACTCCATTTGTGTCAAAGAACCATGGTGGTCAGAAAGCCCAGAGAGCCCCTAGAATATGCAACTGCCACATGGAGATGGGTGAACCTGCAGTGTGACAGAAGCAGTTGCATCACCACACCCAACTGGAGTGTGTGTGGGTCATCAAGGTTTGGCCTTTGAGACTACATAACACATATGCATTGATCTTTAGGGACTCCATTTGTGTCAAACAACCATGGTGGTCCGAAAGCACAGAGAGCCACTAGAATATGCAACTGCCAAATGGAGATGGTGAACCTGCAGTGTGACAGAAGCTGTTGCATCACCACACCCAACTGGTGTGTGTGTGGGTCATCAAGGTGTGGCTTTTGAGCTACATAACACATATGCATTAATCTGTAGGGACTCCATTTGTGTCAAAGAACCATGGTGGTCAGAAAGCCCTGAGAGCCCCTAGAATATGCAATTGTCACATGGAGATGGGTGAACCTGCAGTGTGATAGAAGGAGTTGCATCACCACACCCAACTGGAGTGTGTGTGAGTAATCAAGTTGTGGCTTTTGTGACTCCATAACACAGATGCATTGATCTGTAGGGACTCCATTTGTTTCAAACAACCATGGTGGTCAGAAAGCCCAGAGAGCCCCTAGAATATGCAACTACCACATGGAGATGGGTGAACCAATGTGACAGAAGCAGTTGCATCACCACATCCAACTGGAGTGTGTGTTGGTCATCAAGGTCTGGCTTTTGAGACTCCATAACACAGATGCATTGATCTATAGGTACTCCATTTGTGTCAAGCAACCATGGTGGTCAGAAAGCCCAGATAGCCCCTAGAATATGCAACTGCCACATGGAGATGAGTGAACCTGCAGTGGGACAGAAGCAGTTGCAGAACCACACCCAACTGCAGTGTGTTTGGGTCATCAAGGTGTGGCTTTTGAGACTACATAACACAGATGCATTGATCTGTAGGGACTCCATTTTTCTCAAACAACAATGGTGGTCAGAAATCCCAGAGAGCCCCTAGAATATGCAACTGCCACATGGAGATGGGTGAACCTGCAGTGTGACAGAAGCAGTTGCATCACCACACCCAACTGGAGTGTGTGTGGGTCATAAAGGTGTGGCTTTTGAGACTACATAACACAGATGCATTGAACTCTAGGGAATCCATTTGTGTCAAACAACCATGGTGGTCAGAAAGCCAAGAGAGCCACTAGAATATGCAACTGCCACATAGAGATGGGTCCATCCTGTAGTGTGACAGAAGCAGTTGCATCAACACACCCAAATGGAGTGTGGGTGGGTCATCAAGGTGTGGCTTTTGAGACTACATAACACAGATGCATTGATCTCTTGGGACTCCATTTGTGTCAAACAACCATGGTGGTCAGAAACCCCAGAGAGCCCCTAGAATATGCAACTGCCACATGGAGATGGGTGAACCTGAAGTGTGACAGAAGCAGTTGCATCATTACACCCAACTGGAGTGTGTGTGGGTCTTCAAGGTGTGCCTTTTGAGACTACATAGCACATATACATTGATCTGTAGGGACTCCATTTGTGTCAAACAACCATGGTGGTTAGAAAGCCCAGAGAGCCCCTAGAATATGCATCTGCCACATGGAGATGGGTGAACCTGCAGTGTGACAGAAGCAGTTGCATCACCACACTTAACTTGAGTGTGTGTGGGTCATCAAGGTGTGGCTTTTGAGAATACATAACATAGATGCATTGATCTCTAGGGACTCCATTTGTGTTAAACAACCATGGTGGTCAGAAAGCCCATAGAGCCCCTAGAATATGCAACTGCCACCTGGAGATGGGTGAACCAGTAGGGTGAAAGAAGCGGTTGCATCACCACACCCAACTGGAAGTGTGTGGGTCATCAAGGTGTGGCTTTTGAGACTACATAACGCAGATGCATTGATCTCTAGGGACTCCATTTGCGTCAAATAACAATGGTGGTCAGAAAACCCCAAGAGCCCCTAGAATATGCAACTGCCACATGGAGATGGGTGAACCCGTAGTGTGACAAAAGCAGTTGCATCACCACATCCAACTGGAGTGTGTGTGGGTCACCAAGTTGTGGCTTTTGAGACTCCATAACAAAGATGCATTGATCTGTAGGGACTCCATTGGTGTCAAACAACGATGGTGGTCAGAAAGCCCGGAGAGCCCCTAGAATATGCAACTTCCACATGGAGTTGGGTGAACCTGAAGTGTGACAGAAGCAGTTGCATCACCACACCCAAGTTTAGTGTTTGTGGGTCATCGAGGTGTGGCTTTTGAGACTACATAATACAGATGCATTGATCTGTAGGGACACCATTTGTATCAAACAACCATGGTAGTCAGAAAGTCCAGAGAGTCCCTAGAATATGCAACTTCCACATGGAGATGGGTGAACCTAAAGTGTGACAGAAGCAGTTGCATCACTACACCCAAATGGAGTGTGTGTGGGTCATCAAGGTGTGGCTTTTGAGACTACATAACACAGATGCATTGATCTGTAGGGACTCCATTTGTGTCAAACAACCATCGTGGTCAGAAAGCCTAGAGAGCCCCTAAAATATGCAACTGCCACATGGAGATGGTGAACTTGCAGTCTGACAGAACCAGTTGCGTCACCACACCTAACTGGAGTGTGTGTGGGTCATCAAGGTGTGGCTTTTGAGACTCCATAACATAGATGCATTGATCTGCAGGGACTCCATTTGTGTCAAACAACCATGGTGGTCAGAAAGCCCAGAGATCCCCTAGAATATGCAACTGCCACATGGAGACGGGTGAACCTATAGTGTGATAGAAGCAGTTGCGACACCACACCCAACTGGAGCATGTGTGGGTCATCAAGGTGTGGCTTTTGAGACTACATAACACAGATGCATTTATCTCTAGGGACTCCATTTGACGAGGGTTTAACTCATCAATGCCCATTGTTATGGACTTGGGTTTTTGCGAAGGAGGGAGCACTAGAAGCATCAATCGGCTAGCAAACAAGCACACATGGGCGCAAGGTTGTCCCAGGTTCAGGCCTCGTAGAGGTCCCTACTCCGTCTTGTCTACTCTTGGAATTAATGAAGGAATCGAAGATTAGAATGGTGCGTAGATGCAATCTGGCGAGAGTTGTGGAAACTAGGGTTGCGTGTGTCCTCCTCGCCACCCCCTCCTGGCCATTATATAAATAGGCCAGGTCTCAGGTAGCAGGTCGAGTCGGTTACAGATTAGGGTTTGCCCTTCAAACTTTGTATCTATAGACCTCTTCTTGTCTCGCAAGTTATCGGTAGTCCGTAGGCCACTCGATGTCTTCATCAGGCCGTGGCAACACTGTGGGCGTCCATCGTATTTGGACCGTATATACAAGACTCGAGTACCTGTAGGGTATACCCATGTCACCATTTTTGTCAAATAACCATGGATGTCAGAAAGCCCAGAGAGCCCCTAGAATATGCAACTGCCACATGGAGATGGTGAACCTGTAGTGTGACAGAAGTAGTTGCATCACCACACCCAACTGGAGTGTGTGTGGGTCATCAAGGTGTGGCTTTTGAGACTCCATAACACAGATGCATTGATCTGTAGGGACTCCATTTGTGTCAAACAACCATGGTGGTCAGAAAGCCCATAGAGCCCCTAGAATATGCAACTGTCACATGGAGATGGGTGAACCTGTAGTGTGACAGAAGCAGTTGCATCACCACATCCAACTGGAGTGTGTGTGGGTCACCAAGTTGTGGCTTTTGAGACTCCATAACAAAGATGCATTGATCTGTAGGGACTCCATTGGTGTCAAACAACGATGGTGGTCAGAAAGCCCAGAGAGCCCCTAGAATATGCAACTTCCACATGGAGTTGGGTGAACCTGAAGTGTGACAGAATAAGTTGCATCACCACACCCAAGTTTAGTGTGTGTGGGTCATCGAGGTGTGGCTTTTGAGACTACATAATACATATGCATTGATCTGTAGGGACACCATTTGTATCAAACAACCATGGTAGTCAGAAAGTCCAGAGAGTCCCTAGAATATGCAACTTCCACATGGAGATGGGTGAACCTAAAGTGTGACAGAAGCAGTTGCATCACTACACCCAAATGGAGTGTGTGTGGGTCATCAAGGTGTGGCTTTTGAGACTACATAAAACAGATGCATTGATCTGTAGGGACTCCATTTGTGTCAAACAACCATGGTGGTCAGAAAGCCTAGAGAGCCCCTAAAATATGCAACTGCCACATGGAGATGGTGAACTTGCAGTCTGACAGAACCAGTTGCGTCACCACACCTAACTGGAGTGTGTGTGGGTCATCAAGGTGTGGCTTTTGAGACTCCATAACATAGATGCATTGATCTCTAGGGACTCCATTTGACGAGGGTTTAACTCATCAATGCCCATTGTTATGGACTTGGGTTTCTTGAAGGAGGAGCACTAGAAGCATCAATCGGCTAGCAAACAAGCACACATGGGCGCAAGGTTGTCCCAGGTTCAGGCCTCGTAGAGGTCCCTACTCCGTCTTGTCTACTCTTGGAATTAATGAAGGAATCGAAGATTAGAATGGTGCGTAGATGCAATCTGGCGAGAGTTGAGGAAACTAGGGTTGCGTGTGTCCTCCTCGCCACCCCCTCCTGGCCATTATATAAATAGGCCAGGTCTCGTGTAGATCGGTCGATTCTGATTAGGGTTTGCCCTTCAAACTTTGTATCTATAGACCTCTTCTTGTCTCGCAGTTATCGGTCAAGTCCGAGGCCACTCGATGTCTTCATCGAGGCCGTGCTTAACGTGGCGTCCATCGTATTTGGACCGTATATACAAGACTCGAGTACCTGTAGGGTATACCCATGTCACCATTTTTGTCAAATAACCATGGATGTCAGAAAGCCCAGAGAGCCCCTAGAATATGCAACTGCCACATGGAGATGGTGAACCTGTAGTGTGACAGAAGTAGTTGCATCACCACACCCAACTGGAGTGTGTGTGGGTCATCAAGGTGTGGCTTTTGAGACTCCATAACACAGATGCATTGATCTGTAGGGACTCCATTTGTGTCAAACAACCATGGTGGTCAGAAAGCCCACAGAGCCCCTAGAATATGCAACTGCCACATGGAGATGGGTGAATCAGTGTGATAGAAGCAGTTGCATCACCACACCCAACTGGAGTGTGTGTGGGTCATCAAGGTGTGGCTTTTGAGACTACATAACATAGATGCATTGATCTCTAGGGACTCCATTTGACGAGGGTTTAACTCATCAATGCCCATTGTTATGGACTTGGGTTTTTGCGAAGGAGGGAGCACTAGAAGCATCAATCGGCTAGCAAACAAGCACACATGGGCGCAAGGTTGTCCCAGGTTCAGGCCTCGTAGAGGTCCCTACTCCGTCTTGTCTACTCTTGGAATTAATGAAGGAATCGAAGATTAGAATGGTGCGTAGATGCAATCTGGCGAGAGTTGAGGAAACTAGGGTTGCGTGTCCTCACACCCCCTCTTCATTATATAAATGCCATCTCGGGAGTGTGTGGTGATCGATTCTGATTAGGGTTTGCCTTCAAACTGTATCTATAGACCTCTTCTTGTCTATGAGTTATCGGTGGTCAGAAGTCTTCATCTTCAATGAGGCCACCAAACTTGTCCAACACTGTATTTGGACCGTATATACAAGACTCGAGTACCTGTAGGGTATACCCATGTCACCATTTGTGTCAAACAACCATGGATGTCAGAAAGCCCAGAGAGCCTCTAGAATATGCAACTGCCACATGGAGATGGTGAACCTGTAGTGTGACAGAAGTAGTTGCATCACCATACCCAACTGGAGTGTGTGTGGGTCATCAAGGTGTGGCTTTTGAGACTCCATAACATAGATGCATTGATCTGTAGGGACTCCATTTGTGTCAAACAACCATGGTGGTCAGAAAGCCCATAGAGCCCCTAGAATATGCAAATGTTACATGGAGATGGGTGAACCTGTAGTTTGACAGAAGCTGTTGCATCACCACACCCAACTGGAGTGTGTGTGAGTCATCAAGGTGTGGATTTTGGGACTACATAACATAGATGCATTGATCTGTAGGGACTCCATTTGTGTCAAACAACCATGCTGGTCAAAAAGCCTAGAGATCCGCTAGAATATGCAACTGCCACATGGAGATGGGTGAACCTATAGTGTGATAGAAGCAGTTGCGACACCACACCCAACTGGAGCATGTGTGGGTCATCAAGGTGTGGCTTTTGAGACTACATAACACAGATGCATTTATCTCTAGGGACTCCATTTGATGAAGGTTTAACTCATCAATGCCCATTGTTATGGACTTGGGTTTTTGAGAAGGAGGGAGCACTGGAAGCATCAATCGGCTAGCAAACAAGCACACATGGGCGCAAGGTTGACCTAGGTTCAGGCCTCGTAGAGGTCCCTACTCCGTCTTGTCTGCTCTTGGAATTAATGAAGGAATCGAAGATTACAATGGTGCGTAGATGCAATCTGGCGAGAGTTGTAGAAACTAGGGTTGCGTGTGTCCTCCTCGCCGCCCCCTCCTGGCCATTATATAAATAGGCCAGGTCTCAGGTAGCAGGTCGAGTCGGTTACAGATTAGGGTTTGCCCTTCAAACTTTGTATCTATAGACCTCTTCTTGTCTCGCAAGTTATCGGTAGTCCGTAGGCCACTCGAAGTCTTCATTAGGCCGTGGCAACACTGTGGGCGTCCATCGTATTTGGACCGTATATACAAGACTCGAATACCTGTAGGGTATACCCATGTCACCATTTGTGTCAAACAACCATGGATGTCAGAAATCCAAGAGAGCCCCTAGAATATGCAACTGCCACATGCAGATGGTGAACCTGTAGTGTGACAGAAGTAGTTGCATCACCACACCCAACTGGAGTGTGTGTGAGTCATCAAGGTGTGGCATTTGAGACTACATGATAGAGATGCAATGATCTGTAGGGACTCCATTTGTGTCAAACAACCATGGTGGTCCGAAATCCTAGAGAATAACTAAAATATGCAACTGCCACATGGAGATGGGTGAACCTGCAGTGTGACAGAAGCTGTTGCATCACCACACCCAACTAGAGTGTGTGTGGGTCATCAAGGTGTGGATTTTGAGAAACCATAACACATATCCATTGATTTGTAGGGACTCCACTTGTGTCAAACAACCATGGTGGTCAGAAAGCCCACAGAGCCCCTAGAATATGCAACTGCCACATGGAGATGGGTGAACCTGCAGTGTGACAGAAGCAGTTGCATCACCACACCCAACTTGACTGTGTGTGGGTAATCAATGTGTAGCTTTTGAGACTACATAACACAGATGCATTGATCTGTAGGGACTCCATTTGTGTCAAACAACCATGGTGGTCAGAAAGCCCAGAGAGACCCTAGAATATGCAACTGCCACATGGAGATGGGTGAATCTGCAGTGTGACAGAAGTAGTTGCATCACCACACCCAACTAGAGTGTGTGTGGGTCATCAAGGTGTGGGTTTTGACACTATGTAAGACAGATGTATTGATCTGTAGGGACTCCATTTGTGTCAAACAACCATGGTGGTCAGAAAGCCCAGAGAGCCCCTAGAATATGCAACTGCCACATGGAGATTGTGAACCTGAAGTGTGACAGAAGCAGTTGCATCACCACACCCAACTGGAGTGTGTGTGGGTCATCAAGGTGTGGCTTTTGAGACTACATAACACAGATGCATTGATCTGTAGGGACTCCATTTGTGTCAAACAACCATGGTGGTTATAAAGCACAGAGAGCCCCTAGAATATGCAACTGCCAAATGGAGATGGGTGAAACTGCACTGTGACAGAAGCAATTACATCACCACACCCAATTGGAGAGTGTGTGGGTCATCAAGGTGTGGCTTTTGAGAAACCATTACACAGATGCATTGATCTGTAGGGACTCCATTTGTGTCAAACAACCATGGTGGTCAGAAATCCTAGAGAGCCCCTAGAATATGCAACTTCCACATGGAGATGGGTGAACCTGCAGTGTGACAGAAGCAGTTGAATCACCACACCCAACTAGAGTGTGTGCGGGTCATCAGGGTGTGGCTTTTGAGACTACATAACATAGATGCATTGATCTGTAGGGACTCCATTTGTATCAAACAACCATGGTGGTCAGAAAGCCCAGAGAGCCCCTAAAATATGCAACTGCCACATGGAGATGGTGAACCTGGAGTGTGACAGAAGCAGTTGCATCACCACACCTAACTGGAGTGTGTGTGGGTCATAAAGTTGTGGCTTTTGAGACTCCATAACACAGATGCGTTGATCTGTAGGGACTCCACTTGTGTCAAACAACCATGGTGGTCAGAAAGCCCACAGAGCCCCTAGAATATGCAACTGCCACATGGAGATGGGTGAACCTGCAGTGTGACAGAAGCAGTTGCATCACCACACCGAACTGAGTGTGTGTGGGTCATCAAGGTGTGGCTTTTGAGACTACATAACACAGATGCATTGATCTATAGGGACTCCATTCGTGTCAAACAACCATGGTGGTCAGAAAGCCCAGATAGCACCTAGAATATACAACTGCCACATGGAGATGAGTGAACCTGCAATGGGACAGAAGCAGTTGCATAACCACACCCAACTGGAGTGTGTGTGGGTCATCAAGGTGTGGCTTTTGAGACTATATAACATAGATGCATTGATCTGTAGGGACTCCATTTTTCTCAAACAACAATGGTGGTCAGAAATCCCAGAGAGCCCCTAGAATATGCAACTGCCACACGGAGATGGGTGAACCTACAGTGTGACAGAAGCAGTTGCATCACCACACCCAACTGGAGTGTGTGTGGGTCATCAAGGTGTGGCTTTTGAGACTACATAACGCAGATGCATTGATCTCTAGGGACTCCATTTGTGTTAAACAACCATGGTGGTCAGAAAGCCCAGAGAGCCCCTAGAATATGCAACTTCCACATGGAGATGGGTGAATCTGTAGTGTGACAGAATCAGTTGCATCACCACATCCAACTGGAGTGTGTGTGGGTCATCAAGGTGTGGCTTTTGAGACAACATAACACAGATGCATTGATCTCTTGGGACTCCATTTGTGTCAAACAACCATGGTGGTCAGAAATCCCAGAGAGCCCCTAGAATAAGCAATTGCCACATGGAGATGGGTGAACCTGAAGTGTGACAGAAGCAGTTGCATCATTACACCCAACTAGAGTGTGTGTGGGTCATCAAGTTGTTTCTTTTGAGACTACATAACACATATGCAGTGATCTGTAGGGACTCCATTTGTGTCAAACAACCATGGTGGTCAGAAAGCCTAGAGATCCCCTAGAATATGCATCTGCCACATGGAGACGGGTGAACCTGCAGTGTGACAGAAGCAGTTGCATCACCACACTTAACTTGAGTGTTTGTGGGTCATAAAGGTGTGGCTTTTGAGACTACATAACACAGATGCATTGATCTCTAGGGAGTCCATTTGTGTTAAACAACCATGGTGGTCAAAAAGCCCATAGAGCCCTAGAATATGCAACTGCCACATGGAGATGGGTGAACCTGTAGTGTGACAGAAGCGGTTGCATCACCACACCCAACTGGAGTGTGTGTGGGTCATCAAGGTGTGGCTATTGAGACTACATAACGCAGATGCATTGATCTCTAGGGAGTCCATTTGCGTCAAATAACCATGGTGGTCAGAAAGCCCAGAGAGCCCCTAGAATATGCAACTGCCACATGGAGATGGGTGAACCTGTAGTGTGACAGAAGAAGTTGCATCACCACATCCAACTGGAGTGTGTGTGGGTCATCAAGGTGTGGCTTTTGAGACTCCATAACACAGATGCATTGATCTGTAGGGACTCCATTTGTGTCAAAGAACCATGGTATTCAGAAAGTCTAGAGAGTCCCTAGAATATGCAACTTCCACATGGAGATGGGTGAACCTGAAGTGTGACAGAAGCAGTTGCATCACTACACCCAACTGGAGTGTGTGTGGGTCATCAAGGTGTGGCTTTTGAGACTACATAACACAGATGCATTGATCTGTAGGGACTCCATTTGTGTCAAACAACCATGTTGGTCAGAAAGCCTAGAGAGCCCCTAAAATATGCAACTGCCACATGGAGATGGTGAACCTGCACTCTAACAGAAGCAGTTGCGTCACCACACCTAACTGGAGTGTGTGTGGGTCATCAAGGTGTGGCTTTTGAGACTCCATAACGCAGATGCATTGATCTGTAGGGACTCCATTTGTGTCAAACAACCATGGTGGTCTGAAAGCCCATAGAGCCCCTAGAATATGCAACTGTCACATGGAGATGGGTGAACCTGTAGTGTGACAGAAGCAGTTGCATCACCACACCCAACTGGAGTGTGTGTGGGTCATCAAGGTGTGGATTTTGGGACTACATAACATAGATGCATTGATCTGTAGGAACTCCATTTGTGTCAAACCACCATGGTGGTCGGAAAGCCCAGAGATCCCCTAGAATATGCAACTGCCACATGGAGATGGGTGAACCTATAGTGTGATAGAAGCAGTTAGGACACCACACCCAACTGGAGCATGTGTGGGTCATCAAGGTGTGGCTTTTGAGACTACATAACGCAGATGCATTTATCTCTAGGGACTCCATTTGACGAGGGTTTAACTCATCAATGCCCATTGTTATGGACTTGGGTTTTTGAGAAGGAGGGAGCACTGGAAGCATCAATCAGCTAGGAAACAAGCACACATAGGCGCAAGGTTGACCCAGGTTCAGGCCTCGTAGAGGTCCCTACTCCGTCTTGTCTGCTCTTGGAATTAATGAAGGAATCAAAGATTACAATGGTGCGTAGATGCAATCTGGCGAGAGTTGTGGAAACTAGGGTTGCATGTGTCCTCCTCGCCGCCCCCTCCTGGCCATTATATAAATAGGCCAGGTCTCAGGGAGCAGGTCGAGTCGGTTACAGATTAAGGTTTTCCCTTCAAACTTTGTATCTTTATACCTCTTCTTGTCTCGCAAGTTATCGGTAGTCCGTAGGCCACTCGAAGTATTCATTAGGCCGTGGCAACACTGTGGGCATCCATCGTATTTGGACCGTATATACAAGACTCGAGTACCTGTAGGGTATACCCATGTCACCATTTGTGTCAAACAACCATGGATGTCATAAAGCCCAGAGAGCCCCTAGAATATGCAACTGCCACATGGAGATGGTGAACCTGTAGTGTGACAGAAGTAGTTGCATCACCACACCCAACTGGAGTGTGTGTGGGTCATCAAGGTGTGGCATTTGAGACTACATGACAGAGATGCATTGATCTGTAGGGACTCCATTTGTGTCAAACAACCATGGTGGTCAGAAATCCCAGAGAGTCCCTAGAATATGCAACTGCCACATGGAGATGGGTGAACCTGCAGTGTGACAGAAGCAGTTGCATCACCACACCCAACTAGAGTGTGTGTGGGTCATCAAGTTGTGGCTTTTGAGACTCCATAACACAGATGCATTGATTTGTAGGGACTCCACTTGTGTCAAACAACCATGGTGGTCAGAAAGCCCACAGAGCCCCTAGAATATGCAACTGCCACATGGAGATGGGTGAACCTGCAGTGTGACAGAAGCAGTTGCATCACCACACCCAACTTGACTGTGTGTGGGTAATCAATGTGTGGCTTTTGAGACTACATAACACAGATGCATTGATCTGTAGGGACTCCATTTGTGTCAAACAACCATGGTGGTTAGAAAGCCCAGAGAGACCCTAGAATATGCAACTGCCACATGGAGATGGGTGAATCAGCAGTGTGACAGATGTAGTTGCATCACCACACCCAACTAGAGTGTGTGTGGGTCATCAAGGTGTGGGTTTTGACACTATGTAGGACAGATGCATTAATCTGTAGGGACTCCATTTTTGTCAAATAACCATGGTGGTCAGAAATCCTAGAGAGCCCCTAGAATATGCAACTTCCACATGGAGATGGGTGAACCTACAATGTGACAGAAGCAGATGAATCACCACACCCAACTAGAGTGTGTGTGGGTCATCAGGGTGTGCCTTTTGAGACTACATAACACAAATGCATTGATCTGTAGGGACTCCATTTGTGTCAAACAACCATGGTGGTCCGAAAGCCCAGAGAGCCCCTAGAATATGCACCTTCCACATGGAGATGGTGAACCTGGAGTGTGACAGAAGCAGTTGCATCACCACACCTAACTGGAGTGTGTGTGGGTCATCAAGTTGTGGCTTTTGAGACTACATAACACAGATGCATTGATCTCTAGGGACTCCATTTGTGTCAAACAACCATGGTGGTCAGAAAGCCCAGAGAGCCCCTAGAATATGCAACTGCGACATGGAGATGGGTGAATCTGTAGTGTGACAGAAGCAGTTGCATCACCACATCCAACTGGAGTGTGTGGGTCATCAAGGTGTGGCTTTTGACACAACATAACACATATGCATTGATCTCTTGGGACTCCATTTGTGTCAAACAACCATGGTGGTCAGAAATTCCAGAGAGCCCCTAGAATATGCAACTGCCACATGGAGATGGGTGAACCTGAAGTGTGACAGAAGCAGTTGCATCATTATGCCCAACTGGAGTGTGTGTGGGTCATCAAGGTGTGCCTTTTGAGACTACATAACACATATACATTGATATGTAGGGACTCCATTTGTGTCAAACAACCATGGTGGTTAGAAAGCCCAGAGAGCACCTAGAATATGCATCTGCCACATGGAGATGGGTGAACCTGCAGTGTCACATAAGCAGTTGCATCACCACACTTAACTTGAGTATCTGTGGGTCATCAAGGTGTGGCTTTTGAGAATACATAACATAGATGCATTGATCTCTAGGGACTCCATTTGTGTTAAACAACCATGGTGGTCAGAAAGCCCATAGAGCCCCTAGAATATGCAACTGCCACATGGAGATGGGTGAACCTGCAGTGTGACAGAAGCAGTTGCATCACCACACCCAACTGGAGTGTGTGTGGGTCATCAAGGTGTGGCTTTTGAGACTACATCACGCAGATGCATTGATCTCTAGGGACTCCATTTGCGTCAAATAAGCATGGTGGTCAGAAATCCCAAAGAACCCCTAGAATATGCAACTGCCACATGGAGATGGGTGAACCTGTAGTGTGACAGAAGCAGTTGCATCACCACATCCAACTAGAGTGTGTGTGGGTCATCAAGTTGTGGCTTTTGAGACTCCATAAAACAGATGCATTGATCTGTAGGGACTCCATTGGTGTCAAACAACAATGGTGGTCAGAAAGCCCAGAGAGCCCCTAGAATATGCAACTTCCACATGGAGTTGGGTGAACCTGAAGTGTGATAGAAGCAGTTGCATCACCACACCCAACTGTAGTGTGTGTGGGTCATCGAGGTCTGGCTTTTGAGACTACATAATACAGATGCATTGATCTGTAGGGACTCCATTTGTATCAAACAACCATGGTAGTCAGAAATTCCAGAGAGTCCCTAGAATATGCAACTTCCACATGGAGATGGGTGAACCTGAAGTGTGACAGAAGCAGTTGCATCACTACACCCAACTGGAGTGTGTGTGGGTCATCAAGGTGTGGCTTTTGAGACTACATAACACAGATGCATTGATCTGTAGGGACTCCATTTGTGTCAAACAACCATGGTGGTCAGAAAGCCTAGAGATCCCCTAAAATATGCAACTGCCACATGGAGATGGTGAACTGCGAGCAGAGCTGGGCCACCACACCTAACTGGAGTGTGTGTGGGTCATCAAGGTGTGGCTTTTGAGACTCCATAACATAGATGCATTGATCTGTAGGGACTCCATTTGTGTCAAACAACCATGGTGGTCAGAAAGCCTAGAGATCCCCTAGAATATGCAACTTCCACATGGAGACGGGTGAACCTATAGTGTGATAGAAGCAGTTGCGACACCACACCCAACTAGAGCATGTGTGGGTCATCAAGGTGTGGCTTTTGAGACTACATAATACAGATGCATTTATCTCTAGGGACTCCATTTTACGAGGGTTTAACTCATCAATGCCCATTGTTATGGACTTGGGTTTTTGAGAAGGAGGGAGCACTGGAAGCATCAATCCGCTAGCAAACAAGCACACATGGGGGCAAGGTTGTCCCAGGTTCAGGCCTCGTAGAGGTCCCTACTCCGTCTTGTCTGCTCTTGGAATTAATGAAGGAATCGCAGATTACAATGGTGCGTAGATGCAATCTGGCGAGAGTTGTGGAAACTAGAGTTGCGTGTGTCCTCCTCGCCACCCCCTCCTGGCCATTATATAAATAGGCCAGGTCTTAGGTAGCAGGTCGAGTCGGTTACAGATTAAGGTTTGCCCTTCAAACTTTGTATCTTTATACCTCTTCTTGTCTCGCAAGTTATCGGTAGTCCGTAGGCCACTCGAAGTCTTCATTAGGCCGTCGCAACACTGTGGGCGTCCATCGTATTTGGACTGTATATACAAGACTCGAGTACGTGTAGGGTATACCCATGTCACCATTTGTGTCAAACAACCATGGATGTTAGAAAGCCCAAAGAGCCCCTAGAATATGCAACTGCCACATGGAGATGGTGAACCTGTAGTGTGACAGAAGTAGTTGCATCACCACACCCAACTGGAGTGTGTGTGGGTCATCAAGGTGTGGCTTTTGAGACTCCATAACACAGATGCATTGATCTGTAGGGACTCCATTTGTGTCAAACAACCATGGTGGTCAGAAAGCCCATAGAGCCCCTAGAATATGCAACTGTCACATGTAGATGGGTGAACCTGTAGTGTGATAGAAGCAGTTGCATCACCATACCCAACTGGAGTGTGTGTGGGTCATCAAGGTGTGGATTTTGGGACTACATAGCATAGATGCATTGATCTGTAGGGACTCCATCTGTGTCAAACAACCATGGTGGTCAGAAAGCCCAGAGATCCCCTAGAATATGCAACTGCCACATGGAGATGGTGTAGGGTTTCGTAGCATGGAAAACAAAAAATTTCTACCGCATACAAACGAACAAGCCAAGATCTATCTACTAGATTGTAGCAACGAGTCGATGGAATAACTCACCCTCGAAGATTCCAAAGTGTTTAACGAGAGCAGATTCTCGTGGGTGATGTAGTCGTACTCTTTCCGATCTCAAGATCGCGTAGACGATCCTTCCGGGCACTGCTCCGCAGCGCTCCCTTGATCGGTCACACTTGATTACTCGACGAAGACCTTCCTCTCCCTTGTTCCGAGGGCGGTGGAGGTTGTAGCACTCTCCTCACGATTCCGCAAAGACAACGGGCGTGGTAGGAAGTAGAGGAGATCTCGAGCTTCGCCTTAAGCCGGAGCGAGTATGGTGGAGTATGAGAGAGCTTTGGTGATCTAGGGTTTAGACACACCAATTATAAAGCTCTAAACCGGAGGCTAGGGCAATTAGAAGCTCTAACTTGACGGCTTGGGAGAAATCCCTAGGCTGTGGCTAGGGTTTAGGTTTAGAGGAGAGGGACTTGTATGCTAGGAGGGAGCCCTCCTTATATAGGTGGAGGGGCTGGCCGGCCAAGGGAGGTGGAGTCCTTCCCCAACTCGGGGGTGGCGCCGCTTGGGGAGGAGGGAATCCCTCCCCAACTCGGTTTCCACTTCTCCTCCTCTTTCCAAAAAATTGCCGTTTGACTTTCAAACTAGCCGTTTGACTTTTTAATTTAGGATTTAAATAAACCCTTTATTTTGGACAGCAAAGACACCTAGTACATGATGCAATGATTCCAACTTACAATGACACATTCATGTACCCTTCCCCCCCGGAGTGCCGGACATTCCGGAACCTTCTAGAATGTTCCCGACGAAAACACCGGAACCATTCCCCAATTCCGAAACAGGACTTTCCTTATATGAATCTTATTCTCCGGACCATTCCGGATCTCCTCGTGATATCCCGAATCCCATTCGAGACTCCGAACAACATTCGGTCTCTTTCTCATCATTCCATAACTACTCAAACAACGTCGAATCCTTAAGTGTGTCTCCCTACAGTTCGTGAATTATGCGGACATGATCGAGACACTTCTCCGATCAATAACCAATAGAGGAATCTGGAAATTCATATGGCTCCCACATATTTCTACGATTACTTTGTGATCAAATGAACCACTTACATACGATATCAATTTCCCTTTGTCTCACGATAGTTTACTTATCCGAGGTTATGATCGTCGGTATCTCTGCATACCTAGTTCAACCTCATCGATAAGTACTCTTTTCTCGTTCCCGTGATATGTGATCCCTTGTGAGCCAGTCACATGCTTGCAAGCTAATTGGATGACATTTCACCGAGAGGGCCCAGAGTATATCTATCCTTTATATGGATGGACAAATCCCACTCTTGATCCATGTGTTTCAACCAATACTTTCTGAACACTCAATGACACCTTTATAGCCACCCAGTTACGGTGTGGTGTTTGATGTCATCAAAGCATCCATCCGGCAAAGGTGATATGCATGATCTCATGGTCGAAGGAATTAGATAACTATGTATCAGAAAGCATATAGCAATTGAACTATTAAAATGACTTGATCTTTATGCTACGCTTATCTATAGGAGTATGTCCACCATATCATTCTCCTAACGATATGATCTTGTCGTTAATAACATCTCAATGTACATGATAGGGAAACCACAATCATCTATTAACCAACAAGCTAGTATTATACAGAGGCTTTACTAGGGACTTCAAATTAGGTTTACAAATCACACAAGTATTAATGTTTCCTTGTTAATACTATTATAGCATGAATGTAAACATTTATCATAAACACAAAGATATAATAATAACTATATTTATTATTGCCTCTAGGGTATATCTCCAACAGTCTCCCACTTGCACTAGAGTCATCTAATCTAGATTACATGGTAATATACCGAACACCCATGGCAGTTTGGTGCTGGTCATGTTTTGCCCTCGGGAGAGGTTTAGTCAACGGATCCGCCACATTCAGATCTGTGTGTACTTTGCAAATCTTTATATCCCCATCTTGGATATGTTCTCGAATAGCGTGAAAACGTAGCTTGATGTGCTTCAGCTTCTTGTGTGACCTTGGTTCTTGCGCATTGGCTATGGCGCCCATGTTATCACAAAGAGATAGACATTGGGTCCAGCACTAGGAACCACACCCAGCTCTGAATGAACTCTTTCATCCATATTGCTTCTTGTGAAGCCTCCAAGCAGCCATGTATTCCGATTCAGTTGAAGATCTCGCCACAATGCTTTGCTTTGCACTCCTCCAGCTAATCTGCACCATTCAAAATAAATACGTATCCATTGTGATTTAGAATCATCCGGATCGGTGTTCCAACTAGCGTCGGTGTAACCATTAACAACGAGTTCATCACCTCCATAAGAAAGAACCATATCCTTAGTTCTTCTCAAGTACTTAAGGATGTTTTTGATCATTCCAATGATCCACTCGATCACTTTGATATCTGCTAGTCAAACTAACAACATATGCAATGTCGGGTCTAGTACATAGCATGGCATACATTAGAGATCCTATGGCTGAGGCATAGGAGTCTTACTCATCCTTTCTCTATCTTCCCGATGTCGGACTCTGAGTTTTACTCAAGGTCGATATTAAAATATGGGCAAGAACCCATTTTGCTATCTTCCATTCCAAACCTCTTTAGAACTTTGTCCAAATATGTACTTTGTGACAATGATATTTGGCGTTTTGATCTATCTCTATAAATCTTTATGCCTAATATGTAAGCTGCTTCGCCAAGATCCTTCATTGAAAAACTATTATTCAAATATTCTTTGACACTATTAAGAAGGTCTACATCATTCCCAATCAACAATATGTCATCCACATATAGTATTAAGAATGCTACAGAGCTCCCACTCACCCTTTTGTAAATACAAGCTTCTCCATAAGTTTGTATAAAACCAAAACTTTTGATTACCTTATCAAAACGTTGATTCCAACTTCGGGATGCTTGCTTCAATCCATAGATGGACCGTTGAAGTTTGCATACCTTGTTAGCATCTTTAGGATCGACAAAACCTTTGGGTTGCATCATATACAACTCTTCATCAATGTCACCATTGAGGAGTGCTGTTTTGACATCCATCTGCCATATCTCATAATCGTAATATGCAGCGATTGCTAACATAATCCTTACAGATTTTAGCTTCGCTACTAGTGAGGAAGTATCATCTTAGTCAACACCTTGAATTTGTCGAAACCCTTTTGCGACAAGTCGAGCTTTATAGACAGTTACATTACCATCAGCATCTGTTTTCTTCTTGAAGATCCATTTGTTCTCGACAGCCTTCGCCATCCTAAGTCCACCAAAGTCCATACTTGGTTTTCGACATGGATCCAATCTCGGATTTCATGGCTTCTGCCATTTATTGGAATCTGGTCTCATCATCGCTTCCTCATATGTCTCGTGGTCATCGGTCCACCAACATGACACTCATAACGGATCATACCAACTGGAGTGGTACGATTTCTCGCTGACTGCGAGGCTCAGAGCAACTTCAATCAAGTTTCATGATCATCATCATTAGCTTCCTCTCTAATTGGTGCAGGCACCACAGGAACTTCTTCTGGCGCTGCGCTACTCGTAATTTCGAGAGAAGGTTTGACAACCTCGTGGAGTTCTACTTTCCTTCCAGTCACTTCTTTCGAGAGAAATTCCTTCTCTAGAAAGGATCCATTCTTGGCAACGAAGATTTTGCCTTCGGATCTATGATAGAAAGTATACCCAATAGTTTCCTTCGGGTATCCTATGAAGACGCATTTTTCCGCTTTGGGTTCAAGCATGTCCGGCTGTAACTTCTTTACATAGGCTTCGCATCCCCAAACTTTAAAGAATGACAATTTAGGTTTCTTCCCAAACCATAATCCATACGGTGTCGTTTTAACGGATTTAGACGATGCCCTATTTAAAGTGAATGCGGCTGTTTCTAATGCATAACCCCAAAATGATAGCGGTAAATCTGTAAGTGACATCATAGAACGAACCATATCTAAGAGAGTTCGATTACGACGTTCAGACACACCATTACGCTGTGGTGTTCCCAGCGGTGTCAATTGTGAAAGTATTCCGCATTTCTTCAAATGCTCGCCAAACTCGTAACTTAGATATTCACCTCCATGATCAGAACGTAGAAATTTAATCTTCTTGTCACGTTGATTCTCTACCTCACTTTGAAACTCCTTAAACTTCTCGAAAGTTTCGGACTTATGTTTCATGAAATAGATATACCCATATCTACTCAAGTCATCCGTGAAGGTAAGAACATAACGATAACCATCACATGATGCTACACTCATTGGACCACACACATCGGTATGTATGATTTCCAATAAGTCCGTAGCTCGCCCATCATACCGTAAAATGGAGTCTTAGTCATTTTACCCATCGACATGCTTCGCATCTTCAAGTGATTCAAAATCAAGTGATTCAAGAAGTCCATCGAATGGAGTTTCTTCACGCTTCACTCCAATGTGACCAAGATGACAAGGCTACATATAGGTCGAGTTATCGCTGATTTCAAACGTTTAGCTTCAATGTTATTAATATGTGTATTTCCACCATCGAGATTCAACAAGAATAGACCATCTATCAAAGGTGCATGTGCATAAAACATATTACTCATATAAATTGAACAACCATTATTCTCGGATTTAAACAAGTAACCGTCTCGCAATAAACAAGATCCCGATATAATGTTCATGCTCAACGCAGGCACCAAATAAAAATTATTTAAGTAAAAACTAATCCCGATGGTAGATGAAGGGTAGCGTGCACCGCGATCACATCAACCTTTGATCCGCTTCCCACGCCGCATCGTCACCTCGCTCTTCACTAGCTTCCGCTTATTCGCTCCTGCTTCGAGTTACAAATATGAGCAACCGAACCAAGATCAAATACCTGTGCACTACTAATACTAGTGAGATACACATCAATAACATGTATATCAGATATACCTTTCTTCTTGCTGTTGCTGTTCTTCAAATCCGCCAAGTACTTTGGGAAATTCCGCTCAAAGGACCTTCTCCTTGCAAGAAAAGCACTTAGTATCAGGCTTGGGTCCAGCCTTGGTCTTCTTCGTCGGTGTGGAAACTTTCTTGCCACCCTTCTTGAAGTGTCCCTTCTGCTTAGACTTGCCTTTCTTGAATTTGGTGGTCTTATTGACCAACAACACTTGGTGCTCTTCTTGATCTCCACTTCGCAGACTTTAACATAGCAAACAGTTCTGCAACCGCTTGTTCATGTTCTCGCATGTTGTAGTTCATCACAAAGTTCTTGTAACTTGGTGGTATTGATTGAGGACACGGTAAATCCCCAAAGTGTTAGGAATCACTATACCTAAGCTTTGAAGTTTGTTTATGCCCCAAACATCTTAAGCACATGCTCACCGACCAGAGCCCTCTTCCATCTTGCAGTTAAAGAACTTTTCAGAAGCCTCATAACTCTCAATTGCCGCGTGAGTCTCAAAGATCAATTTGAGATCACGGACAATATCATGTGGGTCTGAATTCTCAAACCTTTTCTGAAGCTCCGATTCTAAACCATACAAGATAGCACACTGAACTATGGAGTACTGATTCTTCCAGCAAGGTAAACATTCTTTACTTCATCGGTAGCATCAGCTGCAGTGGGTCACCCAGTGCATCCAAAGACATAGGTCAAATTACCAAATGTGAGGACAATCCTCAAATTATGGAACCAATACAAGTTGCTTCCATTGTTTTTCAACTTTTCTTCTCTAGGAACGCATTAAAATTGATGGTAGGGCTGCCATTGATCTACAAATATATTTGCAATAGTTTAGACTAAGTTTATGACAAATTGAGTTCAAATTAATAATAAAGTTTAATCTAGGTGAACTCCCACTCAAAACAACATCCCTCACATTGTTTTAGTGATCACCTAACCAAATCCACCATATCAAAACCGATCATCACAAGAGTTGATATAGTTTCAATGGCTAACAATCGACATGTTCATCATATCTACTATATGATTCATGTTTTACCTTTCGGTGATTCGTGTTCCTGAGACCATGTCCGCATATGCTAGGCTCATTAAGATCAAACCTTAGCTACCGTGATAAGCAAATCTGGCTTGCTTACGTTGTATTCACTTGCGGAATCTAACACACCCGATCATCACGTGGTGCTTCGAAACAACAAGCTTTAGCAACGGTGCATACTAAGGGTGAACACTTTAGAACTTGAAATTTATGTGCATGAGGGATCATCTTATAATGCTACCGCGTCTACTAAGCAATACAAGATGCATAAAGGATTAACATCACATGCAATTCATAATATGTGATATGATATGGCCTTTCTTCTTTGTGCTTCGATCTCCATCTTCTAGCACTAACATGATCTCCATCATCACCGCATTGCATCAAGGTCAATGACGCTTCTCCATGGTTGTCGCCCACCGCTTCAACTATTACAACTACTTTGAATAGACACGGGTCTTAACATAAATTAAAGACAACCATATGGTTCTCCGGTTGCCAACTTACAATAAGGAACATTGCATACATCAAATATAATCACAATCATGGCCATATCACATCATCAGACACCCTCGCAAAAAAAGTTAGACGCCTCTACTTTCTTTGCATATTTTACGTGGTTTGGGGCTTTCAATAAGTGTCGTTCTAATTTATTTAACAAGAACCACAACATTGATACTAGTATTTTAATCACCCGTTGTAAATTGGATCTCCACTATGCTGGGAGAAACAGGCACCCGCAGCCACTTATGCAATACAAGTTGCATGTCAAGCGGAGCAAGTCTCATGAACGATGTCATGTAAGGTTAGCCCGGCCGCTTCATCCCAACATCCCGCAAGATGCAAAGTACACAAGAAGCAATCGACAATAAAAGCATCAATGCCCACAATGACCATTGTGTTCTACTCTGCAACAGATCTACATATAGACACGGCTCGATACCATAGGGTTTCAGAGCATGGAAAACAAAAATTTTCTACCGCATACAAACAAACAAGCCAAGATCTATCTACTAGATTGTAGCAACGAGTCGATGGAATAACTCACCTCAAGATTCCAAAGTGTTTAACGAGAGCGATTCTCGTGGGTGATGTAGTCGTATTCTTTCCGATCTCAAGATCGTAGCGATCCTTCCTCTTCCGGCTGCTCCGGCAGCGCTCCTGCAATGGGTCACACGTTCGGTACTCGACGAAGACCTTCCTCTCCCTTGTTCCAGCAGAAAATGGAGGTTGTATCACTCTCTCGCATTCCGCAAAGACAACGGCGTGGTACCGAAGTAGAGGGAGATCTCAGAGGCTTCGCCTTAAGCCGAGCGAGTATGGTGGAGATGAGAGAGCTTTGGTGATCTAGGTTTAGACACACCAATTAGAAAGCTCTAAACCGGAGGCTAGGGCAATTAGAAGCTCTAACTCTGACGCTAGGGAAACCTAGGAGGTGGGGGTTTAGGTTTAGAGGAGAGGGACTTGTGTGCTAGGAGGCAGCCCTGCCCCTCCTTATATAGGTGGGAGGCTGGCCGGCCAAGGGGAGGAGTCCCTCCCAACTCGGCTTGGGTGGGTCCGGTTGGAGGAGGGAATCCTCCCCAACTCGTTTCCCACTCCTCCTCTTTCCAAAACTTGCCGCTTGACTTTCAAACTAGCTGTTTGACTTTTCAATTTAGGATTTAAATAAACCCTTTATTTTGGACAGCAAGACACCTAGTACATGATGCAATCATTCCAACTTACAATGACACATTCATGTACCCTTCCCCTTCCGAGTGCCGGACATTCCGAACCTTCTAGAATGTTCCCGAAGAAAACACCTAACCATTCCCCAATTCCGAAACGGGACTTTCCTTATATGAATCTTATTCTCCGGACCATTCCGGATCTCCTCGTGATATCCCGAATCCCATTCGAGACTCCGAACAACATTTGGTCTCTTTCTCATCATTCCATAACTACTCAAACAACGTCGAACTTATGTGTCTCCCTACGGTTCGTGAATTATGCGACATGATCGAGACACTTCTCCGATCAATAACTAATAGAGGAATCTGGAAATTCATATGGCTACATATTTCTACGATTACTTTGCATCAAATGAACAACTTACATACGATATCAATTTCCCTTTGTCTCATGATAGTTTACTTATCCGAGGTTATGATCGCGTATCTCGCATACCTAGTTCAACCTCACATCGATAAGTACTCTTTTCTCGTTCCCGTGATATGTGATCCCTTGTGAGCTAGTCACATGCTTGCAAGCTAATTGGATGAAATTTCACCGAGAGGGCCCAGAGTATATCTATCCGTCATATGGATGGACAAATCCCACTCTTGATCCATGTGTTTCAACCAATACTTTCTGAACACTCAATGACACCTTTATAGCCACCCGCCACGGTGGTGTTTGATGTCATCAAAGCATCCATCCGAAAGGTGATATGCATGATCTCATGGTTGAAGGAGTCAGATAACTATGTATCAGAAAGCATATAGCAATTGAACTATTAAAATGACTTGATCTTTATGCTACGCTTATCTATAGGAGTATCTCCGCCATATCATTCTCCTAACGATATGATCTTGTTGTTAATAACATCTCAATGTTCATGATAGGGAAACCACAATCATCTATTAACCAACAAGCTAGTATTATACAGAGGCTTTACTAGGGACTTCAAATTAGGTTTACAAATCACACAAGTATTAATGTTTCCTTGTTAATACTATTATAGCATGAATGTAAACATTTATCATAAACACAAATATATAATAATAACTATATTTATTATTGCCTCTAGGGCATATCTCCAACACATCCAAGGACCGAAGCAACCCGGCAACGACATTGATGTGTACCTAAGGCCATTAGTCGATGAACTTTTTGCAGCTAGGGGCGTAATCCAGGTGTAAAGGTGTGGATGAACACAAACAGAGCCATTTGACTCCACGAAAGTTGTTGTTCAGAATCATCAATGATTGGCCTACTCTTAGTAACATTTCAGGACAACAAACAAGGATACAATGCATGCAATATCGTTTAGATAATACTAAAGGTACATATTTGGATAAATGTAAGAAGGTTGTGTACCTAGGGTGTCGTAAATTTCTTCCGACCAATCATCAAGTAAGAAAGAAAGGCAAGAATTTCAACGGTGAGGCAGATTACCGTAAGAAGCCTAAGCTCCTAAAGGTGCTGATGTATTTGGTATAGTGAAGGACCTAGAAGTAATCTATGGAAAGGGTCCCGCGGTCAATCTGTTCAAAGACCCCATTACTGGACACACGGCCATGTGGAAAAAGAAATCTATATTTTGGGAGCTTGAGTATTGAAAGACCTAGAGGTCGTTTCTTCAATCGACGGATGCACGTGACGATTTAAGAATCTTTGTGTGAACCTGCTAGGCTTCCTCAAGCGGTATGGGAAGACAAAGATACACCGTAAGCACGGAGGACCAACAACGATCAAAGACCCACACAACAAGCATACCGATAAAGGACGAATACTTAAGTAGCTACGCCTTACCAAAGGTAGAAGGAAATCTTTTTAAAGTCCTTTACAAGATCAAGGTCCCGCTGGCTTCTCACAAATATAAAGGGAATAATAAATATGGCGAGAAAAATTTCAGAAACTGAAGTCTCATGATTGCCACGGATTATGACACGGTTGCTTCGGGTTGCATTGAGAGGGCTTCTACCGAAAATGTCTGATTAGCTATTGTGAAGCTATGCGCATTCCTCAATGCAATATCTCGTAAGGTAATCGACGAGAAAGTATGGAAAGGCTACGAAGGATGTGGTCCAATGTCTTGTCGCTTTGAGTTGGTGTCTCATTCCTTCTTCAATATTATGACGATCTCTTAGTTCACCTAGTCGATGAGATTTACATTCTCGTCCTGTATTTCGCACAATATGTTCCCTTTGAGAGGTTCATGGAGTCTTAAAGAAATATGTTCAGAATCGCATAGGGCAAGGAAGCATCTCCAAGGGCTATGGAACAGAGGAGGTCATTGGGTTCTGTGGTAGACTTTCTTCCCGACCTTAAGACGATTGGTGTTCCGAATCATGGTTGAGGGGAGACTGAGTGAAAACGACGCTTAGAAAGAAAGCAATGATATTTAGGACGGACATTCTTTGAATCAAGCACACTACATAGTTCTCCAAAGTTCTACCTTCGTGGTTCAGATATCGAGGAACACATGAATGTTGTACGCCCAAGTTCCTCGGGAAGGATGACTACTGGATTAAAAAATCACATGGAGACTTTTCGCACTTGGTTGCAATTATATCTCATGAATGACACCACTATTGGAGATCAGTTCTACTTGTTGGTCGCGACACCATCTCATGATCAGATGACTTTCCAAGGGTACGTAGATAAATGGGAATACATTTTACACGATTGCCTAAGATAAAAAGAGCACCAACAAAACAAGGTGTCCGCTTGGATGCAACATGCTAGAATGGGAAAATAACACATACTATGGTTACATAGAGGAGATATGGAACTTGACTATGGACCTACTTTTTAAGGTCCCATTGTTTCGTGCATTGGGTCAATATGAATGGAGAAGGGGTAAAGGTAGACCAGCTGCATTTAAATGACAACAAGGATCTCAAGAATCTTGGTTACAGAGATTTAACCATTCATCCTAGCCAATGATGTGGCTCAGGTTTTATGTGAAGGACATGTCCTCTAGACCGCAAAAAGAAAAAATAAGGAAACGAATACATCGTATTTACGAGCCCCAAGGCCACATAGTTCTTTTTCATGGAAAAGAAACATCATGGGAGTCGAGAACAAGACGTATACATGTCAACAGATTATGATAAGTTTGATGAAATTCCGCCTTCACCGTGAAATCCGACCCAAGCATCCTTAAGCAAAGAAGATGCTCCATGGTTACGGCCTAAGTTTATCATAGGCAAGGGATCGACATACGCAACGGCGATTCATATCCTAAACCCTAAACCCTATGTAAATCTATGTAATGTATGGAAACTTTATGTGATGTATGGAAACTTTATGTGATGTATCAAACTTTATGTAATGGAGTCTTTCACGGGCTTGCAGGGAGGGTTTTCGAGAAGGAGCTTTCCGAAGATGCCGAGGGCGGTGCACCAACGACATCTTAGAGAAGCTCATGGGAGATTTCCCAACCCTTTCCCCAACACTGCTAGAGGAGACGGAGTCTTTCACGGCTTGCAGGAAATTTTTCGAGGCGGAGCCCAAGATGCCGAGGGCGGTGCACCAACGACATCTTCGAGAAGCTCCGCCACGGAGATTTCCCAACCCTCCATTCATGGGGATGAAACCTCTCTACCTATGTTGGCTTGTTGAGCTGCTTGCCATGGTGTATCGATGGTCCTTTTATAGGCACGACGCCGCTTCTACTTTGTCTTGTTCTCCGACAGGCCGTGGCGCTTACATGCTTTATCTCATCGAGCAAAGGCCCACCCACACGCCCTTATCCCCGACAGCTTTTAGTCTCTTTGGTATCCACCACCGACTAAAGGTTACCCACGTGTCCTTATCCCACCGCATCTTTAGTCTCGGTTGCACCCACCAGCTGACTAAAGGTTACCCACGCCATTCTTATCCCACCGGCATCTTTAGTCTCGGTTGCACCCACCAGCCGGACTAAAGGTTACCCACGTCCTTATCCCACCGACAACTTTAGTCCTACCAGACCCACCAAATTGGACTAAAGGTTACCCACGCCCTTATCCCAATCGACACCTTTTAGTATCGTTGCACCCACCAGCCGGGACTAAAGGTTATCCAAGATGCACATGTGTGCACAAGATAAGCACATTATCACAAACTATGCCCCGATTCTAGCCATAACATTGGTGGTTCAATTTAAATGCCATGAAACCCCTAACATGATAGGTCATTTTGTGAAGGATTTTTATGATGTTTGCAATTTTTCAAGTTCAATATTTTCCTTGTAGCTGTGACACATAATATGACACCACGCCAAGGTTTCTTACATTGTTTGGATCATTTTTGAATTTCTTATGCCTGTTTCAAACTATATTCAAAACGGCACGCATGAAGCTTCTTAGCCCGGGGCTGAGCCTCGCTGAACTTGAAGTGGATCTCTGATGAAATAGCATGTTTTGAATCTATAAATGATTTTTTAAAAAATTCACAAGCATTATATCATGTTCTTGTAGTTCAAATCTTGGCAACCTCCTACCGATTCGGCAGGAATTTGTCTTTTTCATGAGGGATGGACAGAAAGGTTCCTGATACACCTGTTGGGAAATTGTCCATATAAGGTGGTATAGTATTTTTGAAAAATGGTCTGGTACCAATGCCAAACTTTAATTTGGTGGTTGCTTCCCAGAACACCCCGATTTTGGCACCTCAAAAATGGAAATTGGCTTTTTCGTGTGTCGAAAGGGAAAACTTCCTCCTGCAACATTGTAAGCCATCCCAAGATGCACATGTGTGCATAGTATGGGCACATTATCACAAACTATGCCCTGATTCTAGCCATAACATTGGTGGTTTGACCTAAATGCCATGAAACCTCGAACATGATAGGTCATTTTGTGAAGGATTTTTTATGATGTTTGCAATTTTTCAAGTTCAATATTTTTCCTTGCAACAGTGACACATAATATGACACCACGCGAAGGTTTCACATTGTTTGGATCATTTTTGAATTTCTTATACCCGTTTCAAACTATATTCAAAACGGCGGGCATGAAGCTTCTTAGCCCGAGGCTGAGCCTCGTTGAACTTGAAGTACATCTCTGATGAAATAGCATGTTGTGAACCTATAAATGATTTTTTTAAAAATTTACAAGCATTATATCATATACTTGTAGTTCAAATCTTGAAAAGTTTTTTAAAATTCCAAATTATGCAATAAATATTTTGTTAATGCAATTTTAATTATAAATAGTACAATTGTATAGTTCAAATAAAAATATTTGAAAACAGAAAATGGTTTTTGATTAGTTATTTAAATTGAAGCACTTTTCCTGTTAAAAGTTTTTTAAAATTCCAAATTATGCAATAAATATTTTGTTAATGAAATTTTAATTGTAAATAGTACAATTGTATAGTTCAAATAAAAATATTTGAAAACAGAAAATGGTTTTTGATTAGTTATTTAAATTGAAGCACTTTTCATGTTAAAAGTTTTTGAAAATTCCAAATTATGCAATAAATATTTTGTTAATGCAATTTTAATTGTAAATAGTACTATTGTATAGTTCAAATAAAAATATTTGAAAACAGAAAATGGTTTTTGATTAGTTATTTAAATTGAAGCACTTTTCCTGTTAAAAGTTTTTTAAAATTCCAAATAAATAATCATCTTAAATTGAAACATCTTATTAATTAAAGAAGAAACAAATTTGAAAATGGCGGAAGACCAAAAGGTTTGCTAAAATTGAAAAAATTGGTCAACGATCCCGGTTCGTTCTACTAACCGGGACCGATGATCCTCGGATGCTGCCGCCATTAACACGCCACTGGTCCCGGTTGTTGGCACGAGCCGAGACCGTTGATTCTTTGGTCCCGGATGGCTGGACTAACCGGGACCAAAGGTCAGGCACGGCAAAGACAAAGAACGCCATGCTCTAGACCTTATCCTTGGTCCCGTTATTGGGATGACCGGGACCAATGGTATGTACAATTAATCGGCCTTCCTCCTTCCCAACTCCCCCAAGTCACAAAGCACATCGACGCGTGGCTAAGGAAAATTTGCGGCGGAGCAAAATCACGCCGGCAGGCTGCCCAAATCCAGAGCGGTCGGTTCACGTCGTCGACACCCCTCGCCGAGCGCCACTAGTCACCGCGAAAGGTGCAAGGAAGCTACGCCGCTGCAATCAACCCCACCTTCCCGACCACCGCTGCTTCTCCATCGATTCCGCAGCGCCGCCTCCTCCGCCCGCCGCACCTCCATCGGCCTCCTCGGTGAGCCACCGTGCTCCAAAGACCACTCCTACGCCTCCTCCTCATTGTATCGCTCTTCCCACGAGCACCGCCGCCGCCATCGCAAACGGCTTTCTCCCACACCTCCCGTGAAGCGGCGCCGCCTGCTTTTAGGTAGCTTCGACGCTTGGTTCAAACTGGGACAAGCGCCACCCGCCTTCTCTCCGCCGTTTTCCACCACCGCTGGCAGTTCACGGGCGAGCCTACGTGGCGCCACGGTGGCGCTTGACGTGGCGTCACAGGCGTGACGGGCGCCCAAGCCCCACCAGCGTGGCATCCGAGGAGGTTTGGGCCCCCGGGCCTCTCGGGCTAGTTTAGCCGGGAGAAAAAAAACCCCTCGAGCTGACGCCATAATGACGAGTAAAAGTTTAATATTTGTTTAAATAATTTCAAAAAGAGTTTAATCTTATAAATTCAATAACTAATTATTTCTAAGTCAGAAAAATATGTATAATATATCAAAATGTTCGTAAAAATAAGATCTACACAATAGACTCATAATCATGCATTGTTCGACAACTTTAATTACAAGTTTAATAAGAGATTGAAATCAACCCCTCGAGGGTGATTTCCTGTGGTCTCTCGCATTAGGGTTTGACCATTCGGATCCCACTTAAATTGCCAAGCATGCCTTAGGGTTAAATTTCAACTATGTTTAACTTGTCATATCATTATCGATGCTATGTGTTGATTGTTTAACTTGCAGATAGTATGGATCCAACACATCGTGAAAACATCCTCCAAGGGATGATTCATGAAACTAAGATATCGTATATATCGATGTGCGAGTGAGTTTCAACCATTCCGTCAGGAGATGAGTCTCTCAACCGAGGAGACGGCTCCGGTGAGGTAGAAGCCAAAGCCTAGGACAGGGGAGAAGCCGATAAGGAAGAAGGCGACGACTTTGGCGGAACCTTAAATCTCGCAAACACCGGCGAGGTCTATATATGTATTTTTGTAATTAAAATGCTGCTATCCATATATACATGCATATATTAACACTCTTTCTTCTTTTAGCCCTCCGGATCGAGAACTTCTTCCGTAAGAACGAAACGAGGCCCAACAAAAAAGTTGGATGACACTGTGAGGTATAGGATCGACGTGGTGTAGATGGCGAACCGCAAGCTCCCGTCGATGTCGCAAGAAAATTTGTCAAGCAATGCGGAGTTCTTGTGAGGGACTACATCCCGATCACCGTTCAAGAATGGAATCGGCCAAGCGGCGGTGGAGTCCCGTATGTCGGCGACAACACCAAATATAAGCTTTTTGACAAGCTCATGACTAATTTCCTCCTGCCGGAACCAGATGTGACTCCAGATGAGGAGGAGAGAGCAAGAAGGGAGCTTGTGCAAAGAGTCAAGAAGTTTGCTCTCAGCAAGATGGCCGATGCATTCAAGAACTGGAAGAAGAAATTGTACCATAACTTTGTCAAGGTAGAGAAGACTCAATTTCGGCGAAGCCGCTATGCTAAGTTAAGACACCAAAGGAGGATTTTGTGAACTACAAGACATCGAAGAAAGCTAAGGAAAGGTCTAGGATAAATACGGAGAACGCTGCTAAGAAACTATACCATCATAACATGGGGCCTGCTGGCTACGCCGGTTGCATGCCTAAGTGGGATGCACTTGAGGTCAATTACATAGCTGCCGGGATCGTACTGCAGCACGCAACATGGACACCACGGGCGAGAAACTAGTTTTACGGCCATGGGGCACGCTGGACAAAGAAGGAGGGCAATATATAATCGTAAACACAAATATGATCCCCATCGCCCATCGATTTATATTAGAAATGCAGCAGATGATGTTGGGGGACGGTTCGCTCGATAGAGAGAACGCATTTAGCTCACACGGGCCCTTAAAAATCCTGAACACGACGGACGCAACACGAGGCACACCAGCTCCAAGTCAGGAAGGTTGCCTTCCCGGAAATGAAGAGATATCCCGATAAAATCCATCGAGGAGAAAGGAAAGGAGGCCGAGAAAGCGTCATTGCAGCATCGGCTGTAATGTAGAAGAACTATTAAAGCGCACCAGGATCAACTCGACATACTTAGCCAGCAAGGTACTAGCGGCCAATCTCAGCAAGCACGTGGTAGAAGCTGCATTCGAGGGCAATCGCCCCATCGAATAAGAAAAGCAGCGCCGCCCACGCAGCTCCATGATGTTGATGATGATGCAATCGATGACATCTCCTCCTAAACGCTACCCAAAGGATGATATCACTAAGACAACAGCAGGACCTAAAGGTGTAGGTTATGACCTTAAGGGTGACGGCGATCGGCATGGCGGTACCAATTGGGCCTAACCCAACTTGGCATTGCGCATCGTTCCAAAAGGGTACATTGTCGCCACGGTGGATGATGTGAAGGAAGATTTTGAGGAGATGAAGCTAGACCACCCCGCAGGAAAGATATGGAGCTGACTCAACTAGGAGAAGCCAAAGGGGACTATTCTATGGCTAAAGGAGCGATCATGCTTCCAAATTATGTGCCGCCAAGGCCACCCACTCCTCGTGAGGAGCAATCCACCTTCGCCGCCACCTCACCATTCTCCAAGAACTGCCGCTTTCACCGCCACCGCTAGCGCAACTGCTCCATCGCCTCCTCGCTCACGCCGCCGCTTAGCCGCTCCCCTCGAGCCTCAAAGACAAAAGCGGAAGTATACTATGGGGCAGCACCACTAGCAGCAGCAAGAGCACGCCCGATCACCAAAACGTAGCTATCGCCTCCCAAAAGTACCTCATCAGAATATGAAGAAGCTACTCATGTAGAAGACGATGAGGAAATCATGCGTTAGCAATGCCTATTATGAAAAGTGGAAGATTGACATGGCTAACAAGAAAAGCCGATAGAGGCATTTTGCGGCCACCGCAGAAGATAAAGCCAAAGCAACCGCGCTTAAGATTCAGCTTCACCAACCCATAGCGCACATCGACTATAATCGCTTCTATTACCAAGTCGGATGAGGCAAAAGAGCGGAGAGTCGGGAAAGAAGTTGCTCAGCTCGGACAACAGAAAATCAATCGATCGAACCACCAAAGTGTACGATACCAATGAGTGGATGATCCAGAGCGTATGATCCGAACATTGATCCAAGTTTGTTCGATCAGACGGAGAAAAGCCCAATTATATGGACTGCCTATTACTGAGTACATGAGCCATATGCATAAGTTCGAGGGTACCAAGAAACAACACGCGGTACCAAGACGGGCTCCTCTCGCTAAACCCGAAGTTAGTCAAAGATCTACCAACAAAATGCTAAGATTGCATAAATGGTACATCCAAGTTCGTGCTGATTCCAAAACCGGATCTATGCTGTATATAAACACCACCATTACGGTCATGGAGATGGCTTCATACCGATTGAATTTCCGTAATTATTTCAGTTTTACCAACAAGACGCCCTCGATAAAGCTATCGCTAGTGCCTATTATTTGTAAGTATTATTAATTTCTATAATTAAGTCTTTCTAGCTCTTCTCATTCGTTGCTTGTATAATCTTACTAATCACTATACTAATTATATATGCAGAATGAAGATTCAAGAATGCAACAAAGGACAAATCTTTTACCTTGGGTTTGTTGACTAATTTCGCTCATGAAGTTACTCTAAAACAAATCTCAAAGAGACAGAGGATAACTTGTTCAAAGCGCTGAAGTATTTCAACAATGTATGGAAAATACTATTTCCTTACAACGATGCGTGAGTGTTATCGTCTTGTACACATTATATTTTCGATTACTCGATGTTAAGCGTATAATTGACTCATGTTATATTTTGTTAGTGTGTCAAGCTTCCACTATATTCTCTTAATCATTTCTGTTGATACCGGAATAGTAAAAGTCCTGGACTCGAAAAGCACAGCATTAGAAAAGTGGGCGAACATGCAGGAATGCCTCCAGAGGGCTTGAAAACGGTTCACCGCCAAAACTAGAGGTGTTTGGAAGCCAGAGCTTACATTTCAACCATTGACTGTAAGTACTACTTGCTAGATCCATGCATCTCTTTGATTCTAGTTTCAATACCACCATTATCATGCTTGATTATTATTTTGATTGAACTCTGTTCACGTAAAGTGCTTGAGGCAGGAAGCCGGAAATAACTTATGTGGATACTATGTCTGCGAGTTCATTCGCCAGACGCATTAAAGAGAAGGGGGCATCAAACATCAAAAATTGAAGTACGATAAACAATAATCACAACTTTATTTTATTACCACCAATTGTGTTTAGTTTCATTCATATATATTGATACTCTTCTTTATATTAGATCGAACGGATGCGGGACGGTCTTCTATCACAAGAACGCGTGCAAGCAATTCAAGAGGAAATTGCCGAATTCTTGTTAGAACAAGTCATAGATCCGAAAGGAGAATACTATTACTGAAGGGTTTCGCAGCATAGTAAATCAAAATTTTCTACGGAAGCGAACAGAAGGAAAGCCAAGATCTAATCTAGGAGATGCAAACAACGAGAGAGATTGGATTAGATCTTCATACCCTTGAAGATCTGCATACTGAACGCTCATTTGAACGGGTGATGTAGCCGTCGCTTCTCCTCCTCGCGATCCGATCCGATCTAGCACCACAAGTGGCGGTGCCTCCGTGAGATGCACACGCAACACTGACGATCCTCCTTCCTGACCAGAAAGTATGGTGGAGAGATGGATTGATCTACAAAGACGGGCGTGTATATGGTGGAGAATTTCAATGCAGGCTTTGCCTACAAACAAATGGAGGGAGAGAGGAAGGCGCAGGGCTTCTAGGGTTTGGAGGAAGCGTGATGTAGGAAGGGTGCACCAGCCCTCTATATAGAGGGGGGTGCGGCCAGCCCTCTCCTCCAAGTCTATCTCAAGTTTAAACGATTTAAACTTATCCATTATCTAGAAATCTCATCTCTAGTTTAAACGAAGTTTAAACTTATCTAGGATCGGCTGGGCCCTATGGGGCCTTGTGCCCCTGGCCCAATGCGCCAGGACACTCCTTCATAGGTTCATGCCCTCCCGAAGGTGGGACCACGTTGGCCCTTCCGAAGGTTCTAGAAGCTTCCGCATAATACCGATTAACCTTAACAATTCAACTCCAAAACTGCACCGCTTTATATGAATCTTATTCTCCGACCATTCTAACCTCTCGTGATATCCCAGATCCCATCCGAGACCAACAAAAACTCATAAACCAATTATCCAATCTATCCTAGCCGAGACACGTTATGTGTGACCTCGGTTCGAGAATATGCGCATATGATCTTCTATCAATAATCAACAGCGGGTCTGGGCACCCATATTGACTCACACATTCATCGATGATCATATCGGATGAACCACGATGCCAGGATTCAATCAATCCCATATATATATTCCCTTCGTCTCGCTGATATTTTACTTGCCCGAGATTCATCATCGGTATCACATACCTAGTTCAACCTCGCTCACGCTAGTACTTTACTCGCTCGTAATCCGATATCACTTTGTGATTAACTCTAACCACATGCTTTCAAGCTGTGTTGATATCGACACGAAAGTGGGCCCAAGTATATCTCTCCGACTTGGGAGGGATAAATCCCATCTCGATACATACAACCCAATGATACTTTCCGATCACCGAGAGACACCTTTATGATCACCCTCTCATAGGATGACGCTTTGATGACCTCAAAGCTTTCTTCCGATACTGTGGAGTTGTATTATCTCATGGTCTAAGGAATACAATATTTGACATAGGAAAAGCTTCAAAGATGAACACAATGACACGATCTAATTGCTTCGCTTAGTTTGAGGTGTCCACCATATCATTCTCCCAATGATATGATCTCATTATCAATTGACAACTCATGTCTATGGTTAGAAAACTTAACCATCATTGATCAATGAGCTAGTCCATAGAGGCGCATTAGGGACACGTGTTGTTCACAAACCACACAAGTATTAATGTTTCCGCTTAATACAATTCTAGAATGGAATATAAACTTTATCATGAACAAGAATTATAATAATAATATCTTTATTATTGCCTCTAGGGCATAATTCCAACCTCCCACTTGCACTAGAGTCAATAATCTAGTTTACATTTGGCAACAATTCACACCCATGGCAATCGAGGTGCCGATCATGTTTTACACGTGGAAGAGGTTTAGTCAAAGGATCCGCGACATTCAGATCTGATGTACTTTATTGATCTTCAGATCTCCATCCGCTATATAACTGGATTACATGAAACCTGTATTGATATGCTTGGTCTTTGGATGATATCTTGGTTCCTTAGCGAAAAGCATTATGCCAGTGTTATCACATAATATCTCCAAAGGGGTCCAATGCACTTGAACCACGCCAAGCTCAAGATGAAGTTTCGATCCAAACTCCTTCACTTGATGCTTCAAAGCCATGTATTCCGCTTTCATCAGATCCCGCTGATCACGCTTTGCTTGCAGCTTCTCCAGCTCACGCTCCTCCATTCAAAATATACACGCATCCCGTCGAGATTTAGAATCATCCTTGTCGGTGCTCTAAACTAGCATCGACGTAACCTTTACGATTTAGCCGTTCATCACCCCATAGACTAAGAACATTTCTTTAGTCCTATTTAGGTACCTTAGGATGTTCTTCACGGCTGTCCAGTTGTTCCACCTCAGATCACTTTGATATCTCGTCAAACTAAGAGCATTGGACACATCCGGTCTAGTACACGATGGCATACATGATGGAACCTATGGTCGAGGCATAAGGCACTTTGCTCATAGCTTCCCTATCATTTATCAGAAGGGACACCGAGCCTTGCTCAATATCTTACCCGACAACATAGGTACTAAACCTTTCAATGCCTTATCCATTCGAACCTTTTAGAACTTTGTCTAGGTATGTACCGCTTAAAGCTATCAAAGCGCCTTTGTCTATCTCTATAGATTTTGATGCCCAATATATAAGCAGCTTCACCCAGGTCTTTCATTGAAAAACACTTGTTCAAATAACTCTTCACTTCAACATGTTGATGTCATTTCCAATAATCAATATGTCATCCACATATAGTACCGTAAACGCCACCGAGCTCCCACTCACTTTCTTGTAGATGCAAGCTTCAGAGCAATTTGGAACAAATCCAAAGCTCTTGATCACTTGATCAAAACGAAGGTTCCAACTCCGAGATGCTTGTTTAATCCATAAATGGAACGCTGAAGTTTGCATACTTTATCGCATCCTTAGGATCGATAAACCTTCGGGTTGCATCATATACAACTCTTCATCAATGTTGCCATTGAGGAACGCAATCTTGACATCCATCTCGCCATATTTCATAATCATGAAACGATCAATTGCTAATAAACCGAATGACTTAAACATCGCCACGGAGAGAAAGTCTCATCGTAGTCAACACCTTGAACTTGTCGAAACCTTTCGCAATGTCGCGGCTTTATAGACGGTAACATTACCATCCGCGTCTGCTTTCTTCTTGAAGATCCATTTGCACTCAACGGCCTTTCTTCGCTAGGAGGGTCCACCAAAGTCCATACTTGGTTTTCGCCATGGATCCCAATTGGATTTCATGGCTTCTAGCCATTTCTCGTAGTCCGGGCTCATCATCGCCTCATAGTTCGTAGGTTCACCGTCTTCTACTAACAAGACAAGACAGGTTGCTGCATCACTCAGGAGGGGCACGCGACCTTGTCGACCATGACGCTCAAGAGCAAGATCGTCCAAGCTTCATGATCCTTGTCATTAGCTTCCTCTATTGTTGGTGCGTGCGTAATCGAACAATTTCAGGTGCTGCGCCACCTCCAATTCAAGAGAATGTTCAATAACCTCGCCTAGCTCTACTTTCCTCCCACTCACTTCTTTCGAGAAACTCCTTCTCAAGAAAGGAACCGCTCTATGCATAAACACTTTGCATTCGGTTCGTGATAGAAGGTATACCCAATAGTTTCTTTAGGTATCCTATGAACACGCATTCGCTTTGGGTTCGAGCTTGTCCGCATCAACTTCTTGACGAAGTTTCGTGATCCCCAAACTTTAAGAAACGATAACTTAGGTTTAGCACCAAACCGTAGCTCATACGGTGTGTCGCCTCAACGGATTTAGATGGAGCCCTATTTAAAGTGAATGCAGCGTTTCTAATGCATAACCCCAAAATGATAACGGCAAATCAAGAAGAGACATCATTGATCGGACCATATCTAATAGGGTTCGATTCCGGCTCGTACACACCATTGCTTGTGGTGTTCCGTGGCGGAGTTGTAAACGATTCCACTTGCTTTGAGATGCGTGAGAAAATCATAACTCAAATATTCGCCCACGATCGGATCGTAGAAACTTAATCTTTCACGATGGTTCTCCACTTCATTCTGAAATTCTTTGAACTTTTCAAACGCTTCAGATTTATGTTTCATTAAATAGATATACTCATATCTACTTAAGTCATCGGTAAAAGTGAGAAAATAGTGATATCCACCGCCGTCAAACACTCATCAGTCCGCATACATCGGTATGTATGATTTCCAACAAGTCCGCTGTTTCGCCCATCATACCGAGAACGGGTTTTGATCATCTTGCCCATGAGGCATGGTTCGATGTGTCAAATGATTCAAAATCAAGAGACTCCAAAAGTCCATCGAATGGAGTTTCTTCATGCGCTTTACACCAATATGACCTAGACGACAAGGCCACAAATAAGTAGTATTATCACTATCTACTTTGCATCTCTTAGCCTCAATGTTATGGATGTGTGTTTCATCCCTTTCGAGATTTAGAAGAAATAAACCATTCACAAGAGGTGCATGACCATAAAAGATGTTACTCATATAAATAGAACAACCATTATTCTCCGATTTAAATGAATAACCGCCTTGCAATAAACACGATCTAGAAATAATGTTCATGCTCAACGCAGTACATAATAACATTTATTAAGGTTTAAAACTAATCCCAAGGTAAAACTAAGGAGAGCGTCACACCATCACATCAACTTTGATCCATTGCCAACGCCAAGATCGTCACCTCATCCCTCGCGAAGTCATTGCATTCCGTAGCTCCTATTTCGAAGTTACAAATATTAGCAACCGAACCAAGATCAAATACCTGTGCACTACAACGAGGGCTAGTAAGGAAAACATCAATAACATGTATATCAAATATACCTTTCATGGTGCCAAATTTTCTTGTCCGCTAAGTACTTCGGACTATTGCGCCCAAAGGACCCTTGTCCTTGTATTAGAATCACCAAAGGTCCGCTTAGACCGCACTGAAGCTTTCTCTAGGGCAACGCGCTGTCACGCCTTTCTTGAAGGGCTTCCTTGCACCCTTACCTTTCTTAAAGGTGGGGCCTTGTTGACCATCAACACATGATTATTCTTTTGATGTTCACCTCCGCTTACTTTCATCTTAGCAAAGAGCTCAAAGATCATATCGCTGGAACCAACTGATTGTGATCAACTACAAAACTTTTGTAGCTAGGAGGTCAATCTTGAGCTCCTCTAGAATCTTGCATTCCGCTTGCTCACATGCTTGAGTGTAGCCCGACATCTTAATGGCGTGCTCACTAACGGAACTCCTTCCTCCATCTTGTAGTTAAAGAATTTCTTAGAGATCTCATATCTCCTAACGGGCTTGAGTCTAAAACATGTTTTTCAGCTCCTCGAGAATCTCAAAGGGCCCGAACTCCTCAAAACGATTTTGAAGATCCGATTCCATAGCATACAACATGGCTTATCTTAATCAAATCATAATCATCTTGCGCATGCCGATCGATAAACAGATTTCATCACCGCATGATCTATAGTGTGGGCCACCTAGCGCTTTCTCAAGGACATAGTCCTTTGTCCGCCAACAGAATGATTCTCAGAATGCGAACCATTTGGTGAAGTTAGACCCATTGTTTCTAAGCTTTTCTATCTCAGCAAAAACGCTTGAAGTTGAAGTTGACTTGGCCATGTGATCTACAAGATTTGCAAGTACAATTTAGACTATGTTCATGATAAATAGTTCAACTTAATCAAATTACTAGATGAACTCCCACCAAATTCAACATCCTCGTTGTTTAGTGAACACGATCCAAATTCACCACACCTAATCCGATCATCACGAGAAGAGATGTGGTTTCAATGGTGGACAACGGCGTCGATCATATCATTCATATGACTCATGCTTAACCTTTCGGTTCTTGTGTTCCGAGGCCATGTCTCAGACATGCTAGGCTCTTCAAGCTAGACCCAAGTATTTCCGCAGTGCAAAACCGGCTTGCACCTGCTTGTATGTGAGCCGAGAGTCTATAGCACCCGATCATCACGTGATGCTTGGACACGACGAACTTTCGAACGGTGCATACTTGGGGAGAACACGGTTTTTATCTTGATCTTTATGAGGAATCATCTTATAATGCTACCGTCATGATCTAAGCATAATAAGATACATAAAAGGATAAACATCACATGCATATAACTTTATGTGACATGGTATAGCCAATCTTCGCCAAGAATGATCTCCATCTTGTGCGTTCGCATGATCTCCATCACTCCACCATGATTGCTCCACCACTAATAGCAACTACAACTATTGCTAACTACTTAGCGATAAAGTAAAGCTATTACATGGCGATAAGAAGTTGATCGCAGGTCATACACAATTATAAAGACAACCATATGGCTCTGCCGGTTGTGTACTCATCGACATGCAAGTCGTGGAAACATTACAAAACATGATCATCGCATACATTATACACATCACATCTTGGGCCATACCATATCACGTAAAACACTCCGCAAAAACAAGTTAGACGCCTACTTTGTTGTTGCATGTTTTACGTGGCTTATGGGAGTAGATGCTAAGAACGATTCTTACCTACGGAAAGCCACAACGGTGATATTATGGTTGCCAAACTCAGTTAATCCCATAAACACTATAGTGAGAGAAATCGACATCCACCACCGCATGTGGAACAAGCCACACGTCAAGTGCGGAGTCGGTCTCAACGACGTCACGTAAGGTTGGCCTCGACCGCTTCAATCTCACTATGCCGCCATAAGAAGAACACAAACAAGAGGCTTGCAACAGAAAACATCAACGCCCACAACAACCATAAGTTATGCTCTACTGTGGAATCACATCTACGATAGATCTAGCTCATAAATCAAGGGTTTCAGCATAGTAAATCAAAATTTTCACGGAAGCTAACAGAAGGAAAGCCAAGATATAATCTAGGAGATGCAAACAACGTAGAGAGATTGATTAGATCTTCATACCTTGAAGATTCAAGACAGCGGAACGCTCGTGAACGGGTGATGTAGTCAGACTTCGCCTCCTCCTCGCGATCCGATCCGATCTAGCACCACAAGTGGCGGTGCCTCCGTGAGATGCACACTGCAACACTGACGCCTCCTCCTTCCCACCAGCAAGTATGGTGGAGAGATGGATTGATCTACAAGACGACGGCAGTGTATATGGTGGAGAATTTCTGCCGCAGGCTTTGCCTACAAACAATGGGAGGAGAGAGGAAGGCAGCAGGGCTTCTAGGGTTTGGAGGAAGGTGTGGATGTAGGGAAGGGGGCGCACCAGCCCTCTATATATAGAGGGGGGGGGTGCGGCCAGCCCTTGCCTCTCCTCCAAGTCTATCTCAAGTTTAAACGATTTAAACTTATCCCTTATCTAGAAACCCTATCTCTAGTTTAAACGAGTTTAAACTTATCTAGATCGGTTGGGCCCTATGGGGCCTTGTGCCCTAGCCCAATGCGGCCAGGACACCTCAAGATAGGTTCATGCCCCTCCCCGGAAGGTGGGACCACGTTGGCCCTTCCGAAGGTTCTAGAAGCTTCGCACAATACCGATTAACCGAACAATTCCAACTCCAAAACTGCAATCGCTTTATATGAATCTTATTCTCCTGACCATTCCGTAACCTCTCGTGATATCCCGGATCCCATCCGAGACCAACAAAACTCATAAACCAATTATCCAATCTATCCTAGCGCCGAGACACGTTATGTGTGACCGGGTTCGAGAATATGCATGATCTTCTATCAATAATCAACAGCGGGGTCTAGGCACCCATATTGACTCCACACATTCATCGATGATCATATCGATGAACCACGATGCCAGGATTCAATCAATCCCATATATATATTCCTTCGCTCGCGATATTTTACTTGCCCGAGATTCGATCGTCGGTATCGCCATACCTAGTTCAACCTCGCTCACGAAGTACTTTACTCGTTCAGAATCCGATATCACTTTGTGATTAACTCAACCACATGCTTGCAAGCGTGTTGATATCGACACGAAAGGGGCCCAAGCATATATCTCCGACTTGGGAGGGATAAATCATCTCGATACATACAACCCAATGCATACTTTCCGATCACCGAGAGACACCTTTATGATCACCTCTCATAGGATGACGCTTTGATGACCTCAAAGCTTTCTTCCGATACCGTGGAGTTGTATTATCTCATGGTCTAAGGAATACAATATTTGACATAGGAAAAGATTCGCAAAGATGAACACAATGACATCGCATCTAATTGCTTTCGCTTAGTTTGGGTCTCCACCATATCATTCTCCCAATGATATGATCTCATTATCAATTGACAACTCATGTCTATGGTTAGAAAACCTTAACCATCATTGATCAATGAGCTAGTCCATAGAGGCGCATTAGGGACACGGTGTTGTTCACAAACCACACAAGTATTAATGTTTCCGCTTAATACAATTCTAGCATGGAATATAAACTTTATCATGAACAAGAATTATAATAATAACATCTTTATTATTGCCTCTAGGGCATAATTCCAACAATTACCCACTTCATTTGGAAGGGTGAAGTGTATAAAAGAAGTGTAAATTAGATCAAATCCGTGTGAGAGTATTGTTTGTAATTATAATATGTTTCGACCAAGAATACGGATGAGACGGTGTATATATTTGTGATCATGCATGATGTGTAATATATATATCGTGGTTTCATTATTGCTGTATATATGTAGTACCATTAAATTTATAAAAAAATCTGGGCAGAAAAATAGCCCGAAATCCTGCCGCGGCACAAAACCCTGCCGTGGCACAAAACCCTGCCGCGGCACAGAGACCAACGATCCCGGTTCGTGCCCAGAACCGGGACCAATGATCCACCCCCGAGCCCGTCTCTGGTGCTGGGAAACCACGGAATGACCGTCTCCGCCGCCCACGAACCGGGACCAATGATCCACCCCCCCTCGTAGCTCGCCCGCCCACGTGGAGACCCATTGGTCCCGGTTCGTGCGCGAACCGGGACTAGCATTAGTCCCGAGTGATTGGTCTCGATTCTGGAACCGGGACCAATGGCCCTTATGAACCGGGACTAGAGGCCCTTTTTCCACCAGTGAAACTGTTTTCATCATGACTTTGAACGATTTCATACATAGTTTATAGATAAAACTAAAATATTACATAAATTTAACTAAACATGGACTAATTTGAACCCCGGCCGCTGGGGAGGTCGCCATTGAGCTCGCCGCCGCGGCTTCAACTGCAGTTGGGCCTGAGCCAACGCTCGATCTCCTCGTCAGTGTCCTCGTCGATCTCCTCGTCGCTGTCCTCATCGCTGTCTAGCGAGATGACCACGGCTTCACCCGTAGCTGGGACCAGAGCCGAGGGCAAAGCGGCTTCGGGGTGCCGAGAGAGAAGTTTAGCAGGCCGCACTGTTCACCGTGGAGGCCGACATTCTCGATGCCGTGTCTCCACGCCACCTGCGACGCGCTCTGGAAGGTCCCGAGGCAGATGCGCGGTGTTCCGGCCAAGGATATCGCCACCACGCCCCCACTCGCCGCCTGGACACCATGGTAGCGGGGATGCGGCGGAGGAGGCAGCTAGAGGTCGCCGAAACGGACCCGCGAGCCGTTGTGACCTCGTCTAGCGCTGCAGATGGGAGGTGGGGAGCGAGGGCGGGAAGGTCTGGCCATATCCGGCGTGGAAGCGGTGGTGGCGGTGGATTTTGCGCCAGCAGGAGTGAAAGAGGTGGGTGGTGGGGATTTTAGTCCTCAGCTCGGCGCCCGCTATATTTGGGAGGGGAGGGTGAGGTTTTAGTCCGCCGAATCCCATTTATAGTCTTCTAACGGATTTTAGGGTTTCGGTTAGGTGCGGCTTCGGCCGTTAGCTGCCGAAATAAAGTCCTCTAAGTCGTTAAAGGGGATCGGTTAGAGTTGTTCTTAGGTGCCCTAAAAATTTCCACAATCATCTACTCCCGGTCTCGGGTCCCAAGTGAGGCAAACGCCTTCGAGGAGTAGGGTGTTACCTGTACCGGGTGGTCTGGACAAACCGGCACGCTGAGGAGGAGCTTAAACAAACGGTGTTATGGAAGCTAACTTGTTAATTTTTTACACGCCACTACTATATTAATTAGAAGTTGCTTTCTACAACTAAACAATCTAGATTTTCTCTCCCGTCGCAACATACAGTTATATTTTCCCCTCTATTCCAGCATGTCTTGCGTACACTCTCATGTGGTCATCACATACAACTCTCTATGCCGTCCGGGCCCATAGACACCTCTCTCGGTTTGTCTCACTGTTAGCCCAATTAGTAGCAAAGGACTAGGAAACACACAGATCGACCGAACGGAGCGAGCACGATGACCACGTCCTTGATGATCTTCCCCTACACCTGGCTCCTCCGAGGTTTGGGAGAAAGAAGGTTTTCACGGTGCAACGCACAGGCACTTTTGCTATTAACCAAATGACATGATTCTAATTTTGTTGGAAAGATAATTTAAATCTCTATCCAAGCCCGTTGGATTTAAATCAATTAGAGGTATAGATCATCTATAGCAAAACTAACAAACAGAGACTTTTCTACATTCAAACATTTTTCAAAAATCAACCATAATAACTTTTGAGTTGATTCCAACTCTCAAAAATCACATTTGACAATACCTATCTGAATATGTAATAATATTTAGGTTTGCATGCAGTGACTTTGGACTAGTACCAAAATAATGCTATATAGGCATTTCTAGTCACTTTAAATCATTTAAATATTAATCTTAAACTTTATAAAATGTTCTCCAACATTTAAATCATATTCCCATGTATTAGAATATGTGGTGATGACATGTGTCCACATGATCCCATATTTTAATTGGAGAATATTAAATCTTAGTTAATTTCAATGAGTAGAAATTACTTTTCTCAAATAAAATAAATGAAACTAGTTCATTAAAACTTGTGATGTTTGTGATGATACTAGATCATCAAATATGTGCCTTAGTGTGCTAATTAGACTAGTTAATTATTGTTTGGTGATTGTGTATTCCCGTATGTATTTATAGACGATAGTACCGACCAAGTCTACGAGTAGGAGGAGTTCTACCCCGAATAAGAAGAAGAGGAGAATTTCAACCACTGCACCAACCAAGGCAAGCCATCATTAACAATGCAAGCTAACCCTTTCAAGCTAGATAACCTAAGCAAGATGCATTAGGCATGCTTTGGTTATACCTTGTGATTTATACCCATCCCAAGTTTATTTACAAGCTTTACTTTCTTTTACTTTACCAAAGTTCTTTACTTTGTTTATAGATAGCATAAAGAGTATAAAACTTGGCCTATCTAGTTAGACTTAGATGTCATTCTATGGCATGAGATTGATATTAGCATCCCACCTTAGTGAACACTCTTAACTTAGTAGTTTAGAGCTAAACCAAAAACTTGATCACTTTATATGGGAATACTTGGTGAAAATGACATGTGAAAACCTTGGAATGATGAGTCATTCTATTGAGATGTTTTGACATGTGTTGAGAAACACAAATGATTTATGATGATGAAAATATTAAGGCATGAGCCTTAGCCCCCTTATAAAACTGATGGTTGGGTTCGGATGCGATACCATTCCAATTTTATTGTACAACCACAATACCTGAATTGGGTAAGGCTTAGCCGGAAGTTTATATGCATTAGTATTGGTTCCCTCGTGGGAGAGGTTTGAGCTGAGGCTACCTCTCAATGTTGTCCACCTATGCAGTGCCTAGGATGGCAGATGACCATGGCTAGGAGGCCAAACTCATAGGAGAGGTGCTTATACTAAAGTGTGTAAAGGAAAGGTTATGTTTGATTATCTGCATACTAAGTATGATGATTCAGGGTTATCTCTGACAGATGTATCGAATTTTGTGGTGAAAGTGTACCACCTCTGCAGAGTGTCAAACTATTCGAATAGCCGCGTCCGCGGTTATGGACAGTTGGAGTGGCCATACTGTTCTGTTGTCAGATGTTTTCAAAATGACATGAAATGAATTGTGACATGACTTGACCACAACATGGTTGTGATTATGATAACTAAGTTGCCACTTAGGTGAATTCAAACTTTATTTTATCTTTCTATGTTTCTGAACTCAGCTTAGGTTTCAAACTTAACTTTACAAATATAAACTTAGAACTTAGCATTCCTACTAGAACTACCTTACTTGTTAGTGATAGTTTATAGTACTTAAAGAGTACTTCATGGCTTTGTCCCGGTTATACCTGGCCATACTATGAGGAGGACTATCCGAAAGGAGGACAGCAGGACGGCTATGACAACTAGAACCATCTCCCATCATCAGCATTGCCTGTGACACTGAAGATGGAGCCCACCGCTACGCTATTTATTCCGCTACTTGTTTGTACTAAGACAGGATCATGAGATCCTTTATTTGTGTAAGACCTTATTATGGTTTGTAATGGATGATGTACTATGATATCCAATCTGTTATGTCTCGCAAAAATGGTAATCCTGGGATCATGTATGGAATAACAGCATCCGGGATTAAAATCCGGTGTTGACACCGTAAGACCCCCATCCACAAATGGAGCAAAAGCAGACTCAAGTATCCATCGATCGCTCTAGTATTCCCTAAACCATCTCCGTGAGAATCGCTATCATTATGTTTCTTCCATGTACGGTGAGAAATCTGGTTTAGGGACATACCCTGCTCCAACCTAAACTCAAGCTCGCACTCTTCAACTTAACCACAACATCCGGCAAGATAGGAACCCAATGCATCTTGGTCAAAATACCATAATGTCAAACATGTCACCAAAATATGAACAACTCCCTCCTCCTCAAACACAGTAAATCCACATCAAGAGGGGTTCCTAATAGAGATCCAATTGCCCATAGACCAATAAAAGTTCGCAGAGAATGCGACACTCCCTCAACATGCAACCACACCTGGTGTAACTCACACTTGTGGGGCACCTCCTGGGTCTTGTATGCAGAGACAGCTAACTGGGTTTTACCCAACGACATAGAGAATTGACTCCCATCCACCCCATCCAAGTCCTCTAACGACGGAAACTGACCAAGAAGGCATTGTCCCCATGAGGCATAGCCTCCCACTTCCATTGTGGACGGATCTGGCATCTCCGCGCAATCTGCAATTGAACCACTTCCGCGGAAACCGAATCACCAGAAACCTGTACCAGTGCAATGGGAATCTGACTGGGCCCAATATCATCATGGACAACACTGTCAGGAATCTGCGCAAAAAGCGTCTGATCATGTCCGCAGCCAACCATATAGGCAGTAGGGCGAGGCTGCTTTAGCACCGGACACCGCATCGATCTCCTTGCCGTGGAAAGATATAGACGTGGGAGAGGTACTGCCGCCTGCAAAGCCATGTTGTGGCTCTATCCATGTCAGTGTCTCCCTGTCCCGGCGCAGCCCAAGCCCTCTCCGTCCCGACAGCCGCTCACAGGTTCCTCTACCTCGCCAGCATGCACCCGAGCTCCCCGGCTACTTCGCATGGACCGTCTACTTCCTAATATTCGCTGAAAACTGACCCATGCACACTCCATGCGTTTGAACTCTACTGGCAAGGTCTTCTGCTAATCATCGTCGCCTTTGTTGTCTTGTCCATGGCCGCCAACATCGAGCAATCCCAGGATGACCGTCGTGGCTCTGTTGTTGTCGTCCTGCAGCGCAGAACCACGGGCCTCCTCATGGTTTTGTACTGTTGTTGGACAGCCTAGAGGCAGCCGTTGTTCACACCCATGTCAGGACTGCAACCTCCTCGCATTGACGCTGATGACGAGGCCTCCAGCATGGATATTTTGAAGAAAAAGAAGTTTTATGGGTACTTCAAAGCCATGTCTTTGCAGATGTATTTTTTAAAAGTTTTTAGACCCCGGTTTTGAATTCTGAAAAACAGCGCCAGAGCTCACATATACGCATCTGCACGTGTAGATTCCTTCATGTCTCTACAGGTTGCTGTTTTTCTTCCCGATTGATTCGATTATTGATGCGAGTGCAGTGTAGGGGCAGACCTCGTGCTCGGCGTTTGAACACTCGAAGACCGGTATGTATTTTGTACATGGTCTCGCACGTGCTTTGTACTCGATTGAATCATCCACGTTGCTTGGAGTAGATTCCGGGCAAGTGTCGCCATACGCTCAACCCGATTCCCGTTCAAATGCATTGCCCTCGAAACCAATCCATTCCCTACTGTTAGCAAATATCATTCGAAGGCTGTCGTAGTGCAACGGCTAGACATGACCACAAACTTTTATAGGGTTTTTTTTTTTTGCGGGGACACTTGTATAGCTTAGAAAAGCATCGATTCCACTATCACCAATACTTTCACGCCTCTTACTCCCATCAATATGCTTACACCACAACGTTGGTTCTATGACAATAAACTGCTAGGCTTAGAACGAATAAGGCTCTAGGGCACGGCTGGGGCAGCTCGTTTTCCTTCAATTCGTTGCCCTTCAAGACGTCCTCCAAGATATCTCCATCTTGACCTTTTGACTGCACAAACTGCCGGAGAAGAAGAAGAAACAGGAGGGGAGGATGCCTCGGTCATGGGAATGGCTTCTGACTGCTCTCTCACTACACCATCAGAACACTAGAAGTTGTGGTTGTGTACCTTGAGACGTGATCAGGTACACATGCAAAACTAGTTGAGTTAGTTAGTTGCAAGTAGAAGGTCGCACACGATGCATGCATATGGATGACATTAGCTAAATAGATAAGATCAAGGACCTGGTAGCCCAAGTCGTGGAGTAGAGGCGTGAGTTGTGCATGGTAGTTGCTGCTGCATGCACCGTTGGAGTCCTTTCACTTGTATAAATTGTTTCTTTGAGATAATGAGAAGAGTGGCCGTACCTGAGGGCAAGAGAAAATGTAGTCCTTGTGCTCACCAGGGAAGAGTGCTTTGGTAAAATTCTCTGTGTTCGCGTGGGGTGTGTTTTTCCGAGTTCTCTCGTGTGTGCTCATGAGAGACTATATATGAGAGGTAGAAGAGAGTAGGAAGGAGCTGCCAATAGCCTCCTCTCGGAGTTTTCCCAGCCGCCAGCGCCGCTTTGGGGAGCCTGCGACGTCGACCTCCATTTTGTCGAGGACGTCAACCCAAGCTGCTCCTGTTAGCTCGCAGCTGGTGTATCACCCATCTGGTCCTCAATCTCGATCCAGTAAGCCAGCACGCAAATCAATCAAGCAAGCAAGCTTAGTTGCGCAAGGAAAGTAGTCAAAAGGAGCAGCAGCAGGACCCATCCCTACGTGCTTGCGGGGGACTGGGAGAGGGACAGCCGTGGCGGAGACGTACTCACCGTGAAAAATTGCCGATCGCCGGTGCAGATCCGGTAGGTATTTGACTCGGTCCGCTCCTTCCGCCGCCTGCAGTTCCAGCTGCTCACCGTCAATTCATCACTGAAAACGGTGGAGAAAGAGAGAGTACGAATGGATCTACATGTCATCTGTTGGAGAAAGAGAGAGGAGCAGGGCACGCGTTTCGTGAGTCGTCTTCGATCTTCGACTTCTTTTGCTACATCGGTGTCGTAGCTTTGATCAGAAATTTGGAGGTAGGAGAGAGGCATATTTCCGGAGGAGATCGTTTAATTTGATGAGAGCCGTTTTACGCGCCCTGGGACCGCACCTCGAGGGCCCGCGTGCTTCCACCGACCAATGAACCTATACCACGTCGGAGAGTCGCTCCTAGATTGTACTAGAGACGCCAGCTCGAACCATGCCGGGAGGGTGCGGTTTTCCCGCCGCCCCACAACCGCCACGCAGGGCCGACAGATGGCGCGCCCACCGTCCGCCACGTGGGGCATGAAAGATCCGTGAGCTGTCTACGCCTAATGAATCCCTGAAGGGAGGGCCTCATGGTCGTAGTGGGAGTATCATATTACTAGTATCATGCATGCATATGATACTATATCTTTAGTCCCCTGGATTGTCAAGGAGCTTTATCGGCTGTTATTTCTTCTTCATCATCTCCGGGATGGTCGGATGGATGTGGTCTTCTTGACTCGTTAGGCGACTTCTCGTCTGCAATCAACAACGTCAGGCCGGCTCAGGGAGGAACGGCAATGGCGGCACACCGTCGACACGGTCTGGAGGTTGAAGATGAAGGGTATCTCAAGGATTTCATCCTAATTTTCATTTTTGTTGAGGTGATTTGTACTGATCGTTGTTTCTTTTAATGCCCAGATCTTTTTCGCGAAAGAAAAGTTGAGAGCAGAAAATAGAGGACTTATGAGTACAACCATTAGTGTCTCGGGCTACAGGTAGCTCGGAATCTGGGCCAGTTGAACGTGGTGGCAGGGGCGGATCCAGGATTTGAGTATAGGGGAGGCCGAGAAGACAATGACCATATAAGTGATATGACCGAGAAATAAACCAAGTCTTTATATGTTCTCTATGGATATCAAATTTTAATGATATGTGTTTGGCAATCGAAAGAAAGTCTATATTTCTACTAGTTTGAATGTGGATGTGGATCTATGTAAGGACCTATAAACCAAGTCAATAATTTCAACAACGTTGAACTTTATAGCTATTTTTTCAAATATATATTAGTTAGTACTAATAATCTATCTTATTTTTATTACTAACAAATCATACCAGTAAGAACTATATGATGATTGGATAATCAGATATTCAAACTAGCGAGCACTAACTGAAATAGCCAATCTCTAATAGTTGTATCTGGACCAATCAGTTTAAGATTTAGGCGTGGCAGATCGCAATCTCCAGTTGACACAGACGCCGGATCCAGGATATGTGCCTTTACTAAACCGTTGAACATGTGTTCATGACGCCTGGCTCAACCAGCGAACCCCGGGCGGGAGACTCTTCCTGGGACAGAAGCAGGTCATAGTCGTCACCAATAATTGACAAAGATGCAGAAATTGTTCGGGCGGCGGCGGTGATACTCAATCACCAAACCGGGTGCGGCTCGGCAGCGGGCGAGAAGGGCAATATGATCGAGTAGATCAAATGAGATCGTGAGCCTAATACGTGCATCAACCGACCGTCGATTCTGTTTTGCCTAGACTAGTAAGTATGCTTTGGGCATTATGGCCTTTGGTTTTTCCCTAATTGCTTTGGGCTAGGCCCATTCAAGACAGCACGCTAGGCAGGATTTGGAATTTATAATTAGAGAGTAAATTGCAGAAAACTACGACAATTGGGGCTAGGGCTTCAGAAAACTACGACTTTTGAGGATCGCTTCAAAAAACTCCGACTTTGGGGCTGAAGACTACAAACAACTACAACTTTGGGGCAGTTAGCTAGTTTGATCGCAATTCCGACAGGGCGGGCCCACCTCAGATCATGACGTGATGAACCCAAAAGTCGTAGTTTTTTGTAGTCTCCAGCCCCAAAGTTCGTAGTTTTTTTACGTGAGAGTCCTGTCAAAATTGTGATTAAACTGGCTAACTGCTTGATTACGCAAAGTTCGTTGTTTGTAGTCTCCAGCCCTAAAGTTCGTATTTTTTTAAGCGATCTTAAAAAGTCGTAAGTTATTGAATCCCTAGCCACACTTATCGAAGTTATAAGCAATAGTCTCATATTTATGGCTTGTGCTAATGGCCGGAGAATTAAGACTAATCTATACATGTATACACCTATTGGCCCTTGCTACATCTCATTGGAGGGGGCCGAAGCATGGGGGTGGCCTGGCCACCGCTCGCCCACCTTAGATCCGCCTCTGCGTGGTGGGGATCTCTGTCTTTCGGTGATATATGGAGCAATCCTGTATGGCTACTCCTATTCTGTCCACGGAGATTAAGACCTAGGAGCCCGATACGGAGCTGCACGGACCTACTTGTGCGCGGCGCCTAGATACCTGAATGAACTACTAAGAAAAGAGATGTAGAAGACATGGAGTGAAAGACAAGGAGACTCCTCCAACCCCTATATAAAGGATACCCAGCACTCCCACAAAGGAAAAGTCATTTAAGACCAATCGGAAATTAATCTTATGAGACCTGGTCTATTATCCTGAAGGATAGACCCACCTCAATACATAACGGTTACTCCATTCAATTTTAAACAGATAAAAAAGCCTAGAAAAATGAAAATAAACGGACACGTGTCAGACATAGGGGAGGGTCTATTAATAGACCAGGTCTCATAGGATTTATTTTCCCATCAACATACATGTACTAAATCAATCTAGGGTTATTACGCCTTAGGTCGTCCACCATAGTCTCCCGGGATTCTCTTATAAATCCTTCAGTACTCTCATCTACACATTGTAATTTCTATATGCTTCGCATAGTATAAGACAAGGTAGGGATACTTTTACCCATTTTTTTGAAAGGAATGCGGTAGGAAAAGCCTCTACAGCAAGTTTTTTTTTGAATAATAAGAACCCAAACCTACGCCCGTAAGGACTTGAACCTGGACGGTTGGGTTGTACATCCACTTCCCTAACCATGTGAGGTAGGCTCACTCCTTGATACTTTTACCCATCATCGGGGGATAACCTGGATAAATCGACGTCTAAGTACATGTTCATCCATTACTTGTTGGCCCTAGCCACTACCGAAGAACTAAACCTCTTCGATTTTTGCAAGTAAGATTATTATGGGATCGTGAAAACAATTCTTCATCAGCTGATATGCGGGGTGGGGAGTGCACGAGCACGTCTATAAGATAGTATGTACACAACGACATCAACATCAACATCTAGCTCACTCAAGGATCGCTAAAGATTTTATTTATGGAGCCTAGGGCTTGACATCAACTAAGCGTGTAGTGGGTGGGGAATATCTACATATTCATGGATGTATGGTCGATGGATACGACTACAAGAAATCATTGAGCAATACTCATGTACGGCAACGGTGTTTCAACGAATTTTGTCCCAGCCCATGCATAAGAGCATCTCTAGCAGATGCGGATAATCTAAACCCAGATAAGCCAGATCGGGAAGCAGGATAATGTTATTATGAACTAACATGTCTTGCTTCATCAAGGAAGTTCGTCATAAATCCATTCATAGTTCATACAAACGGATCTAGATACTTAAGCTAGTTCCACGCTAACCCTAACCCTACCCGGGGCTGGACGCGGCGCTAACCGGCACTCACCGACGCTGCTTGAAAGTGCGGTGGCGTGCTCCTCCTTCTTGCAACCGAACCCATTTATCTCTGCAAGGGAGATGCATACAGCCTTCAGGAGGCCATACTCCTCCTACGCCTCATCGATCATGGAGCGCGATAGCATTGCACGGGCGCCGCCGCCTCTTCCTTCTGCTCCATGAGGCGGTCCATGGTGGCGCGCCTCCAGGACCACCAGAAGAAGGATATCCCTAGAACCTTCCACCTGTGGCCCAATGTCATGGATCCTTGGCTCTGGGAGAGGGCACCCCCATGAAATGTTTTTTTCATGGTCTCACTTCCCCACGCTACACTTTAAGGAACAATAGGCCAGCGAGAAGTTTCATGATGTAGGAGTGAGTTGTATAATTAGAAGAAAATTCATAAGAATTAATACTATGTTTTAATATATATAATTAATTATCTAAAAACATAAATAAAAGTTCAAAAAAGGATTAAAAAGTGGATTTTTTTTACTAAAAATGTTTTCTCTAACTAATCATTTGATCGAAACTACCCAAAAAGTGGGTTAAAGGGTATTTTTTCATCAACAGTCTTTCACTTGTTTGTAGTCTCACTATCAGGATCTCATTATTTGCATAAACTAGCAAAGTGGCCCTCTTCTTTTATAGGTTGGGAATGTTGTATTTTGTTTTATGAATTGTGCAATCATCCATGCCTCCCATTTACCTTTCTGATTGTAAAATACAACAAATAAATATGAAATATTTATTACAAATATCTAATGATATTTATTATTTTCTTAATTACATATTTATAAAGTCATGATTCAAGTTTTTAGGCACATCCCAAAATGGCATCGACTTTTAATTTATGTATGAAATCTATGTTGACCATAAACTTTAAATTTATCTAAGTATCTAGTTATCAACAACTAAAGATAAAACACGATGGTGTTAATTTGTAGAAAATTGCAAACTTATTTTCCTAAGGATTTTCATAGTTTCATCATTCTTTTCTTTTTGATATAGGATAATACATCAAGCACAAACTATTTAGACTTATAGTCCACAATTTTGTAAATAGATTATCATTGTATTCATTTTGGTTCATCCTTCACGAATTATTGTTCGATGTGTAACTGTAATGAATGCCTAACTTTAGTTCAGTATAATTCCATATCACCTATCATTGTATTAAGTATTATCTGAATGTATATAGGAGAACAATAATCAAACACGAATCTCCATGTTATAAATGCTAGAATAATTTTCATGTACTCCCTCCGTCCCGGGTTAAAGGACACAATTTGCAATTCTCTTGGCCCTAGGTGTCCTCTAATTGGTCTATTTTATAGTTGGAGAAGAACATGTATGAGGAGAAGAAGAGCCAACAAAAGCGTTCACATTTGTTCACACATGTGCATGCAAGCATTTTGTTCTTTTCACACTAGAGTAATTACAGAGATTAATGCTTTTGTGACTAAATATTTTAGGATTGCGTGATTTGCAAATTGTGTCCTTTAAACCGGGAGGGAGGGAGTAGTCAAGTTTATACCATGATTTGAACTATCTTGTAGAACTTAAATGCCTTTGTTAATTATACCTTAGAATGTAGAAAGTAATTTTTGGGAATGAAGTGCTCTATGCCTCTTGCTCGACCCAAAAAAAACTCTCACAAGCTTCCCATGCACTTCCCACGTTACATGATGTATCCATGTAGAATTCCAGGAAAACTTGAACATGGTCATTGATTTATCTGCTAATACTTCGTTGAACAGATCTGAAATTTACACCATATAACATATTGGAAAATAACTGAACAGATAATGAATCTTCATTTTTGTTTGACCTCTGCCCACAAGTTGTTGTGTTCGAGATATTTATGCACTTCCAGAACAAAATGATCAGATGACAGCATTGTAAGGTTGAAATTCTTACAAAGTGAATGTTCCACACAAATATGCCTCAAATTTAACTTGTAGCATATGTAAGTCTAATACTTGCAACTCTTCTGAACTATTTTAAAGGAGGGCGATACCTAGCAATATTGCCCTTTGAATTTTGGTTCGATCTCACTACACCATCTTGTTGATTCATTTGGACCCCACGATAAGTGCATTAAAATTTTAGATTCAAGGAATAGCAGTTGTTCTCCTTCCAGAATACAATCTTCGTGGTTGTCAAAAGAATTCACCTTATACAGCCCGTAACAAACCACATAATAGTGCTACATGTGAAAATTCTTGTACATAGACCGTAAGGCGCAAGCAATAAAAAACCTCACTATTTCTGTAGAGTCAAGATACACCCCCGGTCACTCCGGACCGACGGTTGTCACTTATGGCAGCTCAATAAGATCTCTAGACTAACCCCACAGACCAACACTAGTCTTTTATGTACTTTGTTCTCACTCGTGCGCACTCGGTACCCACTTCTCGGTCGGTCACCCATCCTAGAATTGCTCTAAGCCAAGCACGCTTAATCTTAGAGTTTTTTTAATGAGCTTCCGTAAAAGAAGTTGCAACTTGTTAGTATGGGTTTTCTATCAATCATATTGAGTCATGCACTAGGGTCTCACATAAACCCACCCTTAGAAGATCGACGTCCTTGTCGATCAACCACAAGCCAGAACGCCCCTCTGGCACACGCCAAGGCCCAGTGCTGACACATTGCCATGCCAGGTCCACTCCGGGCCACACGTATACACATGCTATGCTGTACACTGACCAAGACACACCCATGTAACCGCGAGGGTCGGCTCGTACCACTTTTTAACACCCCGTCACTCCGGACCGACGATCGTCACTTCTGGCTGCTCAATAAGATTCTAGACTAACTCCATAGACCAACACTAGTATTTTCTAAGACTTGGTCCTCACTGTATGCATTAACGATACCCACTTCTCTGTCGGTCACCCATCCTAGAAGTGCTCTAGGCCAAGCATGCTTAACCTTAGAGTTCTTTTCGAATGAGCTTTCAGAAAAGAAGTTGCAACTTGTTGGTATGGGTTTTCTATCAATCCTATTGAGCCATGCGACAGGGTCTTACACAATACAATAGTTGTCTGCATTTGTTGCTGACATCAGAGAGCTCCAAGACAATTGACTGCAATCTCCCATGGAATCGTGTACATGCATATTGAAAATCCTTTCCAGTAGTGAGTATGTATGAATAACCTTGTGATTTCTAGATAATTTAGCTCAACCATAGTATGAATAAGATGACTAGTGCGGTAGACCTATGTCTTGCAGGAGTTGTCATTCACCGGCCTCTCCTGAGAAGAGTTCTAAGCGTAAACTAATACTGTACTCCTGAGCATCTCTTGGTCCAAACTTGGCAGCAATACCATCACATTCATGTGTTACAGAATTCAGTGATCTCGAGCTTAAGCAAACCACCTAGGAACTTTTAAGTAGGTATAGGTATCACAAACCTGCATATGTGTAAATAAAACTCAGAGTTTTCTAGCAACAATAAAAAATGTTTTTTAAGTTAAAGAAGCATGATAGACCTCATCACAAAACCAAAATCAGATGTACCAATCGTAACATTGCAACAATTGCATATTAAATACCTTTTATGACTTCGCCATATCAAACTAAATTTACTTATCCTATGAAAATCTCATATAGCACTGTACATTCGCAGCAATCTGGTGGCTCTATGCTGAGCTAATTAAACATCAGCTAAAGTCAATATGGTCTTGGCAGCCAATCTTCCTTAATCATATGGAGATATGTCTGACTATTGGGCACAATAGAGACTATTTTCCTAACTTTACAATTGCAAATGAAACATGCACCTTCAGTACTGTGAGAATTACATGTTCTCTTTTGACATTTGAAATGCTCCCTGGTAATGTATCGAAGGCCATATATCATATTAAGATAGAACTTGATGAAGCAATGGATTTGTTCAGAAAGAAATTCATACTTGAGACTAAATTAAGAAGATATAAAAAATGAATGGAAAATGAACAAATAAAGCACTATTGTTCAGCAGAAATCTAGAGCTAACCCAAAACAATTAAGTGTACTTCATGTATTAAATTTGATTCTGGTATGATCCATTGATGTTGTACACTGTGAGAGGAGGGATTTGGTGGTTTATGTGAACCTATAAATCATTTAGAGACGTAGTTTAATCTTACCACATCTCAACAGCTCCTTTACATGGAGTATATGTCACATTTTACATGCCCTGGTCATGTGTATTAAAATAATTTCCATCTCCCAAACATTTAACCGATGCTAGACTGAACCTGATTTTTGTAGTTATAAGATGTAAATGCCTATGACACTATTTGCGTAAAAAGCTAATTTGCAACCATCTCCTCCATATTCAGTCAATGAACAAACAAAAGATCACGATTTATGGATTATGTATAAGAATGCATGACAATAGAGAACATAATATATCATCCAAGAAACTGAATGCTTCATCACTTCCAACTGAATCGAATCAGTATGATGTTGCCACAAATACAAGCTATTGTAGGTCCATAGAAAAACATGATATGTAAAAAACCATTTTGAGTAAAGCATTTACAACAAAGACCATTGAGATTGACCGTGACGCAAACAAAGGACCTTCGATCACTTTTGTAGTTATACTTAACTTCATATACTCCATGTAGGTGTGTAACTATAGTTCCTATAGTAGATGGTAAATCTTATAGAAGTAATGCTATTATGGGCTAAACAGTTAAATCGATGGTCTGATGTTTCTATTTTTGTGGGATTTTCTAGACTATTTCTCTTTTTTCACTTAGCCCGGCCATGTACTTTTAATAACATAATAGATTAGATCTTGTCTTTTGTTCACTCTATATTAGAATTTTGTTATGTTTCTATGTTGTGAATCTCATCATTTGTTACCATGGTAATTCAATCACTCTACCTCCTTTTGAGTTAAATATTAAAGAAAAGTTAAGTTAAATTTTTGTTCTAGTTAAAGGAAACTGATTTTCTACTTTGACACACATACACATCTCATGACCTTAGATATGAATATTTTTTATACTAAATTTTTATACGTAAATAAATTATACTGAAACACCAATGTTAAATGATATCTTTTCTAATAGTTAGCATAATTAATCACATGATATTGTTGATAAATATTAGGTATATTATTTTATTATACAGCTTTTCGTTTATAACTGAATAGTATGCTTAGAATGTGTTAAAATTAAACCATTTTTCTTTCTACAAGTTATTCTTTTGTTTTCAAGAAATTGGACAGATTTTTTAAACGAATCCATAAAATATGAGAAGAAGAAGAAGGAAATCATTGTCGGAACACATTAATTATTTACATATGCATGATAGTTTATAGAAAATAACACGGTACAGATCCTTAAAGGTTATGCTCTAAGAAATATCTTAATTTTGTATAAGAAAAGTCAAAAAGTCTAGAGACTATATGGTTCTTATGAAGAGTTTGTCATCAAATCCTCAGCATGCTACTTGCTTTACTTTTTTGGTCAACCAAGACCTATGCATTTCATTCTATGCCAAAAATTCAGGATGCTTGTAATTTTAAGGAAGTGTTGCCTAAGCATTTTTTCTCTTAGAACTCAGAGACTCACACATTCCCACTTAATTTAAAATATAGAGGAAAGGTCCTTGGCCTTCACCCTCACAAGTCCCATAAAAAAGTTGGTATCTATTTGTTTGAGCAAAGAATTGGTTTCCTTTCTCCGACTAATTGTTTTAGAGTTACGATTGTTGGACCCCCTTCCTTGCTAAGTAGCTTAACAACCACTTACTAACTAGATTTTTTAGGGAATACTAACTGTTGGAATTATGCCCTAGAGGCAATAATAAAGATGTTATTATTATAATTCTTGTTCATGATAAAGTTTATATTCCATGCTAGAATTGTATTAAGCGGAAACATTAATACTTGTGTGGTTTGTGAACAACACCGTGTCCCTAGTACGCCTCTATGGACTAGCTCATTGATCAATGATGGTTAAGGTTTCAACCATAGACATGAGTTGTCAATTGATAATGAGATCATATCATTGTAGAATCATATGGTGATAGACCCAAACTAAGCTAAGCAATTAGATCGTGGTCATCGTGTTCGCCTTTTCACAAGCTTTTCTTATGTCAAATATTGTATTCCTTAGACCATGAGATAATGCAACTCCCTGGTATCGGAAGAAAGCTTTGAGGTCATCAAACGCCATCCTATGAGAGGGTGATCATAAAGGTGTCTCTCGTGTGATCGTAAAGTATCTCATGGGTTGTATGTATCGAGATGGATTTGTCCTCCCAAGTCGGAGAGATATACTGGCCCACTTGGTAATCGATATCAACACCGCTTGCAAGCATGTGGTTAAGGAGTTAATCACAAAGTGATATCGGATTACGGAACCAGTAAAGCATTTGCTGAACTAGATTGAACTAGGTATGACGATACCGACGATCGAATCTCGGCAAGTAAAATATCGCGAGACGAAGGGAATATATATATGGGATTGATTGAACTGGCATCGTGGTTCATCCGATATGATCATCGATGAATGTGTGGAGTCAATATGGGTGCCTGCACTTACCGTTGATTATTGATAGAAGATCATGTCCAGATATTCTCGAACTCCGCAGGTCAACACTTAACGTGTCTCGACGCTAGGATAGATTGGATAATTGGTTTATGAATTTTTGTTCGAGTCTCGGATGGGATCCGGATATCACGAGAGGTTCTGAGTGGTCCTGAGAATAAGATTCATATAAGGCAAAGGCAGTTTTTGGAGTTCGAATAGTTCCGGTTAATCGGTATTGTACCGAAGCTTTAGAACCTTCCTAAGGGGCCAACGTGGTCCCACCTTCCGGAGGGGCATGGGCCTATGAGGGAGTGTCCTGGCCACAATAGGGGGCACAAGGCTCCATAGGGCCCAGCCGATTCTAGATAGATTTAACCTGCTTAAATCTAGGGATAGAATTTCTAGATAAGGGATAAGTTTAAACTTTAAACTAGAGATAGGCTTGGAGGAGGGTTAGGCTGGCCGCCACCACCCTCTATATATAGAGGGCTGGTGCGCCTTTCCCTATACACACCTTCCTCCAACCCTAGTTGCCCTGCTGCCCTTCCACCTCCCTCCCGATCGCTTGTAGGCGAAGCTCGCGGCAGAAATTCTCCACCATATACACCACGCCGCTGCATATAGATCCAATCCATCTCTCCACCATACTCGCTGGTCCGAGGAAGGAGGAGACGCCGAGGTGCTGCACGCAGCATCTCACGGAGGCACCGCCACTTGTGGTGCTAGATCGATCGGATCGCGAGGAGGAGAAGCGTAGTACGACTACATCACCCACGCTCCGACGAACGCTCGGCCAAAGCGAATCTTCAAGGGTATGAAGATCTAATCCAATATCTTCGTTGTTTGCATCTCCTAGATTAGATCTTGGCTTTCCTGTTCGCTCAGAGAAAATTTTGATTTACTATGCTGTAAACTCTTCAAAGGGTATCGTAGCCAGATCTATGCGAGATGTGATTCATTTAGTAGAACGCAACATGGTTGTTGCGTGCTGATGTTTTCTGTTGCAAGCCTCTTGTTTGTGTTCTTCTTTATGACGCTGCATAGTGAGATTGAAGCGTCCAGGCCAACCTTACGCCGACGCCGTCATGAGACCGCTCCGCGACTTGACGGTGGCTTGTTCCACACATGCGGGGTGGATGTCAGGCTTCTCACTATAGTGATCATGGGATTAACACCGAGTTTGGCAACCATAATATCACCGCTAGGCTTTCCGTAGGTAAGAATCGTTTAGCATCTACTCCCATAAGCCACGAAACATGCAACAACAAAGTAGAGGCGCCTAACTTGTTTTTGCAGGAGTGTTTTCTCGTGATATGGTATGGCCCAAGATATGATGTGTATAATGTATGCGATGATCATGTTTTGTAATGTTTCACGACTTGCATGTCGATGAGTACACAACCGCAGGAGCCATATGGTTGTCTTTATAATTGTGTATGACTCATGAAGTCAACTTCTTATACGCCATGTAATAGCCTTTACTTTATCGCTAAGTAGTTAGCAATAGTTGTAGTTGCTATTCGTGGTGGAGGCAATCATGGTGGAGTGATGGAGATCATGCCGAACGCATAAGATGGAGATCATTGCGAAGATTGGCTAAACCATGTCACATAAAGTTATATGCATGTGATGTTTATCCTTTATGTATCTTATTAGCTTAGATCGCGACTAGCATTATAAGATGATTCCTCACTTAAAGATTAAGATAAAACTGTGTTCTCCCCAAGTATGCACCGCTATGAAAGTTCGTCGTGTCCAAGCATCACGTGATGATCGGTGTTATAGACTCTACGCCACATACAACGGGTGCAAGCCAGTTTTGCACACGCTGAAATACTTGGGTCTAGATTGACGAGCCTAGTATGTACGTATGGCCTCGAACACAAGAACCGAAAGGTTAAGCATGAGTCATATGAATGATATGATCGACACTTCGTTGTCCACCATTGAAACCACATCTCTTCTCGTGATGATCGGATTAGGTGTGGTGAATTTGGACCGTGTTCACTAAACAACTTGAGGGATGTTGAATTTAGTGGGAGTTCATCTAGTAATTTGATTAAGTTGAACTATTTATCATGAACATAGTCTAAATTGTACTTGCAACACTGAGATCACATGGCCAAGTCCAACTTCAACTTCAACGCTTTTGCTGAGAAAGAAAAGCTTAGAAACAATGGGTCTAACTTCACCAACTGGTTCCAATCTAAGAATCATTCTGTGGCGGACAAAAGGACTATGTCCTTGAGAAAGCAAGTAACCCTTCACGCAAATCGCGGCTGGTGAGAAAGCTGCCTATCACCATGCAAAGATGATTATGGTGTGATTAAGAGCACCATGTTGTTTGCTATGGAACCGGAACTTCAAAATCATTTTGAAAACTATCCCGGCCCTTTGAGATTCTCAAGAGTTGAAACCATGTTTCGCATCAGCCCGCTTCCGAGAGATATGAGATCTCCGAGAAGTTCTTTAATCGCAAGATGGAGGAAGGGAGTTACGTTAGTGAGCACGCCATTAAGATGTCGGGCTACACTCAACGCCTTTGAGCAACTGGATCGCAAGATTCCAGAGAGCTCAAGATTGACAGGTTCCGCAATCACTCCCTCCCAGCTACAAAAGTTTTGTAGTGACTCATAATCAGATTGGTTCCATCGATACGATCACCGAGCTCTTCGCAAAGCTAAAGGCCGCGAGGTGGACATCAAGAAGGATAATCATGTGTTGATGGTCAACAAGCCCTCCTTTAAGAAAGGTAAAGGTGCAAAGAAGCCTTCAAGAAAGGCGCGGCAAGCGCGCTGCCTCGCTGAGAAGAAGCTCAAGTCTGGTCCCAAGTCGACAATCGAAAGTGCTTCTATTGCAAGGACAAGGGTCATCGAAGCGAATCGTCCAAGTACTTAGCGGACAAGAAGGCTGGCACCATCAAAGGTATATTTGATATACATGTTATTGATGTTTTCCTTACTAGCCCTCGCTGTAGTGCCCGGGTATTTGATAATCGTTCAGTTGCTAATATTTGTAACTCAAACAGAGCTACGGAATAGACGGCGTTAGGGATGAGGTGACGCGCTGCTGGCAACGGATCAAGAGTTGATGTGATGGGCTTGACGCCTCCTTAGTTTTACCTTCGGATTAGTTTTAAACCTTAATAAATGTTATTATGTGCCCGCTGAGCATGAACATTATTTCGATCGTTTATTGCAAGACGGTTATTCATTTAAATCGGAGAATAATGGTTGTTCTATTTATATGAGTAACATCTTTATGGTCATGCACCTCTTGTGAATGGTTTATTTCTTCTAAATCTAAAGGGATGAAACACACATCCATAACATTGAGGCTAAGAGATGCAAAGTAGATAGTGATAATACTACTTATTTGTGGCAATCGCTGCTCAGGTCATATTGGTGTAAAGCGCATGAAGAAACTCCATTCTGATGGACTTTGGAGTCTCTTGATTTTGAATCATTTGACACATGCTAACCATGCCTCATGGGCAAGATGATCAAAACCCCTGCTTCTCCTATGATGGAGCGAGCAACGGACTTGTTGGAAATCATACATACCATGTATGCGACCGATGAGTGTTTCGACGCCGTGGATATCGCTATTTTCTCACTTTTACCGATGACTTAAGTAGATATGGGTATATCTATTTAATGAAACATAAATCTGAAACGCTTGAAAAGTTCAAAGAATTTCAGAATGAAGTGGAGAACCATCGTAATGTAAAGATTAAGTTTCTACGATCCGATCGTGGGGCGTAATATTTGAGTTATGATTTTCTCACGATCTCAAAGCAAGTGGAATCGCTTCACAACTCACGCCATCCGGAACACCACAACAAGAATGGTGTGTCTGAACGAATCGAACCCTATTAGATATGGTCCGATCGATGATGTCTTTTACTGATTTGCCGTTATCATTTTGGGGTTATGCATTAGAAACCGCTGCATTCACTTTAAATAGGGCTCCATCTAAACTGCTGAGACGACACCGTATGAACTGTGGTTTGGTGCTAAACCTAAGTTGTCGCTTAAAGTTTGGGGATGCGCTTACGCCAAGAAGTTGATGCCGACAAGCTCGAACCCAAAGCGAGAAATGCGCCTTCATAGGATACCCTAAGGAAACTATTGGGTATAGCTTCTATCACGTAACCGAAGGCAAAGTGTTTGTCAGAAGAACGGTTCCTTTCTTGAGAAGGAGTTTTCTCAAAGAAGTGAGTGGGAGGAAAGTAGAGCTAGACGAGGTTATTGAACCTTCTCTTGAATTGAGAGAAGCGCAGCACCTGAAATTGTTCCAGGTCGCCGCACCAACAATAGAGGAAGCTAATGACAAGGATCATGAAGTTTTGGACGATGTTGCCATCGAACGTCACAGTCGACAAGGTCGCGTTCTTCCCGAGTGGTACGGCAACTCGCCTTGACTGCCTTGTTAGTAGAAGACAAGAACCCACGAACTATGAGGAAGCGATGATGAGCCCAGACTGAGAGAAATGGCTAGAAGCCATGAACCGAATTGGGATCCATGAGCGAAAACCAAGTATGGACTTTGGTGGACCCTCCTAGCACCGAAAGGCCGTTGAGTGCAAATGGATCTTCAAGAAGAAAACGGACGCGATGGTAATGTTACCGCCTATAAAGCACGGCTTGTTGCGAAAGGTTTTCACAAGTTCAAGGTGTTGACTACGGCGAGACTTTCTCTCCGTAGCGATGTTTAAGTCCATTCGGATTTTATTAGCAATTATTGCTTTCATGATTATGAAATATGGCGTATGGATGTCAAGATCGCTCCTCAATGGCAACATTGATGAAGAGTTGTATATGATGCAACCCGGTTTTGTCGATCCTAAGGATGTCGATAAAGTATGCAAACTTCAGCTGCTCCATTTATGGATCAAGCAAGCATCTCGAGTTGGAACCTGCTTTGATCAAGTGATCAAGAGCTTTGGATTTGTTCCAAATTGCTACAAGCTTGCATCTACAAGAAAGTGAGTGGGAGCTCAAGACGCTTCGTACTATATGTGGATGACATATTGATTATTGAAATGACATTAACATGCTTAACGATGTGAAGAGTTATTTGAACAAGTGTTTTCAATGAAAGACCTAGGTGAAGTTGCTTATATATTGGGCATCAAAATCTATAGAGATAGACAAAGACTGATAACTTTTAAGCCGAGTACATACTCTAGACAAAGTTCAAAAGGTTCGTAATGGATAAGGCATTAAAAGGTTCAAGACTCTATGTTGTCGTAAGATATTGAGCAAGGCTCAGTCCAGCTACCAGAAGTGATAGGGAAGCTATGGAGCAAAGTGCCTTATGCTCGCCATAGGTTCCATCATGTATGCCATGTCAGGTACTAGACCGGATGTGTCCAATGCTCTTAGTTTGACAAGGATATCAAAGTGATCAAGGAGGAACATCGACAGCCGGAAGAACATCCTAGTACCTAAATAGGACTAAAGAAATGTTCTTAGTCTATGGGGTGATGAACAATTCGTAAAAGGTTACGCCGATGCTAGTTTCGACACCGACAAGGATGATTCTAAATCTCGTAAAGATACGGGTATATTTTGAATGGAGGAGCCGTGAGTCGAGAAGCCGCAAGCAAAGCGTGATCATGGGATCTACATGAGAAGCGGAATACATGGCTGCCGCAGGTTGGCCAAGTGAAGGAGTTTGGATCAGAAACTTCATCATCGAGCTTGGCGTGGTTCCAAGTGCTGGACCCACCGAGATATTGTGTGACAACACCGCGCCATAGCACTCGCTAAGGAACCAAGATATCATCCAAAGACCAAGCATATCAACCGAAGTTTCATATAATCCGAGATTATATAGCAGATGGAGATCCAAGATCAAGAAAGTACATACAGATCCGAATATCGCAGATCCATTGACTAAACCTCTTCCACGTAAAATATGATCAAGACCTCAGTGCCATGGGTGAGATTGTTGCCAAATGTGAACTAGATTATTGACTCTAGTGCAAGTGGGAGACTGTTGAATTATGCCCTAGAGGCAATAATAAAGATGTTATTATTATAATTTTGTTCATAATAAAGTTTATATTCCATGCTAGAATTGTATTAAGCGGAAACATTAATACTTGTGTGGTTTGTGAACAACACCGTGTCCCTAGTACGCCTTATGGACTAGCTCATTGATCAATGATGGTTAAGGTTTCCTAACCATAGACATGAGTTGTCAATTGATAATGAGATCATATCATTGTAGAATCATATGGACAGACCCAAACTAAGCGTAAGCAATTAGATCGTGTCATCGTGTTCGCTCATTGGCTTTTCTTATGTCAAATATTGTATTCCTTAGACCATGAGATAATGCAACTCCCGTATCGGAAGAAAGCTTTGAGGTCATCAAACGCCATCCTATGAGAGGTGATCATAAAGGTGTCTCTCGTGATCGTAAAGTATCTGCTGAGTTGTATGTATCGAGATGGGATTTGTCCCTCCCAAGTCGGAGAGATATACTGGCCCACTTGGTAATCGATATCAACACCGCTTGCAAGCATGTGGTTAAGGAGTTAATCACAAAGTGATATCGGATTACGGAACGAGTAAAGTACTTTGCTGTGAACGAGATTGAACTAGGTATGACGATACCGACGATCAATCTCGGGCAAGTAAAATATCGCGAGACTAAGGGAATATATATATGGGATTGATTGAATCGGCATCGTGGTTCATCCGATATGATCATCGGCGAATGTGTGGAGTCAATATGGGTGCCTGCAATTTCGCCGTTGATTATTGATAGAAGATCATGTTCGCATATTCTCGAACCCGCAGGTCAACACTTAACGTGTCTCGACGCTAGGATAGATTGGATAATTGGTTTATGAATTTTTGTTCGAGTCTCGGATGGGATCCGGATATCACTTAGAGGTTCCGGAGTGGTCCGGAGAATAAGATTCATATAAGGCGCAGCAGTTTTTGGAGTTCGGAATTGTTCCGATTAATCGGTATTGTACCGAAGCTTTGAACCTTCCGAAGGGGGCCAACGTGGTCCCACCTTCCGGAGGGGCATGGGCCTAAGAGGGAGTGTCCTGGCCGCATTGGGCCAGGGCACAAGGCTCCATAGGCCCAGCCGATTCTAGATAGATTTAACTGCTTAAATCTAGGATAGAATTTCTAGATAAGGGGATAAGTTTAAATCGCTTAAACTAGAGATAGGCTTGGAGGAGGGGTTAGGGCTGGCCACCACCCCTCTATATAGAGGGCTGGTGCGCCTCTTTCCCTATACACACCTTCCTCCAACCCTAGTTGCCTGCCTTCCACTCTCCCTCCCGATCGCTTGTAGGCTAAGCCTCATGCGTAAATTTCCACCATATACACCACGCCGCCAGGTTGTAGATCCAATCCATCTCTCCACCATACTCGCTGGTCCGGAGGAAGGAGGAGACGCCGAGGTGCTGCACGCAGTATCTCACGGAGGCACCGCCATGTGGTGCTAGATCGGATCGGATCGCGAGAGGAGAAGCGAGCACGATTACATCACCCACGCTCTGGACGAACGCCTGGCCAGCGAATCTTCAAGGGTATGAAGATCTAATCCAATCTCTCGTTGTTTGTATCTCCTAGATTAGATCTTGGCTTTCCTTCCTTCGCTCAGAGAAAATTTTGATTTACTATGCTGCGAAACCCTTCACTAACTAGGTATTTATACTTTGTGTATCCATATTTTTTATGTAAAGGTCACCCTACTACACAACTATTCATTGTTGAGCAGGGCTTGACAATCACCACCCATGTTGTTGGTTGACCGGGGCTCAACAATCACCACCAGATATGCTGGTCAATGATTTTAGGTTAGTTATTGCATTTCACCACCGACTAGCGTAATAGGTTAATGTATGTTAGGAGAAAAACTAGGGGGGCAAGTCATGCTCATACAACAGTATATTTGATATCTTTTGTGAAAAATGATTTATAGATGAGACAACTAGCTAAACACACTCAACATGAGTTTTAGCTTACGCCATGCCTGTGTGGTGATCTATGAAGGGGCCAGATTATCATCTGCTTGCTACAAAATACATAATTTATCATCCACCGAATGTGGTTTCAATCCGCAAATTAGTCCCTTCTATAGCTTCGTTCATGAAAATGGTCAACATATAAACCTTAATTTTGAAAAGTACCAGGGAGGTTGCAGGAGATCTCAATTTTGGACTAGTCGAGGAGATTATGGCACACATCCTCACCCGGATTCCCTGCTCGAGGATGGTGTGGCATGAGGTCATATCCTTGATTCGATCTATTGCAGGTCCTCCCATTGTTGAGGGTGACTTTATGAGTGGTGGACGCCAGTGGTGCACTTCAACCCACATCATATGCCAAAAGGAAGGATGGTGCATTTCGAAGCATAGGAACGCTATGATCTTCAATAACGAATGCCCTTCGATGGCTCCCTTCGTGGACACAATCAAAGTGGAAGCGAAAAGCGCGCCAAGGCCGGAGCTCGGGGTTACGCCAACTGCTCCTTAGCTTAGGTGTCCTGAGTTGAGTTGTATGGGGTGTTCGTCCGCTTTCTCTCGGCTTGTACATAATTTTTTTATCATTGCACCGAAACACAAGGCTTTATGTTTTTCGCTAAAAAGCTCCATCACTCACCAAAATGAAGAGCTAAAGCCCCATCTCCACACACGTAATCACCCATGCACTTGAAGCTACAAAGGCTTCACCTTTTCTCCCAGCTGCTTTGCACTTGTATATTCGATCCGCGGGACACGTGCATGCGACTATACGGGAGCAGTAGATCGTGATCTGATGGTGCAGCTGCTTTCCATGTGTGCAAGCGGGCACCACGATCAAGCTACCCGCACGGCCGCTTATAAATGACGCTTGACGCCCATGTCTCTGACGTGCTGCATACCACGATCAAGCTTAACCCCACAGCGAAACAATGGCGACCGGCAGCAGCTCGGTACTGGCCGTAGTCCTCCTGCCACCATGGCTGTCCTGTTCTCCCGGCTCTCTCCGCCCCGGTGTACGGCGACGAAGACGCACTCGTCGTGCCCGCTGCATGACATCGTGCGCTCCACAGTGCGGGCGGCGCTCCGGCAGGAGACGGCGCTGGCGGCTGGCCTCCTCCGCATCTTCTTCCACGACTGCTTCCCCAACGGCTGCGACGCGTCCATCCTCCTCCTCAGGCCCTGCGGCGGCGCCGCCGCCGAGACCTCCCTGGGCCCCAACCTCACCATCCAGCGGCGCGCCATGCAGCTCATCGAGGACATCCGCGCCGAGGTGCACTCGCGTGCGGGCCCACGGTTTCCTGCGCCGACATCACGGCCCTCGCCACCCGCGCAGCGGTCGCGCCTCCGGCGGGTCGTCCCACGCCCCGCCCAAGGGCCAGCTAGACAGCTTCTTCCGCCCCGCAGGAGACCGTGTTCCAGCCCCGGACCCGGAGCACCGCCAGCGTGGCGACGCTCCTGCGAGCTTTCGCGTCCAGGGGCCTCGGCGACCCTGCCGACCTCGTGGCGCTCTCCGGCGGGCACACCATCGGCAGGACGCGGTGCAGGTTCTTCGCCGACCGGTCGGCGCGCATGGAGGACACCTTCTCGAGGAAGCTGGCGGCAAACTGCAGCAAGTACCCGGACCGGCTGCAGAACCTGGACGTGGTCACCCCGACCTGTTCGACAACGGGTTCTTCAAGGCGCTGACGTACAACCAGGGCGTGTTCACCTCCGACATGGCGCTCGTCGGCGACAGGACCACGGCGCCCACCGTGAGGCTCTTCGCGCGGGGATGAGGAGGCCTTCTTCGCGCAGTTCGCCTGGTCCATGGAGAAGCCGCGAGGGCGCCCAGGCCGGCGGGGAACAGGGGCGAGATCCGGCGGTTCAGCTGTCAGGACCAACGCCCAGCGCGTCATCCCCGATAATGCCGGTAATGGTGTGGAGGAAGAGGGGTTCGCAGCCTCCGCTTGATCGATCTAGTACTGAAATAGGGTCCATATGGATGTCGTACGCATTATGTTAGCTAGCGAATCTGAATCGTGTCGTTCAGAGATTCAGCGCTTTTGCGTACTGTTGTGGAATTTCCTGTTTTGGTACATCCAGCCCCGTCGACAAGGGTGTTCGAGAAGTGCGATCGAACAGGGCCCCCGTATTTCCGAGGCCCCATATACCTGCGGCAGTGCAGCTGACGAGGCCCAGCCCAGCTATGCGTGCGCTGATCTGCTCGTTGCGATCGTGGCTCGCCTCTGATCTGTTTCTCCAGTTCGCCATCGGCGCAACGCCGTCGCTCAGTTCCGATTTCCGGCTTCCGGCCAGTCGCCTTTCTGGCTCGCGTCCCACCGGCCGTCCGGCGTGTCCTTCCTCTTCCTTTTCGCTTCGACCCGCTAGTACAGCACTGATCTTGCAGCAGATCAATCAACATCGACAATTCTGAAATTGCTGCCTATCATCCTTTTCCAGTGGCACAGGATCCAGGAGCAGGACTGAGCAGAGAGAAAATCACCGCAGCACCAGCAACCAATCTCGATGTCAAAGTTCCCCTTGCTAGGCAGCGGAAAGTACGTAACGTACACAGCCCTGATCTTTCCCTTTCATCTCTCTCTTTAAGTCTCAAGTGATCTGACACTCAGTTATTTTGTTAATTTATTCATATGTGAAATAGGAAGAAGCATGAGGAAAACAAAGCGTCAATTTGGTTACAAAATAAGAAAAAAGACAGACGATTAGAAGCAATTCGGGCTCTGTCTCCAAAAATGATGCTCTGAGATAGATTTATCGTGATTGAAGATTTATTTCAAAGAACAGATGGATGATTCGTAGAATACGAGGTTTAGTATCACACCCTAGCTTTATTTACCTTTTACATTAAATACTTGATATACTTCTATAATAAATATCATTCAATGTTAGTAATCAAGTACATATGATTTTGTTTTTACCAGTTATTGAACAAAAATCACAACTTACCATAGTCCATTGTAAGTCCCCAAATCATGCAAAGATTACATCATGAATCTTTCCACTTTTATTAATCCACAGTAATTACATGAATAATTATACTCTGCTTAGATAGATCTTCGCGTCATGTCTCAACCCAAAATGATTTCTGCCAAAACAAACTGACACGCCAGAGTTGTGAGTTAAATGGTGTTTGGTTTTCTATCCCAGTATATCTTCTAGATTCTTGTATCAGGATACATCACGGCCTGGCCGAATGTGGCTGCTGCGTCGTTTGGTTTTCTGGCTGTAGAGAAAATATTAGGAGCCCGATGCAGACTGCCTGGCCGAGAAGCATATCACCCCTGCTCTGCGATTTATTGGTCCTGAGAGTTTTTTTTATATTGTCTGCATTATAGCTATTTATCTCATTTATTAGCCTCTCATCTAATGGTTTACTAATTGTCTCAGAATAAGGCATTTGTTACCTTTCAGTAGTTTCTAGTTGCCGTGATTTGTCACCGCCTTCAATTTTATTTGACCTTTTCGCCTATAAATGGGATGAATTTGCCATGGTCATGTGGGATCGTGGGAATAGAAAATTTATCACTTTTGATAGTACCGTCATGTTCCAGATATGTGGAA
>JAJUPC010000563.1:0-201698 GCA_023614405.1 Avena insularis | reverse complement strand
GTTTACCCAAAGAGTCATGCAAGCTAGTGAAGAGATTCCAACCTAATAATAATAAATAAATATGACATAACAAAGATACGCAGGATTGTAATGCTCATAAGAAGATATGATAAAAGTGCATTCGTCATTTTCTTTTGGAGAAATATAAATGCTATGACCTTCAAGTTAAGAAGACTAGGCAAAAAATATCAAAGATTACATGCGTCAAAGTTATGTCAATTAACTGTGGTTTGGACAATATACTAAATGATACTAAGGATCCTGCATCGTTCTCGGAAGAATAAATTATGACTCTAGCTAAAAATGGCAAAGATTTTGAAAAGTTTGGTATGGCTTCCAAATGTTGGAAAGTGATAGTACTCATTAGCTTTGAGCCTCATTGCCCCCATCATAAGCTATATCTTTAGGTGATTAAGGTTAAAGGAATAAATATGAGGATATGCTTGATGTTATAAGTCGAAACTTCATGCCTCGGCTTCTGGCTTGTGCATCGGGACCTCATATGCTACTTCAACTTTAGTCATGCGGTAAGTTTTGCCACGGGCACATGTGTATCATGAGAACTGCTTAACGAAAATTTCGCCTATGATATGTGGAGTATCCTATATCAAAATGATAAAAAAATGTATAAATGAGCATTCCATCGATCTTTTATTTGCTATTTGCATAGGTTTTTATTGAGGATGCTTCATAGAATGCTCATTTGCGTTATAGGCCGCAAGTTTCCAATTGATTAGGCATGTCTTAGGCTATGGTACCAGCGCTTCCCTAACATATATAAATCATGAGCTTATGTTCTTTTATTTCATGACCACCGGATTCATAAATAAAAGAATATGATATCAATCAATAATATGAAATGTTGAAAGCGTTCTATGACAACATGGTTCTAATTCACCCTCTATAAAGTGTGCTACAGGCGCAAATAGAGCGGACACAATGGCCCAAGTTTATTAAGTGGCAAGAAATTGTATGTGCCCATCAAGTTTGTGAGAGCTTTTACTAACTAATTTTCACATGACAAGCAATCATTTTTATTGAAGAAAAATAAAGCATAATAAATATGCAAGGAATAGAAAAGATGCTAATAGGTAGATATGGTGGACTCTTTTCGGTCAATTTTGGTTTTGGGGAGTTGATGCACAAGTAAAATCGATACTCAAATAAGCGTAAGTGAAGGCTAGCAATAGAAAGGGAGCAAAGCAATTGCGTAGAGAGTAGCATCATAATCATGCTTAACTGCGAAAACAAAATTAATAGTGGCATAAAAAGTGCGACACAAGAACTTTCGAGGCAAAATAAATCATCGAGGCATAACTTACGACATTTTGTTTAGTCAGCCATCGTATGCGTAATGTGCAAAGCAGTCAATTCAAATTAAACATCTCAGAGGAGGATACCACAATGTCATACCAAGTTATGAATAGAACAAATGCAAGCAAACACTTATATGACATGCTACAAACTATTAGTGGATTAGAACTGATCATAAGAGAGCAAGAACCACTAAGAATCCATTAAATAAATACACCTTACACTCAATAGACTAAGAATGCCTAATGAGCGATGACTATATGTACAAAAATATGAAAACAAATAGAGTTCATACCGAGCCACTTACCACACCTCGAGTTGTCGTGACATCATCATTGCCCTTCACTTGTGTGACTGAATAATAAGATAAAACCAAACTCCAAGGAGTCACCGAGACCGTTGAACCCTGCAACAAACTTCTTGCACAAAACTAGGAGAAGAACAACAAATATTTTGGTTTTCAATTTTTAAAGACAAGAATCAAGGAAAAGAGCAAACAAAGCAAAATATTTCTTTGTTTTTGAATTATCAAATCAAAGAAGCTAAGAATGATGAAGCAAACCTAAGGCTAAAAAAGATAAAGAAGCAAACAAAAAGAATAATGAAAATATTTTTGAGTATTTTGTGTTTTGGAAAGCAGAAATAAAACCAGAGACAAAAACTAAAAGAAACGAAACATGGATGTGCAAAGTAATCGACGAACATGGGGTAATTACGATATGTAGATGAGTGTGATGCTCAGTATACCTCCCCCAAGCTTAGGCTTTCGACCTAAGTAGGTATCCACCCCAACGCGGTAGGAACTCAAGCCAAGGGTCATCATAATGTAATGATCATAGTTAGGCTCCCTATGGTAAGAAGAAGAAACTCCCCAATCATAGGCAGCTACCGGCTGGCATTTAAGACTCCCCTCGTTGGAGGACTGGACCGAATCATCCGCGAACCTCCCTTCCAAAGATCTCGCTCTTGTCAGAGAGCTCCTCCAGATATGTATCGAGCTCTTCCTCAGTTGAGTGACCATCCTACCGTATCAAGGTTAAACAAAAATAGGCGTGAGGCAAAAGAACCACTCGCCGGGTCTTACCTCCTCTCCATCCATTCTCTGAGAAAGGTTATTTCATTAAGATAAATCACTCAAATTAGCCCAAGAAGAAACAAATTTACGTTGTATCATGGAATTAAGATCAAGCCGCCTTTCTATGGGAAATCAAGTCCGAATGATGAGGCGCTACACCATGCAAATCTAATAAATGAGAGGCAATGAGGACTCCACAAATTCACCTTTCTTAAGCGGTTAGAAGCAAGCAGCGGAAAAGCTATCAAAGCACCCAAGTTACAAGTCCCATCTTGTTTGGCTGAAGCTGAGATAAAGGAAGCATAGATCATTGAGGATAATTTACTAGCAGTTTTCCTAGCAAGAATCAAGGCTTACAATAAAAGTAGGCAAAGTATCAAATAGATGGAGATGAATATTATGAATTTTACCACTCTCCTTTGAGAAGCTTTCTCCTTGGCAATCTGTGCATACAAGTCCACGAGGGGTGTAACAGCCGTTCTCTAATCCTTCTTTTTCACATGAACCCCACTGTAGTACTTCATGAATAGCTGCACAAAATTATCAAAAGGGAGGCTCTTACATCTATATTGTAAATTTTGTAATGAACCATGGGGTTAGGCAAGGACTCAACTAAATCAAAAATCCCGCACCACAGTACATATTTAGTTTCACATATTGGTGTAAGGTTTCATCTCCCACAAAATACTCCAATCCTGCATTAGAAATTAGAGTATGGAAATCTTGAGAAATCCCCTTCGCAGCCCCCTCATGAATTTACAGGGCATGGATAATTAGAAGGGAAAAACTTCTTCCTCACGGTGAACTTTCATAACCTCGCACGCCTTTAATTCATGTTGAAATTTGAGTTGGTGTTCATTCATCTCCTTTTCGAAATTTTAGAGCAACCATCACAAATAATAATTGCAAAGTGATTACATAATGAAAGGAACTACTTATAGGTACTTCAAAGAGGGGAAAAACAATATGCATCAAAACAATTTCTCTAAACATAGAATTTTCAAGCATGCAAGCTCATAACCTCGTCACCTATAGTAGCAAAATACTCAAGATATAACCCACTAATCACAAATCTACTTGGACAAGTGGAGGATCACATATCTAGAACAATGCTTCAAATCTCAGCAGCAAAGGTGGGCAATGAGCAAGGAGATCAAAAATCATGCGAAAGCAAGAACAGCAGGAACATGAGTTTGAGCAATGAACTGGTATTTTCTTGGGAGAGAGAGAAGTAAGGTGGGAGGAGAATAAGTGGAGGGCTAGGTGGCCCACACCACCATGACCAAAGCATACTGGTGTGGCCCGTGGTAACAAAAAGCACCAGGTGGTGTGCCCGCCTCGAATGGGCCCCCGGTCACTCCTAGGCACCTCTCTACCCCTCTTTTGACGAAAATTTAATATGAAATTTCAATTTTTTTAGACATACTTTATTTTTGAGCAATTTTCAGGTATTGATGAATGATTTTACAGGCAGAAAGATAATTTTGGAATGATGCAACAACAAACAAAACTAAAACTTCAGAAGTTCTAAGACGCCTAATATGCAAAAGCCAACTAGCAATAGAAAAGTAAACTAAGTGAAAAAAATTAAATGGATAAAATAAAAGTGAGTAAGGATAATCATGGTAAACATTATTTTGTTCATTAAAACCTTTGTTAACAAGGATTTGATCAGGTCTTGTTACCAAAACAATTTTATATGAAACCAAACTTTGTATTCCACTAAATGATTATGTTACCCTCAATCTTGATAGAAAGAAGTCCCAATCATAATAATTTCATAGTTTTCTCAAGTGGTATGGGGACAATATATATTTCTTCATCTTGGATGCCCTCAATATTTCTTGCAATTGAATTGAGGGCCATAAGTCTTATCAATCTTCTTGGGGAAATAGATAGTATGCTCCTTGTCATTAACATTAAAAGTTACCTTTGCTTGATTAGAATTAATGACCCAACTCCTGCGGTGTATTAAGGAAAGGTCTCCCAAGAATAATACACATATTATCATCTTAGGGCATTTCAAGCTAACAACAAAGTCAGTTAATATCAAGGAATTGCCTGAGCCCACTTGAATGTAGACATCCTCACATATACCAACATGAATAGTAGATTTATCAGCCATTTGGTATATATCCAGCTGCATTAATTTCTCCCAATTGAAGTCTCTTTGCAGAGAGAAAAATGACGCCTTACTAACTCTTGCTCCCAAATCACACAAAGCAGTTCTAACATAATTATTTTAATAGAACATGGAATAGTTGGATCCTTGCCCAGGTCTCCAAGTTTCTTTTGAAACCTTACCATTAAAGGAATAATTAGTAATCAAAGTAAAGAAATTTCTTTGTTAGGAACTTCCTTTTATTAGAGACAATATCTTCATATATTTTGAATATGAGGCAATGAATAGCATTAACGATTGCTGAATTTGCAAAAAGAAAGGTTTCATCCACTCACAAAACTTATTATAGTGTTCGTCTTCTTTGACTTGTGTTTTCTTATCAAGAAAAGGCATTGGTTTTTGAACCCAGGACTCTTTCACTTTAAATGTTTATTAGCAACAAAATCTTCCTTAGTGTACTTAGTATTCTTGAGTGTGCTTTTCATGTTCTTCTTCAATTTCTTCTTTATCAGGAGCATCATCTTTCTCATTATTTGCTCAGCCTGAGTTTCAGCATGTAGAGACAGATATACTTATTAGGATCTTTAGCGAGGTTTAGAAGATTCTACAACCGCTTTATGATTCTTTTCTTTCTCTCTTAGAAGAAGTTATCTCTATTTTGGCAGTTTGTTGAGAATCCTACCAATTCTTTTAGGATGTCCTTCATGATATAAAGGATCCTGGAGTGAGAGCTCCAATTCCTAGTCCTAATTTCATAAGCATGTTTTTCTTTTAGAAGCATTAACTTAATTGCAAATCTTTTTGTACTTTTTTTTAGTAAGTTTTGATCAATTGAGTTTGAAACCATTTGGAAATGTTTAACAAGCATTTTAACATCATTGGAGGTTCTTTCACAATATACCTCCAAACTCATTAATAGCTATAGAGTTTTCCATTAAATGATTCTACACTTCTTATTAAAATTATCTTGCTTAACAACAAAGATATCAAATCTTTCTAAGCATCGATCAGTGAGGTTTAGAATAAGAATTATCACCTTCATCAAAATGTTGGAGGGAGTGTACCTCAATAGTGGATGAGTGGGAGATTGGCCAGGCAACTGCTTCTATAGAGGTAGATTCTTCACATCTTCAGATTTAATACCCTTCCTCCTTGAGACATTTCTTAGCTTCCTTCATCACTTCATCGGCTGGATTTAGTTCAATCACTCCCTCTTCCCTGTACGGCATGTTGGTGTTGGCAGTAGGTACAATTTGCTTTCAGGTGTAGCTTCGATCATGTGTCCAGTCATCATTTTTATGCTTATTTTAGCCATTAATTTCTCAGCTTCTTCTTTGAGTTCTCTATGAAACAGAATCAGCAAAGCTATCCAGGTATGTCCTGATTAATTAGTAAGTCCATTATAATATATATATCAAGTTGAGCTTAGTTTTAGGTAATGTGGACATCCATGATGTCGCGGAGTTAAAGCACAAAACCATTGCCCACATGATCTCGTAATTTCTCTCCCTATTTAAAATCAAAAGTTCTACTGCAAAATGGCATGTCGAGCACTAGGGAGGGAAATATTTCAAAAGTAGATATCAATCAAGCTAATCAAAAGCACATTAATAGATCGAGGAGGTAAATTATTAAACCAAGCTGTTGCTTCTCCTTTCATGAAAGTGGTAAGGGAAAATTTTAGCAACAAAGTAGGTGCGCATCTTAATATCATCAGAAAATAAGCCACTCATGGTAGACATCTCAGTCATATGTGCTACAACACTTTCATTTTTAGTCCCACAAAAAGGTTCTTTCTCAACAATGGTTATGTAAGATAAATCACAGAGAAATCATAACTTTATCTTTAATGTCTATGAGATGTATCAAACTTAGAATTAGGAGATAATTTAGGTCTACGAAAGTCGTCTCGAGAAGACTCTTAAGAGCACTTGTACCATGAGTGTTTTGACATTCTTCAATAAATTCATCAGTCATTTCAATATAACCGTCATCAAGATCATAGCTTTCTCTAGACTCAGGTGAACTAGCAGGTGTAGCAGTATCTTCATTCAGAGTTTCAGTGTTTCCATCTATAGTTCTAGAAATCGTAGCATCTAGGAAAGGACCTAACAAACCACTCTTATCACGCACAGTAGAAGTAGCATCATAAGTATCAGAAGCAATTTTAGATTCAGCAGAAGTAGCAGTATGTGTAGCATGTGTATGTGGTGGTGGTGTAAGGAGCTTACTCATCACAGATGGTGAATCAAGAGCAACAGAGGTGTTCAGAACTGTACCTCTCCTTGTAGTGGATGGTAATATAGGAACTTTTCCATCACGAGTTTTACCCATGATGAATGGATAGCAGCAAACAATAATGATTCCAAGTGAACTTGATAAATAGAGCTATTCTCCCTAGCAACAGCGCCAGAAAATAGTCTTGATGACCCACAAGTATAGGGGATCTAGCAGGTCTTGAGGAAGTAAAACCCAATTTATTGATTCAACACAGGGGAGCCAAAGAATATTTATAAGCCTTAACAACTGAGTTTTCAATTCAGCTGAACTTAGAAACAATCTTTTGCTCACAATAGTTTATTAGTAGTAACAGTTTTGTAGTAGCAATAGCGAGTGATAGCAGTAGTAAAAAGTAAAGACAAGAGTAACAATTGGCAAGAAATAGAGGATTAAAGCGCGGTAGACATAGGGATGGATGGACGGGCGTTGCATGGACAAGACAATTCATGTAACAATCAAGATATAGGGCAATTGCAGATAAATAAGATAAAGCATCCAAGTACTAAATAATCATAGGCATGTGTTCCATATATAGTCATACGTGCTTCGTAATGAGAACTTGCACAACATCTTTTGTCCTGCTAGCCCGCTGGGGCCTCAAGGGAATCTACTAGGAAATTAAGGTGCTCCTTTTAATAGAGCACCGGAGCAAAGCATTAACACTCCATGAACACACGTGATCCTCACATCATAGCCATCCCCTCCAGTTATCCTGATTTTTGTCACTTCGGGGCCTCGAGTTTCGGACAATAATGTGGTATACATCTTGCGGGTAAGATCATAAACAATACTATCATCATAAATCAATAACATGTTCAGATCTGAAATCATGGCACTGGGGCCCTAGTGACAAGCATTGAGCATAACAAGTTGCAACAAAGTCAAAACATACTAACAACAGATACTAGGCACCATGCCCCAACAACTGGATGCCATTACATGAACGATCTCACCCAATCCCTACCATCCCCATAGCCTACTACGGGGGATTACTCACTCATGGATGGGGGAATCATGGATGGTTGATGGAGAAGCGATGGTGATGATGATGGCAGTGATCTCCTCCAATTCCCCGTCCCAGCCAGGTGCCGAACGGAGTTTCCGTTTAGAATCACGGTTTCGTGGTGGCGGTGCATGAACTCTATCTAGAAAACATCGAACCCTCTATTTTTAGGTCGAGGGCTTATATAGGCGTAAAGGAGAGGTCACGAGGACACACCACCGGCGCGGCCCTCGTCTGGCGGCCAGTGGTGTGGCCCCTCGTGGCCCCACTCGTCTCGCTTAAGCTTCATGAGTCTTCTGGTAAAATAGGAGTTTTGCGATATTTTCTGAGATTTTTCCTGAAAGTTGATTTCCTGCATAAAACGAGACACCAAAGCAATTCTGCTAAAAACAGCGTTAATCCGCATTAGTTGTATCCAAATCACACAAATTAGAGAAGAAACAATAGAAAAAGTGTTCGGGAAAGTAGATACGTTATGGACATATCATTGCTCCACCATTGACATTGCTTAGCGAAGCACTACCGTAAAATAGTTCGAAATCTACACTTAGAGAAGTGTAGTAGGAGTTTCCGGCAGATCACTTCTTCCACTTCCCCGCTAGACCAAGGGCGTGGAGGACGTCAACAAGCCACATGTGTGACCGAGTACGGTGGTTCCACCAGTTGTGGCACCGTGACTACCCAATCTTGAGATCATCACGTTTCCACCTTCATCGACAATGTTTATGCAGGAACGCAATCGTGCTTATGGTCTTGGAGGGTGAGTTATTTGTTGCTACCATCTAAGTAGATGATCTTGGCTAGATAGTGGTTCACATACAGGATTTTTGATTTCCATGCTACTAACCCCATCATTTACTTCTTGGATTTGCAAGAAAGATAAACTCTCATATAATAACTAGAAAAAATAAGAGAGTTTTTAAACAAGATAGGCATGAAGTTCAACTTTGTCGAACACTTTCACCGTATTTTTAATGACATCAGTTAACAGTCTTGTCTCTTAGTAACCAGTATAAACCTTATTCATGGATCTTTCAATCATGTCATATACTTTATTCATCCTTTGCCTTTCTCTATCCATGGCTAACTGAATCCTTAGGTGCCTGCCTTTTCATTCACTTTTCCCATAGAGTATATGTATTGAAATATTCATGACCCTCAATTTACTCATTGATTACTAAGTTAAACAAGAGTATCTCCTGTACCCTTGTTGCCATCTCTTCCTAACTTTTATTCTACAAAACCACATCTCCATTCCAAATTTAGGATATTCTTTCTTTTAATTTTCGCTTGCATGGATTTTTATTTTTGTAGCAAGCCTTTTCTTGATTTCACTTGCTTGGATTTTCCTTTTGTTGCAAGTTTTTATTTGCTTTATTTGTTGAGATAAATTCTATACTTTTCCAATATACTCAAGTTAATTTAGTTAAAGGCAAGATGTAATTGAAACTTCTAGATATCATGCGACATCCGCATGAGTGTTACTCATAAATCTCCAAACAAGAGAATCATGGATAACACCATACTTTATATTTCATTAAAAACTAAACCAAGGATTCATGATGATACTTGATGTTTGTAAGAGCACATATCGTTTATAGCTAGTTTTGAAGTATAGATATCGATCCTACATGGAGCCCCAAGGTAAATGTTTATGGATGAAGTCTCTCACACAGAGTTGTCATAGGTCTTGGTGAATCGACCGCAAGTGTTGAAATAGGAATGGGGTTTTGATTAAATGAGATGTATTTAAATAGAACTAAAATGTAAACTCATAAATATAAATCATAAAAGTAAAGAACTACTTGGTTGTTTGTTGTTTCCTGCAGATGGCAAAAGAAGGCGCATGGAGATTCAATTCATGGTGTTAGTGATTATGCCAGGTGGACGAGTGATAAATGTAACAATTATAATCTTATAAGTATATGTGTACGTGAGCAACCCATAATTAGCCGGAACTCCTCTTGGTAGATTTCATTCCAACTTCAATAATCCTACTAGCCTGCTACCAAAACCATGGTGGCACTAGACGATTAAGACCCTTTAGGTCGCTAGCGATTAAGCTCCTTGGATCGGACTAGTGCAATAACCACGTGGTTCCTTATTATCCTCGAGTCTACTAGCTTTCCATTGATATCCCCTGTCACCGGGGTCGCTATCCACTAGCAACAAGATCTTATCGATGTAGAATAAAGCATCATATTGTCTAGGCCCTTAATTGGACAATAAGCATTAGGCATCCCACAAATAGTTACACACATAATATAGTGATTAGAAGCAATCACAAACTAATAGAAAATATATGAAGGCACATCACATCTCACCAATCCCCTACATCTCCCACGCCCAAGGGAATTACTCACACATGAGATAAGAACGGATCATCAATATAATCAAATAAAGGGAATTTGTCTTGGTATTACCATGGAGATCCACAATAAGAATAGAAAAATATCCAACACAATTCAAGATGGGAAGAAACAATATCAAACCCTAGTCTTGCAAGGTGGAGATCCCTCTCTCTCTCATGTACAAGTAGTTGCTATGGTGGTGTATTAGCTAGAGGTCGAAGATCGTGGAGCGAGATGAAGAACGCCTTCTCCTTCTTCTCCGGATCCCTTCTTCCTTCCTTCTAGATGGTGTGGCACTGCTGCGTTGTGTTTTCGCCTTGGTACCTTCACGAAGGTTTCCTTTTGACAAGATAGAGGCGGCAACTATACGGTGGAGCTATATGGCGAAAAATTTATTCTCCGCCAGATAGTTGGTCGTTAAATCGTCTGTGAGCTCTCAGAAGCTTCCAAAGTGGGACTTTCTTGTTTTCTCTAGAATATTGTATTTCTCCCGTTAAATCCTTCTATTGACGTTCAGAACCTGAAACACACATTAGAATCCAAGTTTTCTTTGCTACCGAAGTATTAGCGTTAGGTAAAGCCAGAAAATGATCAAAACCGAGAGAAAACCATCAATAAAAGACATCAAAAATGTGTCGAATCTCACAGGTATCAACTCCCCCAAGCTTAGATGTTGCTCGCCCTCAAGTGACAAGGAGAATAAGGAAGAATAGCAGAGATTCGAGACTGAAAATAAAGGAACTCACAAGTTTGAATTGGTGTTAAATTCTTTTCTTCACATTTCTTGCACTCTTAAATATGATCATACAAGTATTCACAAGATTGCACTGAGTCCGCTTCCTAACCACGTATATCTTGTTATCAATTAAATCATATGCCCAAGCAAGTGTCCAATGTTTAGTTAGGAAAGTGAGACAAATTCTTTTGGTGCCTCTCTTTATGGAGATATGCAAACTTTTTGTTCTTGTTTGTTTAATTAATTGAGAGTACTCAAGTTGGCATCAGAACATTTAATTTAAGAACAACTCATCTACTCCCATGTCAAAAAGTTTCAATACTATCAAAGCACCTCTTTCTTTTCTTTTTCCTTTAAAAAACTTCAGCTCTTTCATAGAGAAATCATGCCACTATTTTTATCATGTTTAATTGGGTTGTGTTGTGCACTCGTGACCATACCAATAAATAATTGTTGAGAAATAATAGGCCAGAGGAGTACCACAACTTTACTTCGAACGTGAAACCATGAGGATACTAAATTTTTTACCCGTCATAGCATTGCTGCTACAGACGTGTACATAACTCAATAGTCAAATCAAGTGGTTTCCACATTTAGATCGCTTCATTGGCCAAATGGAATTAATAGTTCCCCATGGAGCGATAGAGTTGTAATGACGCGCGTAAAGCAATATCTTATGGTAATTATTAGAAAAAGTAGTGGCATATTTCTACTACTTCAAAGCATCCATTTAATCAAACAATTTCAATCAAGGGTACTATGAAGTCTATTTATATTAAGCTCAAATGGGATGGAGTAGTTCTAAAATTAAATTTTTTGGGCTAAACATTGACTCAAGTCATCTTTTAGATGCTTTTTCTTGTTGTAAAAATGTAGGAAGTATTTTTAACCAAGTTCTTTGCTCATTGTTTCAAAGCTAAAAAGGATACACTAGCAACGGAATAGAATTTATAGGATAACAAGCTAAGTGGGGATCAACCTCAGTCCAAGCGAGTAAATAATTGTAGGATCAATTTTAAGGTTGAAGAAAGGATGATGAAAGGAATGTGATACCTCTTCTAACTTGCTTCATTCTTGTATTTGAGTCGAACCCCCTCTATGCTTCCCTATTGCCAAGTCACCTAAAATTAAGCAATCTACGAGAGAAACAAAGAAACGAACTTGCAAATAAAGTTACAACTAATTTTTTTGTATTTTTTGTTTATAAATGCAAAGCTGAAAATAAACATGCAAATTTTGACGAAATAAAATAAATCAAAAGAAGAAATAAAACATGAATGCAAAGTTTGGAGGTTTTAAAACCTCCCCAAGCGTAGGCTATTGCTAGGCTCAGTTGGTGCCATCATTTGTTGGCTAGTGCGGGTACTGCTGGTAGTAGTCGGGGAAGTGGGTCATGAAGTGACTGAAGTTGTGATTCAAAGTGTTCACATCTTCATTCACTTCCTGAAGAGTGTGGTCGATCTCCACAATGCGCTGGTTGAGCCACTTGAACTACTGATAGGGGACGCAGCTATACCCCTGCTGTGGCTGGTTGGGCCACGGGTCCCAAGCTCACCCTTGCTGCTGCTGCTGTCCTTCCCAAGCAGGGTTGTGTCCCTACTCTTCCTCCTGCTTCTGCTCATCCTGCTGCCCTCCTTCTTCATCTTCCTCTTCCTTGAGCTGGAGCTCGCCTAAGATCTCCGTCACTTGGTCCTTGGTGAGGATCCAAGTGTTCTTCTCCCCAACCGAGAAGGCTTGAGGGCAGGGCAATCAACCTTCTCACCTGTGCATCACTAAGATGATTGAATTGATATGCTCGAGCCTCCGGTTAGCATGGTAAACATCAAGGAAGCCATAAGGCCAAATACTGACGTCCATGAGTTTGTAGTCACAAAGTTCCATAATGTGTAGTATAATATTTAATGCATAGGCAAGTATGGTTAACAATCCACCAATGCAATATCACCTTTGGTCTTGTTGCTTTGGTTAAAGTGCTGGATGAGTAGAGCTGCAGACCGGGCTTTGTAGTGAAGTGGGAAGAGAGCCTTGCGATCATTGCCATGTCTCAGATTGGCCATGGAGCCTATGTCACCTCTTCCCAGTGTGTTGGCGAGGAACATAGCATAGTAGCGGATGGTTGGGTTCTAAATGGTGGACATCTTCTTCTGATAAAAGTGCCTGCCACCATTAACAGAAATAACCTCCCAAGTCTCTCCACTTGTGACGCTATAGAGGTTAGTAAATAGGGCTCCTCAAAGTATGAGAGAATCTGAAAGCATTGCAAAATTATTCGAAACTTATGTCATAGTGTTACCCATTCATGTTGAAGATTATCACTCACAAATTACCTTTATCCCTTTGGTTGTCGTCGAAGGAGACAAGAAACTCATGGGTAAGCTCACGTGAGGTCTCATGGCTGGTGAAGCATTGCCAACCCTGCCCTCACTGCATAAGAGGTCAAATCCTCCTTCAACCCTGCCATGTGAGAAAGTTGTGGTTGGCCCATCGACATGGGAAGCACCTCCTCGATGAGACAATGTCTAACTTGGAGTTGTGCGGGCTCGGGACCTCGAGCTCGAGCCTCACCCCGTTGGCGCTTGCTCGAACGAAAGAGGTTACCGGTTTTGTTCATCATGATGCACTGAAAAATTTCACCATAAAACTTTAGGCATATAGTTTCTACATGATATATGAACGATTCTACGTGGAAAAATTCAATCCTAATGTGATAAATTAATAGGAAAAACAAAATAAGCTTGAGTTCATCCACTAGATCAATGTGAGAGTTTCAACCATGGAAATCTAAAAATAAAGCATGGATAGGGAGAGAAACATACCGATCTGTTGATTCCCCCACTCAAACGAATGGAATCCGTGAAGAATCAAGAGTTTTAGGTGGATTTTGAGAGGTTTTGAGAGGGAATATGAGAGAAATAATGAGGAGAGGAGGAATATCTAGCCGCCCCGGTGTGATTTTGTGGTCGCACCAAACTATACAGCCTGAACTATGCGGGCGAGGTGATGTTATTCACCAGAGAAGTTATGCGTGTGCCGCCAACTAGGGTTTCTTTATACAGAAAACAACTATATAGATGCAACTATACGGCCGGATCACAATGATCCCGCCGTATCGCTATCATTAAACTGTCCCTTTCAAGATAAATTTCTAAAACTAGCATCGATATCTAATTATCTATACGATTAGAACTATACATGCATAATTTTTATTTTCACTGTATAGTTGGTCGTTAAACCCTCACCTTTTGGGATGAATTTTTACGAAGGCATCGATATCTATACGGCCGAAACTATACGGCCGGAATTTTTATTCCCGCTGTATAGTTGGTCGTTAAACTCTTAGTACCTTTCAGAAAATTTTACGAAGGCATCGATATTCATATCGCTCGAACTATACAGCTGAATTTTTATTCACCGTATAGTTGGTCGGTAAGCTCTCCGTGTCTTCGAGGAAATTTTTTTAATGGCAAAGATATCTATACGACCGGAACTATACGGCCAGAATTTTTATTCCTGTCATATAGTTGGTCGTTAAACCATCAGTAATCATCAAAAAATTTCTATTCTTCATGGATTCCTTCTTATCCCACAACTTAGCGATATACCTTGTTTTTAATAGAAAATTGATAGTAAAAATTGTCGACCAACATAGGTATTAAAAGCAAAATTTTAGGTTTTGTAAATAGAAAACTCAAATTTTTATTCTTATTATTATTCTATACTCATTCAATCGATGTTTCTACTACTTTTTGATAGCTGCAACTTCATGGGCGGCTCGCAAGAATGTCCGTGAAAAGTGGTAGGACGGCCATGAACTTCTTATTCTCTAATCTTTTAATCGACGATATGGGTCGACTCATTACATTTATTGAGAATGGTTGAGTAACTCAACCTCTTTTCTCTTCAATTTTACCTTGGGTTGCCCTTATCAAAGGAACTTACCACATTAACTCATTTTGCCAAAGGGAACATATCTTTCTCCGCTTTCTAGCTTCTTTGGAAAATACCGGATGATTTCAGCATCATAAGCATTGAAGATTATCTTTCCTTCAGTACAATTCCATCGATGCATCTGCGCAGATTAAGGAAAGGTCTTGAGCTCGATGAGACAATGTCCAACTTGAGTTGCGTGGGGCTCGGGACCCCGAGCTCGAGCCCTCACCCCATTGGCGCTTGCTCGAATGAAAGAGGTTACCGATTTTGTTCATCGTGATGCACTGAAAAATTTCACCATAAAACTTTAGGCATATAGTTTTTACATGATATATGAACGATTCTACGTGGAAAAATTCAATCCTAATGTGATAAATTAATAGGAAAACAAAATAAGCTTGAGTTCATCCACTAGATCAATGTGAGAGTTTCAACCATGGAAATCTGAAAATAAAGCATGGATAGAGAGAAACATACCGATGTTGATTCCCCCACTAAACGAATCTAAATCCATGAAGAATCAAGAGTTCTAGGTGGATTTTGAGAGGTTTGGAGAGGGAATATGAGAGAAATAATGGGGAGAGGAGGAAGACTTAGCTGCCCCGGTGCGATTTTGTGGTCGCACCAAACTATACGGCCTGAACTATGCGGGCGGGTGATGTTATTCACCAGAGAAGTTGCGCCGCCAACTAGGGTTTCTTTATACAGAAAACAACTATATAGATGCAACTATACGGCCGGATCACAATGATCCCGCCTTATAGTTGGTCGTTAAACTGTCTGCCTCTCAAGATAAATTTCTAAAACTAGCATCGATATATATACGACCGGAACTATACAGCTGGAATATTTATTTCCGCCGTATAGTTGGTCATTAAACTCTCAGTATCTTTGGGATGAATTTTTACAAGGCATCGACATTCATACGGCCGGAATTTTTATTCTGGGCATATAGTTGGTCGTTAAACTCTCAACCTTTCTGAAATTTTTATGAAGGCATCGATATCTATACGATCAGAACTATACAGCCGGAATTTTTATTCCTGCCATATAGTTGGTCAGTAAACTCTCCATGTCTTCGAGGAAAATTTTGTTGATGGCAAAGATATCTATACGACCGTGTCAACACCCGGATTTTTAATCCCAGATGCCTGTTATGCCATACATCGCAATCCTGTGATTACCATTTTTGCGAGACATAACAGATTGGATACCACAGTACTTCATCCATTACAAACCATAATAAGGTCTTACACAAATAAAGGATCTCATGATCCAGTCTTAGTACAAACAAGTAGCAGAATAAATAGCGTAGCGATGGGCTCCATCTTCAGGGTCACAGGCAAAGCTGACGATGGGAGATGATCCTAGTTGTCGTAGCCGTCCTGATGTCCTTCTTCTAGATAGTCCTCCTCATCGTCTGGCCACGGGAATAGCCAAGGACAAAGCCATGAGTACTCTTTAAGTACTCACAAACTATCACTAACAAGTATGGTAGTTCTAGTAGGAATGCTAAACTCTAAGTTTATTTATAAAGTTAAGTTTGAAACCTAAGCTGAGTTCAGAAACAAAGAAAGATAAAATAAAGTTCTAAATCACCTAAGTGGGAACTTAGCTATCATAGTCACAACTCTGTTGTGGTCCAGTCATGTCACAATTCATTTCATAAGTCATTTTGAAAACATCTAACAATGGAACAGTATGGGCACTCCAACTGTCCATAACCACGGACGCGGCTATTCGAATAGTTTCACACTCTGCAGAGGTGGTACACTTTCACCACAAAATTCGATACATCTGTCAGGGATAACCCTGAATCATCATACTTAGTATGCAGATAATCAAACATAACCTTTCCTTTACACACTCTAGTATAAGCACCTCTCCTATGAGCTTGGCCTCCCAGCTATGGCCATCTGCCATCCTGGGCACTGCATAGGTGGACAACATTGAGAGGTAGCCTCAGCTCAGACCTCTCCTGCGAGGGAACTAATACTAATGCATATAAACTTCCAAGCCTTACCCAATTCAGGTATTGTGGTTGTATCGACAAAATTGGAAATGGTATCGCATCCAACCCAACCATTAGTTTTTATAAAAGGGCTAAGGCTCATGCCTCAACATTTTCATCATCATAAACCATTTGTGTTTCTCAACACATGTCAAAACATCTCAATAGAATGACTCATCATTCCAAGGTTTTCATAAGTCATTTTCACCAAGTATTCCCATCTAGAGTGATCAAGTTTTTGGTTTAGCTCTAATCACTAAGTTAAGAGTGTTCACTAATGTGGGATGCTAATCTCAATCTCATGCCATAGAATGACATCTAATTCTAACTAGATAGGCCAAGTTTTATACTCTTTATGCTATCTATAAACAAAGTAAAGGACTTTGGTAAAGTAAAAGAAAGTAAAGCTTGTAGGTAAAACTTGGGATAGGTATAAGTCAAAAGGTATAACCAAAGCATGCCTAATGCATCTTGCTTAGGTTATCTAGCTTGCTAACAATAGCTTGCCTTGATTGGTGTAGTGGTTGAAATTCTCCTCGTCTTCTTCGGGGTAGAACTCCTCCTCCTCGTAGACTTGGTCGGTACTATCGTCTATAAATACATACGTATACAATCACCAAACAATACTTAACTAGTCTATTTAGCACTCTAAGGAACCCATTTGATGATCTAGTATCATCACATACATCACAAGGTTTAATGAACTAGTTTCATTTTTTATTTGTGAAAAGTAATTTCTACTCATTGAAATTAACTAAGATTTAATATTCTCCAATTAAAATATGGGATTTTTATTATCTTTCCAACAAAATTGGAATCACTTAATTTGGTTGAGTAGATCTTTCTGACTTGATTTTCAAACTAGTGGACATAATCTAGATTTAGTTTAAATAGAAAAACCTAAATTTGAATTACAGGGCTAGCGCGGGAAATAAATGGGCCGGCCCATCAGACTTGCAAAGGCACCAGTGGCTTAGTGATGTCCCCACACATGCTGGGACAGGGCCGAAATGGTATGGGAGGATGGTGACCGTAGGATTAGATCCTGGATCAACGGCTCACATCTATCGTCCTCACCGGAACAGTACACAACGGGGAAGAACCCTAGCACGGTCGGTGAGGGTTTGGGGAGGCTTACTGAGCTCATGGCGAGGTTGGTGAGGCGGAAAGTGGACGAGTCGAGGACGGTTCTCCTGGTACCGGCGGCCCTAGGAGATGGCCTGGATCAGTGGCGCCTTCTCCTCCTTCCATGGTAGACTTTGCTGAAATTAAAAGCATGGGCATGCTTGTTCCGGTGGGGCTTGGGGGGGTGTCGGAGGTGGAGTGGAGGGAGGCGGTGTGAAGAATTGGGTCCGGGAGGGCTTCCTTATATAGGATCGGCGAGGCGGCAGTGAGGCATTGTCAGAGCTCGACGGGGGCGGCGACACAGCGACCTAGATGCATGGGCGGTGGGCTAGGATGGTGGGAGGTTCCCTGGCAGTCGTCACGGAGGTGCAGGTGCAGTAAGGTGGTCGGGAGAAGCGGCGTTGCCAAGATGCTGCCTCAATCAACGACAAACTTTACGGTGGCCGGCGGCTACGGGGCATGGTCGAGGGAACGGGCATGTTCATTAGCCTCCTGGGTCACTGGTGATCAGTAGGTGGGCGGCGGGAGCGAGGCGAGGTCTGGTTGAGTGGGGACAGCGCGTGAATTGCGGCGGCGTCGGCATGGCAGACACGGTCCGGGCGCGGTAGTTCCTGGCTCCTCCTCTCTCTGTCTTCGAGGTAGGGCTGGCCTAGAGGGAGACGTGGGGCACGGGCGACGCGCTAGACCAGGTGGGCCAGGCTAAGCGCTAGGCGTCTTGTCGATGGTGGGTGTTAGGAGGATAACCCGGTAGGGTCACCCGCTATATACGAGTTAGCCGAGGTTCGGCAAGCTAAAAGCGGATACTGGCCGAGTCACCTCAAGGCAGGCTGAATCACGGAGTAACCCGGACCAGGGGGTCGCCTAACCCTGTCTCGTCCGACTCAAGGAGTAAGTCGGAGATACTTGTCTAGCTTATATGCAGGAACAGGTGTGGCCGGATCTACTATGATCCGGATCCTCGTTTGGCTTCTAGGAGAAGGAAGGAATCTCTCTGGTCAAAAAGAAGGCCCGCTATGTACTGGATGAGCGAATAAAGCAAGGGCAGGACCACCGGATCATGGCCGACAAGGGTGACGACGCTCACGTCGGCTGACGCAGGCGCTGCAGAGGCTACGTCGCTAAAGCAAGAGTGACGCTGGGAAAAGCACTCTGCCGGGTTACTACTTTGGGAGGGGCATATTCTTAGGAATATGCCTCCACGTATGCCCTAGGCTAGGACCGAACCACCTCCATACACGGGGGGGGGGTGGGGGTTCTGGTACGGGGGTTGGGTCTTTTAAGATACATAGCAAGGAAAACACCAGTGGATCTAGGGTTCTTGGGCTAGTTTGTAGGCAAGAGTAAGAGAGTTTCTTCTTCCTCCTCTTGTCAATACAGCTCGAGGAGCACTTGTAATCTTGGAGACTGAACATCAATACAAAGCCTCTGTGTAGAGAATCACTCTACTATCCCTCCCTGGACTCCCCTAGCGCATATTAGTCCCCACCTTTAGCCTATCCATGGCATCTGCCGTGACACCACCACGACAGTTGGCGACACCATGGGGCTAGCGGCGCTAGCAGGGGTGAAGATCCGGACGGGAAACCTCATCGCCACCGCCAACGATCGCCTCCGGCTTGTTCGGCGGTCAAGCGCTGGACTACGCCACATAACGCTTGCTGCTTCGCACGCGCTTCTTCAGCGCAACGGCATCTTCGTCAAGCTCGGCGCGCACAAGGTCTATGTTTCTATGGACGTGTCTTGTGTTCATCCACGTCGCATCGTCGATGTAGGAGAACCACCTCATCGTGGCTCATGGTAGCGTATTGCTCGCTCCCCGGACCATGCAGAGGTGATGATGACTACGCCAGGCGCGGGCATGAGTAAGGATCCAGCGCCAGACCCGGAGGTAACACCCAAGGCACCGAGGAAAGCTAGGGGTCCTCCACTAGAGAGGCCTGAAAACGTGATGAGGGAAGCTATGGATAGCTTGGCCATTAACCCGTGGAAAGGTGATAGATCCGGCTCGGTACATGCCAAACTAGAGGAGACCGGAAACATAACTTGGAGGGCGAAAGAAAATAGCAGCGGCTCGTGATGCGTTGAACATGACGCGTGAGTACGCAAAGGCAAACAAGGTTGATCACGGTAAGGGTAAAGGGAAAAATATCATAAGTGAGATGAACAGAAGGTGATGATGGCCCAAGGGTCGAAAACTATTGTCCAGAGGGTTGCCGAAGTATAGTACCCCAGCGAAGAACCTCAGAGCAGCAGATGCCATGGCGTCCGAGCTAGAGGGTCTGACGGGTGAAGCCCGTCAAAGACAGCAAGACCGGGTTAACGAGCTGGTTCGGATCGCGAACAGGCAGAATGAGGAGCTGTGGAGAGGTAACCCGGAGAGAGTTGGAGCTTCTAAGATCGTCCATTCGGTGATGGGTAACCCGGAGAAATCCGCTAGAGCCGCATCATCGCCTCATGGTGGCCCTAGAAGAGAAGAGGTGGTAACCTCGGCCAGACGGAACAAGCAGATCGTTCCGTACGACCCAACGCATGCGGGAAAAGAAAAAGAGGTGCGAAAAAACGATGATCGACGAAGTTTGAGCCGAGGTGAAGCTGGCCGAGGTAACCACGACCAAGGCAAGGCCGGTCAAGGGAATGCTGCCAACGGCAATGCCGGACAGTGAAACTCGGCAGGAACGGGTCAACCGCAGCAGCGGAATGCACCAAGGCAAGATCAAAGTGCCGGCCGAGGTATGCAACAGAGAGGAGCACAGCGAGAGCAAGACCGATACAATGACGGAGACTCGGAGATGATGAATGCGGGATATGCAAGACCGGACTATCATGTGATAGGGTCGAGATTGGGAAGCAGAGATTTGATGCCGGATGACGCCAGACTAAAACTGGATCGCCTGTATAGGTCAGAACAGATCGAATGTCAAGGTCCTCCGGGTCCAGCGTGCTTCGGACCCCGGATCATGAAGGAACCGCCGGTACCCAATTTCCAATTACCCAGGGGCACGAAGACGTATGACGGCAGTACGAAGCCGGAGGATTGGTTGATAAACTACGCAATAGCTGTGCAAATTGCAACGGGCAACTTGAGATGGGCTGTATGATATGTACCCCAAATGTTGGAAGGTCCAGCTAGGGTTTGGCTGAATAATTTGCCACCCGGAAGCATCAATTGCTGGATAGATTTCGAAGAAATGTTTATCAGCAACTTCTCAAGTACGTATCAGAGACCGAACAGACCGCAGACCCTGGCGATGTCCAAGCAGAGATCTAACGAAACGGACCGTGCATTCTTGACCCGGTGGTGTACCGTGAGAAACTCGTGTGAGGGAGTCATAGAGTCACAGGCTATAGCGTGGTTCGCGCAAGGGTGCAGATATGGCAGCGAGTTATGGATGAAATTCCAAAGGAAAATGCCAGTTACTTTGGCAGAGATGATCTGGATCGCGGATTCTTATGCTTTGGGTGATCCGACTCAACCTAGGATCGCGTCGAACTAGTCAAATGAGGAGTACTATCCGAGGGACGGGCTGGTCATCGGAGGAACGACACAGGGAAAAAGGAGAGACGATAGACCGGACCATCGATATGGTTCGCAAATGTTGCGCCATGAATCAAGATCAACCTGGCAGGTGGAGCAACCAACGCAAAACGGAGGGCAATGGACTCCTCGAACGATGGCAAGAAAACGTGGACTCCGGAGCAGAAGAAGCAATGGCAAGAAAGAAAGATCGTCCGAGGTATACCCACGAAGTCAATGTTGGACCAGCCGTCCAAGTTTCACACGCCAAATCCGAACAGCCCGCAGGTCAACGACGAGACAATGTGAGTGGATGCGCAAGATAGAACAAGGTGGTTCGGGAATGCTCAGCACCCCGGAATGATCAACTCGCAGGAGTTACCCGCAAGAATTGCTTTCCGAGCAAACATCGAGAACTGATGTTGCCTCCCTCCGCCGAGGTATGACAACAAGGAGATAAGGGATGCAAGCATCGTGGAAAACCAGCAACAACCGGATCAGAGGTACTCGAAACGAGGGAAGAAATGAGTACAGTGAACATCACGGAGCTATTGTGTGTTCACAGAGGAAACAGATAGGAAAAGCTTGCAACGCCGACATATGGAGGTTAACGGTTATGCCTCATTGTGACGACGTGCATGTCTTGGTCGAACCAGAAATTACCCGAGCGTCAAAGATCACCCCAAGCTTATGCCAAGTCCGGCTCAGATGCATCGTGTTAGATCCGACGTTCATTGGACCAAACATTAATGTGAGGTTCTCCAAGGTACTAATCGACAATGGCGAGTATTAACATCATGTATGCGGATACGATGCGCAAGTTGGGCATCTCGGAGAACATGCTCCAGGCTACAAGAACAACTTTCCATGGTATCGTACCAGGCATATCCTGTGAGCCCATAGGCAAAGTCCGGGTCGACGTGCTATTCGGTACGAGGGATAACTGCCGAACTGAAAATCTGGAGTTTGAGGTGGTAAACTTGGAGAGCGCGTATCATGCATTACTCGGGAGACCAGCACTGAGCAAATTCATGGCAAGTTGCCACGTTAGTTATCTGAAGATGAAGTTTCGGCCAAATGGAGCAATTACTATCATCGGGATTTCACGTTCTATTGAGTGCGCTTCAGCCGGGTCTAACCTAGCCTAGTCACTCGTAATTGCCCAAGAGAAAAGAAAAATCCAAGAGGTGGCGGCATTAGCTCAGTCCGCGCAGCAGTATATGCCGGCGTTAAGTAACCCGCATGGAAGCGTTTCATTTCAAGCCGCGAAGGACACCAAGAAGATCCCGGTGGATAACATGTTTCCGGAGCGTACCGTGACAATTGGGGCCGGGTTAACTGACAAATAGGAAAGCGAGCTCGTCAACTTCCTCCGTGAGAATCGGGATATTTTTGCTTGGTCCACACAGGACTTGCAAGGTGTTCCGAGGGAGTTGGCCGAGCACTCTTTGAATGTAAGACCCGGAGCAAGGCCGGTGAAGCAGCCTCTCCGACGCTTCGCCGAGGATAGGAGAAAGGTCATTGGTGACGAGATAGCTCGGTTGCTAGCAGGATTCATCATGGAAGTGTTGTATCCGAATTGGCTCTCTAATCCGGTGCTGGTAGAAAAGAAGAAGGATGATCCGAACGTGGCAGTGGTTTGGCGTATGTGTATCGATTACACGAACCTGAACAAGGCGTGTCCAAAAGATCCATTTCCACTGCCGAGGATAGATCAGGTCATCGACTCTACCGCGGGATGTGAACTGTTGTCATTTATTGACGCTTATTCTGGTTTCCACCAGATACCTCTGAACCCGGATGATCAAATAAAAACTGCCTTTATTACCCTGCAGACGGGCTTATTATATCGCACTATGCCGCTTTGGTTTACGAAATGCGAGCAACGCATTAAAGATGTATGCAAAAATGTTTGCATGATCAAATAGGTCAAAACGTACAAGTCTACATGGATGATGTGGTTATTAAGACCAAGGAAAGCGCAACGCTCCTTGACGACATAAGGCAAACATTCGCGAACTTGAGAAGATTCCGGATGAAGCTTAACCCGGAGAAATGTACCTTCGGTGTCTCGGCTGGGAAGTTACTCGGATTTCTCGTCTCCAGCGGAGGTATCGAGGTTAGTCCAACTAAGATCCGAGCCATCGAACGAATGGAGCTACCGAAGTGTCTCAACGACGCCCGAAGTTCACCGGATGCCCGGCCGTTGAGTCGGTTCAGATGTCGGTTAGGAGAAAAGGCACTGCCTCTACCAACTCATGAAAAAATCAGATAAATTCATGTGGACGCCGCAGGCCGATGAAGCTTTTGCCCACTTGAAAAAGATGTTGGCCACTGCACTAGTGTTAGCTTCTCCACTGTCAAAGGAGCCAATGTTGCTCTACATAGCCATGACCAACCGAGTTGTAAGTGCAGTGATTGTAGTGGAGCGAGATGAGGGGCAAGTCGGTAAGAGGCCAGTATTACTTGAGCGAGGTATTGTCTGCCTCAAAACAGAACTACCCACATTTTGAAAAGGTGGCATACGGAGTTTATATGGCGGCAAAGAAGTTAAAGCACTACTTTGAGGAGCATCCCATCAAGGTGATATGCGCAGCCCCCATATCCGAGATAATGGGTAACAAAGATGCGAATGGCAGAATTGCGAAGTGGGCAATTGAGCTAGCACCATACGCACCCAAGTATGATAGGAGAGAAGACATCAAGTCCCAGGCAGTGGCGGACTTATTCGTGGATTGGGCCGAGGTACAATACGAACCACCGCCACCGGATCCAAACTAATGGAGGATGCACTTTGACGGATCGAAACCAAAACCGGTTAGGTGCCGGGTTGTGCTTACCTCGCTAAATAAGGATCAGCTCAAGTACGACAGATCCATTTCGCAGCATCGAACAATGTCGCAGAGTACGAGGCTCTTGTGCATGGTCTCAAAGTGGCAAAGGAGATTGGCATACGTCGGATAATCTTCTTTGGTGACTCGGATCTAGTAATACAGCAAGTGTCCGGAGTGTGGGACGCCCTGGATCCAAACATGGCACTGTACAGATTTCATGTGCAGAAAATCTCGGGTTATTTTGAGGAATGCGAATTTCATCATGTACCTCACGTGGAAAACGGCGCCGACATGTCGTCAAGCTCGGATCGAATCGGCAGCAATTCCACCAGGTGTTGCATTGGAGCACCTCAGAAAACCATCTATCAGGCCGTCCCCAGGAACCGATTCAATTTATGTCCCGGAAAACACGGAATCCGGAGCTGAACCCATGGACATTGACATGGAAGGTAGTGCGCCGAACCCGGGACTACCTCACCGAACCCGGACTACCTCAGCAAACTGGGACTACTCGCAAACCGTGGACTACCTCGCTAGACCCGGGGACTATTCAGCGTGATCCGGTTGAAGTTATGCCGGTGGATCGGATGGAAATTGATGAGGAGATGTTCCCTGCGCGAGTAGTACCAGCTTGGGCACCGCCTATATACCGCTTCTGAAAGATGGAACGTTACTCCATCGAGGAAGTGCTAGCTGTGCAAACTCGTGAGAAGAGCCAAAGCTTACACAATCATCAATTCCGAGCTGTACAAACGGAGGTAACCAATGTCCTCCAGCTGTGTTGATCCGGAAGAAGGACTTGACATCCTCCGAGATATACACCAAGGAGAATGCGCGATCACGCCTCATCCCGGCCTTAGTGGCAAAGGCGCTCGCATGGATTCTATTGGCCAAGTGCCTTGGAGCAAGCAGAAGATCTGGTGAGAAATGCAATGGTTGTCAAAGGCACGCCACCAAGACACATATGCCTATGTTTGAACTCAAAACCATACCAATTACATGGCCATTTGCTGTGTGGTGCTTGGATATGGTTGGTCTGCTCAAACCAGCAAAGGAACATGACGACATTCCGGTCATGGTGGACAAGTTTACAAAATGGATCAAGTGAAGCCTATAAGAAAATGTGATCGAAGCTATCACAGTGACATTTCTCAAAGACATCATCTTGAGATACTTATCCTCATAGTATCATAGCTGATAATGGCACCAATTTTGCTGAAGGAGCATTTGCACAATTCTGCCGAGATAAGAAAATCCGACTCGACGTAGCCTCGGTAGCCCACCCCGCGTCGAACGGACAAGTGGAAAGATCCAACGGATTAGTATTGTCCGGGATAAAACCCCGGCTCATTGGGTCACAAAAGATCAGCGGGTGCTGGATAGAAGAACTACCAGCGTATTGTGGAGTTTAAGAACAACTCGAATCGATCAACAAAGTACACGCTGTTCTTTTCCGTATATGAGAAGTCGTACTACCAGCCGATATAGAGCATGATTCATTTAGGTCACCCAATACACATAAGTCAAGTGCAAGAAGTCTGCAAAATGATGTTGATCTGCGAAGAAGCGAGAGAACTCATCGCCAGATCCGCCATATATCAGCAAAATCTCCGACGCTATCATAGCCGGAAAGTGTGCCCCCGAGTCTTCCGGGAAGGCGATCTAGTGCTCCGGTTGGTACAACGTACCACTGGCATGCATAAATTATCCCCCCCATGGGAAGGACCATTTATTGTGAGCAAAGCATTGCACAATGAATCTTACTATCTCATAGATGCAAAGCCACAGGAAAAGAACAAGGCGGACAGGTCTGGAGAGGAATCCAAGCGACCGTGGAATGTAGCACTACTTCGTCCCTTCTACACTTAGCTAAAGAGTGTATGTACCCGAGTCATCCTCATATGTCGGTATGTATGTCGGCAATGAGCTTATCAATGAAATAGCGGAGCCTCTAGCAGTAACTCGGGGACTGCCTTAATAAATGATTGTTGTTACTTTTTATGCATTAGCTGGAATGACTCGTTTCGCTTAACCCGGATTAGTAATGTGTGAGCACCAAAAACCTAACCCTTCGTCTTGATGTCCAACAAGAATTGGCTTCATGGCAGCAAGGAACAAGTTTGAATTATGAGCACATGAAAAACTACCAAGGAAACGATCCTATTCCAGCTAACGTTTGTTTTTTCGGACTAACCCCGTATTTACTTTCAAGATATTATGCTGAATTATTTTGAGCCAATCCTCCAAGTTTCTTAGTATTGTTAAGATGACTCTTGAGGCTCGGATTCATAAGTCGTAAAACTGAATCAAGGTAGACACGGATCGAGCCGGAGAATTGGACGAACAAGAAACTGAAACTCGGGGACTATGCCCAAGTTAATCCGGCATACAAGCATAGTAGCAAAATATTATGTATTCAGCATACAATTGCACCTGGCATACAGGGGATCTGATAAATTTTCAAGTTTTTATCAACTAAGGAGGCAGAGGAGGAAGTTCAGCCATCATCACCGCCTTCAATATTTGAAGCAGCGTCTTCTCCATCATCGCCCGACCCATCCTCCATGTTCTCCATCTGCTCCTCCTTGCCGGATTCCAGAAAGCTCGGCCCCTCAACCCAGTCATGGACCGGAGAATACTCAACAAGGCTGTAGGCGCAAGCCTGGCGCCGAGCTACCCACTCCGGATCATCGGTCCATTTGGATCCGGTGCGCCGGCGGGTGAGGAGGCTCAGATCGATTTTCTCGTACCATGAAAGGATATGATGGAGAAGGGTATTCGCGGCACACCGGCGGATTCTCCGTGAGGTCAAGTTGAGTCTCAATCTCCATCAGTTTTTCCGCAAGGAGCGTGATCCTTTCCCGAGCGCCCTTGGCCGTAATGTGTTGAAGATCCGCATCGCAATGTCGAGGAGATCTTTCCATAGTTCTTAATAGTTTCCACCAGATCTGACACGCTAACCAACAGGTCCTCCATGTCTAAGGGGATGCTCTCACCATCAGGAGCGATGGGAGTACCCCTCTCTTGGCGGAATTTGGTAACGGCAGCACTGGCGATGGCAGTACCCTCCAGAAAGTTATCTGAACATGAGAAAAGGGAGGATGCTAAAGCAAAGGCGTGTGAGCTAACCCGGAAAACTATGTCGGATAAGGAGAAGAAACTTACGTGAGATATGGCGATGGATCCGGGTCAACTCCTTGATACAACTGTCGCATCTCTGACGAAGTTGTTCTGCTCGAAGGCTGACCCAAGCCGGACTTCGGATTCATTGAGCAGATCCTGGTCCTTGGAGATCTGGAGGGTAAAGCACTCACGCTCTTCGGTGAAGTTCTGGCCAACATTCTGGAGCTCGGTTTTGTGTTGGGCCTTCATCTTCTCCATCTCGGCCTTGAGTTTGGTTATCTCGCCGTCCTTGGTCCGGAGGAGGGCAAGCTCATCGTTCTTCTTCTTCAGCTCGGCTTGATGCTGTCCTGCTTGTTCGAGAAAATGCAGCATCATATCAGTACGCGCACACTATCCTCAAGCGATGCTGAAATAGTGTGTTGACCCGGCAAAGCCGAGGAGTGAATGTTTGCCGAGCCAAGAAGAAGAAAGAATGGAAAACACAGCGACATTGGCCGAAAGGGGACATACCTCGGATTTCCTCCAAGTTTTTCCGCATAATCTTGTTTTCAGCCTCCACCCCAGCTGCAAAAAACCGAATAAAGAGGTTAGTCCGGCAAAAACAAACGAAACGGAGAGGTGTTAAGAGAGGAAATTACCCCTCTTTTCATGCTCCGCGCCAAGTGCAACATGTTTTGCGCGCAAGATCTTGTGGGTATCAAGCAAGCGCTGAAACTCGGCGCTCCGACGGTTGGTGGTTACCTGACAAAGGTACAGGCGTGTAAAATTAGTTCGGTGCATATTTGAAGTGTACAAGATCCGGGCCAAGCGGAACTTAACCCGGCTCTAGGTGTGTGCATATTCGAAGTGTACAAGATCCCGGCCAAGCGGAACTTAACCCGGCTCTAGGTGTCTGCATATTAGAAGTGTACAAGATCCAGCCAAGCTTAAACTTAACCCGCTCTAGGTGTGTGCATATTCGAGTACAAGATCCGCCAAGCTGAACTTAACCCGCTCTAGGTGTGCATATTCGAGTGTACAAGATCCAGCCAAGCGAACTTAACCCGCTCTAGGTGTGTGCAAATTGAAGTGTACAAGATCCGCCAAGCGGAACTTAACCCGGCTCTAGGTGTGTGCATATTCGAGTGTACAAGATCCGCCAAGCGGAACTTAACCCGCTCTAGGTGTGTGCATATTTGAAGTTTACATGCAGCTACGTTGGTCTTCTAAGAGCATCCGCCGGTAACAGTTACCCTTCGAGGCTCGGGACTATTGTTTATTAGCTAAAACATTTAAAAAAGAAACGACGTACCTCCATCATACGCCCAACGAGGTTAATCGCCTTGGCGGTGGTATTCATCTGAGCGGAAAATTCAGCTAGGCCGAACTTTTCCGGGAGATCGTAATTGTAGACTAACTCCGCCTTGTTCCAGTTCATGACGAACTCGATGAGGCTCGGAGGGTACCGTTCGCCAGTGGGCATGTGGGGCACCACCAAGCCCTTGGAATGAGCTTCTTTCCTTTCGATCAGGGCAAGATCTGGCTAGTGTGAAGAACCATCTGCTGTGATTTGGCTGGCTCGGCAGAAGATCTATCGCCTTGGTGATTTCTTTGGAAGCATTGATGACAAGTTCGCTGCCCAGCCTCGACGGACGAGACTTGCCTTTGGCTTGCTGGGGAGAAAGTGACCACAGTGGATTTGCCCTTGAAGCCATCGAGTGGGTCCTCGCCGAGCTTGAGATGACCTTGACGAGGCGTATGAGCTTGGTGCGCGGGAACTTTGGTGGTCGCGCTGAGCTGCCGTTGGTTTCTTCAAGCCGGACAGGCGCTTGTTCGTGGCTGGTGCCGGAGCTGCTTGTGCTGGAGTTATGTGGACTTGGTGGTTGCTGGTTGCGGCAATGCCGAAGTGCGGACGCCGATGCCTCGGCCGATCCGACCCTTCCGATCCGAGGTCGCGTCTCAAGGAGGTATCATGAATCGGAGGCCGCAGAGCCCTCCTAATAGGGTTACGGGCGTGACTCGCCGCCACGGGAGGGAAGGACTAGACCAAGAGGAGAGGAGATGCTCGATCCGCTCTGAGGGACCTCCACAGGAGCCCTGCAAGAGAAAACAATGTCAGGAGTGAAGTTACCCCGATGCAGGGAGAAGTGTGTTGCGTAGTGAAAAAGAACTTACGCATCCGAGGTCTCGGCCTCCTTAGGTTTCCGGGCCCTCCGTGCCGGGGCTTTGCCTGCCCGTTTGGAGGCAGTCTTGTCTCGGGCCTTCTTTTGCCTTTTGGAAGGCTGAGAAGGTCCGAAGAAGAACTCGAATGGATCCGCTTCTTCTTTGACGCCACCGTAACAGGCTCACCTGGTGTAAGTGGAGAACCCTCGTGGATGTGCCCACCGGGGTTAGATGATGCCGGGAAGGCAAAAGAAAGAGGGACAGCCTCAACGGGTTCAATCACATCGATATCCGAGTCATCCTCATTGTCGGGACAATCTCTAAGAGAAGATAATTTACCGCTGGGTCGTTTGGTGGCATCGGGTGTGGGGAGGAACATCTCCTGGTCCGTCTCCTCCTCATCCGGAATTTCTCGGTCCGGGGCCCACTTAAGGGTCGGATCCGGCCATCCTCGAGGGTTTGCTGGAGAAACAGCTGAGAAAAAGCACAAGGAGCAAAGTCAAAAATATGATAAGAGCCGACATGAAATTGATCCGAAATAAGTTTACCCCGCGAAGCTTACCACGAGAAGGGAGCCTGTCATGGCAGTAATGCTCGATTCCCCACGTCCATTCGGCGGAGAAGTCCTTATGTGTGGTGAAAAGAGCCTTGGCCCAGCGGAAGATCTCCGTATTGCTCAACTCGAACGAGGAGGTTCGGTTGGGGTCGCGACTGAAGCTCATATGGCACAACTTGTGAGTGCGCCATGAAGGGGAGAGATTCTGCGCATTTAATGTGATCATGGCATCCTCGTTGCACAATCCGAGCTTCTTTAGCTCCACAAACCTTTTGTTCACTTGGTTGGCCAGAGCCGTAGGTTTCTTGGCGACCTCCTCCCAGAAATCCGTGTCAGGGGGACCCGGAGCGTAGGGCAGCAACCGGATCAAATCTTCCGTGCCTTTGTTCCGGACGTAGAAGAAGGTCCGGGCCCATCCTTTAGGGAGCTGAGCCCGGTGACCTGGGAAAGATTGAATACCTCGTATAGATCGAGGCAGTTCAACTGAGTTAGCTGCTTGTCCTCCGACTCACGTGGATGTTGGGGACGACGCTATGGAGGAGGTCAAGAACCAGATCCAAAGCTCCTTCAGAGGCTATAGCCCGTGTAGCCTTCGATCAAGAAACGAAGCGCAGAGGTGATGGCGTCACGGGAGATGATGTGGTTGCAGTGATAGGTCCGGATCCAGTCCCAAGAAATCACTCACTAGAAGCCCAAATCTCGCTGGAAATGGGATAGAAACAACGAACTCACCCGGATTGGGTGAGGGGCCAACTCGAGGAGGGAGACGAGCGGACGCCGGGAATGCGCCGGTCCGTAGAGCTGGGCCGATGTCGTCTCGCAGACCTGTGGAGCCGCCCATGCGCCATGTCCATCATGCCGGCGTCCTCCTCCATCTCCTGCTCAACGACGATGAGCTCCTCCTCCATCATCTCGATTCCACTGTTCTCGCTGGAGCTGGCGGCAGCGGGGCTCTACGGTCTAGACTGACGAGGACCCGTGGCTAAACAGAGAAGCAGCGGTGACTGTGGTGCGGAGGAACGGAGAAGGTGCGGCGGCGGCGCTGCTGCAACGGGCACTAGCGGCGATGCAGTTGCGAGGAAGAAGAAGAGGAACAGGCGAGGGGGCGCGGAGATGGAAAAGTTCTAAGGAGCGTGCCCCTCCCCTATTTAACCGCCCCAGTCATTAACGAGTGGGATCGTGCTGCGCTAGAAAACCACACGGTGTGGCCGTGTATCACCAGCATCGACCAATCAGAGAGAAGCCACACCGGGGGCCACAGAGTAAAAGTGATCCCATGACACGACATGCAGTTGCGGTAAACGAGGAAACAGATGTGACGTAACCCCCGCACAGTAAACACTGACATTTACTGCGGCGGTTACTGTGCAGGCCCTTAAAGTAAGGCAACGCAATGATTAACCGTTACGTGGGTTGGCGTACGAGAGAAGGAAGCAAGGCCCAGATCCGAGCCACGATGGTAACCCGGCTGGCAAGTGAAAACTTGAAATGCGCAGAGGGAAAGTAAAACCATAGGATCCGAGCCAAGATGGTAACCCGACCAACAAGTGAAAACTTGGAACGTGAAGGAACGAAATCCATATAATCCGAGACAAGAAGCTAACCCGGAATTAAGCGTCCAAGCTTAGATATTTAATTGTTTGATGTGGCCTTAGCGACCAAGGCCGCTAAGGCCGCACTCAGCTTTGGGGACTAATGTTAGGGGATAACCCGGTAGGGTCACCCGGGGTATAAGGGCCGATATTTAGGTTCGCAAGCTAAAAGCGGATCTGGCCGAGTCACCAAGGCAGGCGGATTACGGAGTAACCCGGACCAGGGGGTGCTTAACTCGCCTCGTCCACTCAAGGAGTAAGTCGAGATACTTGTCTAGCTTATATGCAGGAACAGGTGTGGCTGAATCTACTATGATACGGATCTCGCTTGGCTTCTAGGAGAAGGAAGGAATCTCTCGGTCAAAAAGAAGGCCCGCCAGCATCGGATGAGCGAATAAAGCAAGGCAGGACCACCGGATCATGGTCGACATGGGTGACGACGCCACGCTGATCACAGCGCCGCAGAGGCTACGCCGCTAAAGCAAGAGTGACGTTGGGAAAAGCACTCGTCGGTTACTACTTTGGGAGGGGGCATATTCTTAGGAATATGCTCCACGTATGCCCTAGGCTGTGACCAAACCACCTCTATATAAGGCGGGGTTGGGGTTCGTAAGGGGTTGGGTCTTTTTAGATACATAGCAAGGAAAACACCAGTGGATCTAGGGTTCTTGGGCTAGTTTGTAGGCAAGAGTAAGAGAGTTTCTTCTTCCTCCTCTTGTCAATACAGCTCGAGGAGCACTTGTAATCTTGGAGACTGAACATCAATACAAAGCCTCTGTGTAGAGAATCACTCTACTATCCCTCCCTGGACTCCCCTAGCGCATATTAGTCCCCACCTTTAGCCTATCCATGGCATCTGCCGTGACACCACCACGACAGTGGGGGTGATCAATGTGCTCGGCATTAGTGGCCATGACCATTTGGTTGTGTTCACAGTGACTGGCCGTGCTAGCAAAGGGTAGGGGTGTTGGGCTGCTCAAGGTTGCAAAATGGGAGACCACATTGGCCAGAACACTGCTCACAATAGTGTTTGTGATTTTGCTCTGATTTGTGCACACAAGGTGTTTGACAAAATGGCCAAAAGAAACAAAGATTTTAATTTTGAAATGATTTTTGGTGGAGTTGTTGGTCTTATGCTTCAGCATCTCTGGTTGCTGGGATTTGTCAAGTTGAATTCATTTGAATGGTTTTTGAAGAAGTGGGATCTAGATATATGAAGTAGATTCCATTTTCAAATGTCATTTAAATTTAGTGTTTGAATGTTTTTGTAAGATAATAAAGTGGGCCTTGGTACATCTTTACTTGTACTCTCAAGGGGTGCAAAGAGTTAGAATTATTTCTGTTAAGAATTGAGTTCTAGGAACACCCAAAGTGGCCTAGTTGATTAAAATGGCAAAAGTGACCATTTCCATTTATTAAATATATTTGATTTCTTTTTCTTTGGCTTTTGCTTGGGAATGATCTAGATGATGTGGCATTCATCTTAGAATCATTTTACAACCATTAGAACAAACAAACATGGCAATTCAAAACAATTCCATATTAATGCAACACACATATTCATTCTTAATTATTTAAATGAGAAAAAGTTTTTGTTAACCCTAAATTGGGTGATTAGGATCTTTATATATTGGATTAAAGTTTTGGGATGTTACAAACCTTCCCCCCTTAAACAAAATCTCGTCCTGAGATTTAAGAAAGAAAACTAGGAACTAAAGAGATCTAGGAACTCAGTCCTAATGTAATCTTCTCGCTCCCAAGTGGCTTCTTCTTCGGTATGGTTGCTCCATTGGATCTTGAGAAATTTGATACTCCAGGTCCTAGTGGTTCTATAAGCTTATTCCAAGATACGGATGGGCACTTCATGATACGCCCTTGTTGATATCCACGGCTCGGTGATCGGTGTTCTTGAAAACTTTGGTCTTCTCCGGCACTTCTAGGCATTTGCGAAGTAACGAGATATGGAACACACTGTGGATGGCAGACATCTCTTTAGGCAGTTCTAGTTGATACGATACTTCTCCTCGGTGATTCAGAATCTTGAAGGGTCCAATATATCTGGGGGCTAACTTTCCTTTCAGACTAAAACGTCGCGTTCCCTTCAATGGCGAAACTTTGAGGTACACAAAATCTCCAACATTGAAAGTCAGGTCTCTCCTTCTCCTGTTAGCATAACTCTTCTGTCTGGATTGGGCGGTCTTGAGGTGCTCACGGACTTTGTGAACCTTCTCTTCGCCTTCTTGTAGGATGCCGGTCCCAAAATCGACTCTTCCTCCTTGCGATCAATTCCATGGGGTACGACACTTTCTTCCATATAAGAACTCAAATGGGGCCATTTGCAAACTGGCTTGGTAACTATTGTTGTATGAGAATTCTTCGAAAGGTAGGCAATCTTCCCATTTCGATCCATACTCTAAACACACGCTCTCAACATATCTTCTAAGATTTGGTTGGCTCTCTCAGTCTGTCCATCGGCTTGCGGGTGATAAGCTGTGCTGAAATTCAACTTGGTTCCTAATCCTTCTTGGACTTTCTGCCAAAATCTCAAGGTAAATTGGGTTCTTCGATCCGACACTATCGTCTTGGGGGTTCCATGCAAACTAACAATTCTGGCGATGTACAGTTCTGCTAGCTTCGAACTCTGGTATGTTGTCTTGACAGGTATAAAATGGGCTACCTTGGACAGTCTATCAACGATGACCCAGATAGAGTCATTTCCCCTACTAGAAGTAGGCAAACCGGTGATAAAGTCCATTTCGACGGAATCACATTTCCATTACGGAATCTTCAATGGTTGCAACAGTCCTGCGGGTCTATGATGTTCCGCTTTGACTCTCTGACAGATATCACACTTGGCGATGTAGCTTCCGATTTCTCTCTTCATCTTGTGCCACCAAAATTGCTCTTTCAAATCTTGATACATCTTCGTTCCTCCGGGGTGGATAGAATAAAGAGTATCAGGAGCTTCTTGCATGATAACTTGCTTCAGCTCCGAATTTGCTGGAACACATATACATCCTTTATACCACATAACTCCTTCTTCGTCTTCGGTGAATCCAGGTACCTTTCCTGTACCAATACGACGCTTGATTCCGTCGATACTTGTGTTTCCCTTCTAGGCTTCCTTGATTTCGCTAATCAAAGTGGGTTGAAGTTCAATGCTAGATAAAAATCCTTTGCTAACTAGCTCAGTTCTAAAATGCTCCAATTCCTCATGCAAACTTGGTCGGGCTTCTTTGATCATGGTGTTTAACCTACACAGTAATCTGCTAAGAGCATCCGCTACCACATTGGCTTTGACGGGGTGATAGTGAATGTCAAGGTCATAATCCTTGATTAACTCTATCCATCTCCTTTGCCTCATATTCAGCTCCTTTTGAGTGAAAATATACTTCAAGCTCTTGTGCTCTGAGTAAATCTACCGATTACCGATAAGGTAAAGATGCCATGTCTTCAAAGCTAAACGATAATCGCTAACTCAAGATCATGAGTAGGGTAGTTCGCCATGCTGCTTTAGTTGTCGAGATGATATGCAATGACTTTGCTCTTGCCAGATCAATACACATCCAAGACCAATCTTGGATGCATCACAATACACATTAAATGGCTTCTTGATATCTGGCATGATCAATATTGGGGCTGAAATCAATCTCTTCTTGAGCTCTTGAAAACTTGCTTCACATCTGTTGGTCCATTCAAACTTCTTGTCCTTCTTCAACAATTGGGTCATCGGTCTTATGATGCTCGAAAATCCTTCTACTAACTTGCAGAATATCCCAATTAATCTGAAATGCACGGACTTGGGTTTGAGTGGTGGGGGCTTCCCATTCTTCGACATCTTTGATCTTGGCAGGATCAATAGCGACTCCTCCTATAGACATAATATGTCCTAGGAATCCTACTTCCTTCAGCCAAAAGTCACAGTTCCTGAACTTGGCATACAACTGATGCTCTCTAAGGGTTTCAAGAATGATTCTCAGATGTTGCTCATGCTCTTCTTCTGACTTGGAGTAGATAAGGATATCATCGATAAACACAACGATAAACTTATCTAGAAAATTCATAAAGATCTTATTCATGAGATTCATGAAATAAGCGGAGCATTGGTTAATCCAAAGTACATGACCGTGATACTCATACAATCCATATCGGTGGTAAAGGCGCTCTTTGGAATATCCATTGCACGAATCTTAAGTTGGTGATAACCAGTCCTAAGATCAATCTTAGAAAACACACTGGCACCAATCAACTGATCAAATAGATCCTCTATCTTTGGCAATGGGTACTTGTTTTTGATTGTGACATCATTCAGCTTCTTGTAATCTATGCACAAACGGTTGCCTGCATCCTTCTTGTTGATGAACAACACGGGCGATCTCCATGGCGATGCGCTTGGTTGAATCAAGCCTTTCTCTAGCATAGCATCCAATTGCTTTTCAGTTCCACTAACTCTAAGGGGTTCATACTATAGGGTCTCTGAGCTATGGGTCCGGCTCCGGGATCGATCAATAATGAACTCAATATCCCTATCCGAGGCATACCGGCAATTCATTCGGGAACACGCTGTGGTATTCACAGACTACTCTGACTTGGTCTATGGTGGGTAGGGCTAGACTCTTGTTGCACATGAATTGACGGGGCAAGGTTTCAGATATATGCTCTACTGATACTCCAGAGCTACTGGTCATGGTGATGGCTTTCTTGGCACAGTCAATCAATCCTTTATGCTTCGACATCCAATCCATTCCTAGTACTACTTCCAAACCTTTGGTTCCAAGTACTATTAGATTGGCATAAAAATCTATCCCATGTATTCTGATAGGCACATCTTTGCAAATTTTTCTAGCTTTTGTAGTTGAACCAGGTATTTGAACTATCATGACATGCTTCAGGTTGGTTGGGTGAATCTTACTAGTGCATGCAAATTCTTCGGTGAAAAATGAGTGCGATGCTCGTAATCAAACAACACTCTTGCTAAAACTGAGTTGACAGAAACATACCCAAAGACAACATCCGGCGCTTGGGCTTCTTCTTGTCATGTGGAAGAGACAAATTGCTATGTATTGTGAGGGTTCCTCGCTTAATCTTCTTCCGGGCTGAACATGACGCTGCTGTTGAGCTAGGGCATTCATATTGGAAGTGGCGCAATATTCTTGGGACACTCATTGAGTAGTGACCTTCACTCCACACTCAAACAAGTAATCCGAGACTTGTCTTTTGCTGCCACGGCACAACATTGCTTCCGCTTTTGGGTGTGGTGTTGTTGTTGTGCTTGGGTGGTGCATGTTGAAATTGCTGGAGTTGCTGTGTTGGTTGTTGTTGTTTCTCCGGATTACATTTCTCCGCCACGGTTGGGGTAGCTTGACGAGACATTGGGGTCGATTGTTCCACGGGCATATCGGCAGACGGGTTGGGACGATACTTGATGACCGTTGATCCAGCTTGGTGCATCATCCGACGCTTATGTTGTTGTTCGCTTGATTAATCTTCCTTCCATCCGAATGGCAGTAGTCGATTAGCTCTTCAAGATCCTCAAACGGATGTTGCCGAACTCGCGTGATCTCATCATGCGTCCGCTCAGAATCTCTCCTTATTCTTGGCCTTCGTGTTAATCTCATCAGTGCATACCTAGCGAGGACAAGAATCATGCCACTAGACTCACTACATTCATTTTGCCTTGCTTTATCTCTCTCAATTCATCTCTCATTCGGGTGACTAAACCTCATGCACATGGGTGCGGTGAACTTGACTTTGAAGGCTTCCCACGCCATCGCTTGACCGTGGTTCATCGTGGTGTTGTTCCACCATGCTTTGCATATCCTGCCAGATAGTGGGTGGCAAACAGAACTTTCTCGCTGGCATCCACTCGCTTCTAAGTTGTTCTCCATGGTTTGTAACCAATCATCAGCATCCAGCGGGTCTTTAGACTTGCTAAATATTGGTGAAATGGATCGTATGGGCACCTAGAGGGGGGGTGAATAGGTGCTACACCAATTTTTAATTCTTTTTCAATTTTAGGCTTAGCACAAAGGTAAATTCTCTAGATAAACTAATGTGTGGAATTCCCCTATATGCAAACCTATCTACTAGCGAGTAAGGAGCGAGTGGAAGAGGAACGAGTGAACCGAAGTGAAGCACGCAGAGACACATGATTTGTTTGACCGCAGTTCCTTCCTTGTTAAGGGAAGTACGTCTGCGTTGGAGGGGTGGGCGGTACTAAGACCACCACGCCACAAAAGGCCTCACCCTGTTCTCCGATGGATCTCGCCACAACAGGCCTGATCCACCTTCCACTATAGCTACCCTTCGAGGCGGGCACCGGCGCCTTTACACAACTAGCGGGGCAACAACTCCACAACAACTTGGAGGCTCCCGAAATGACAACAAGCTGCCACAAGAACAAAGTTGTCAAACACAATAACAAGATCTAGGTATTGACAAGAATACTAGATTAGGGATTTCTCCAAGTGAATGGAGAGGAGTTGAAGCGCTTGATTCTTGATGTTGATGATGAACTTCTCCTCCTTCAATTCCACCAAAGATCAAGACCTTTGAGTGGTTGAAGTGGGAGATTGAGAATGAGAGCTCTTGCATAAGGTCTGGTCAATTTCGAATGAATCAAGAGTTCTGTTCATGGGGGAAGAAGGGGTAGTTATACCCACTTCCAAAACCAGCCACAGACATTTTGGGGGACGGATTATCCGTCTCAAGTGAGGGCCGGATTATCCGCCTGGGAAAACACCGCCTGCACTCGGAATATCCGCAGATAATCCGCCCTCACGAGCGCCGCCGCCAGCTTGCCCTTTATCAACTTCTGGGGCCCGGATTATCCTTTCCAATTTGAAGGCCGGATTATCCGCCTAGGAAGAAAATCGCTTCGCTCGGATTTTCCGGAGAAAATCCGACCGGATACCGAGCGACACGCCTTGGCTCCTTTTGCTCGAATCAAATGGATTATCCGCCCATGCAAACCCGGATTATCCGCCCGGGAGGAAATCAGCTCGGATTTTCCGGAGAAAATCCGACGACACAGAGTGACGCGCCTTAGCTTCCTTGAGAGATGAGGTAGGCCGATTATCTCGCCTTGAAGGGCGGATTATCCGCCCTCAAAACTTTCTCGCACACTTAGCACACATGAAAGTTCCATATTGTTATCTAACACGCAAAACATAGGAAAACATGAAATGTTCTTTCAATCTCCCCCTTTTTGGTGTTAGATGACAATACCAGGATTTATAGGAGAAAGACACAAGACACACAGAGATAACTATGAAAGGGACTCCCCCTCAATGTGTGCATAATAGAGTTTTGCATTGGAATACAAATGCACACAAATAGGTGAATCTATTCCATAGACACAAGGGCACAAACACATACCATAAGTAGAGAATAGGCATCCTTGACATAAATCACAATTATCGATAACCATTATGAGTGCGCGCCTTCCGTGATAAACCTCCAGCAATAGGATATGAATAGATATAACCATGAGCATAATCCACGATATGAAGACCATAGGTATCGTCTAGACAACCACATAAAGTCTCAACCACAAATCACAAACCACGTATTTAAAAGTTCAACGCTAAATGGGCATAAGCAGGAAATAACTAATAGAAAAGCGCAAGTGCTTATGCTCACCCATGCAAATCCACCTGACAACCTATTAGAACTACTTCTCCCCTTTGGCATCGAGACACCAAAAGGAGAAGAGCGATGCTAGCGCCCCATGGGATCACTCATCCTAGTCCTCGCAAATGCCCTCGTCCTCTTCTTCATTCTCTTCCTCATCCTCATCATTAAGCTCCTCAGTGTCACCTTCCTCATCTTCATCATCAGCATCAGGCGCAGACGGGAACAAGTGACGCTCCAGCTCACCATAGTTCAGCCCGGAGGAAGAGTTCCACCGAGCATACGGAGTGGGAGGTGTAGGAGCCGGAGGATCACCCGGCGCATACACATGGTGGAGAATGAGCTGCTGGGAGTGAGACAACTCATGCGCTGCCTGTAAGCCTTGTACTGACCCTTGCGCGTGTCCATGCCCATGCAGAGAATGTGACGCTGGAACCAGTTCAGCTGCTTGATCTCACGGGCCACGGGAGGTACAGGCTCATGAGCATCCCTCATGAGGCCCTCAGAGCAGAGAGGAGGGTGAGAGGTCTTCAACCTTGTTGTATATCTTCTTGGCCTTGTGCACTGAGTCAATGTGGAACTCCTCACAGAAGGTGGCGGATGAGCATCATAATATAGGGCGCATAGGGAATGGACAGACGGTTGAACATAGCATCACACAGCTCATGGTAAATGAAGTCCATGACATCCAGCCTGTACTGCACTGACTCATCCTCACAAGAAGCACCTTCATGAGAAAATTGAAGTAACTGAACAAGGTGACCACGGATGCTGTCATTGTTGCCCCCACTCGGTGTAATAGAGTCACGGAAGAGACCCACCAAAGCAGCATAGATGGGAGCAAGACCAGCCACAAGACTCCACAATGCCATTGTCCACAAGACACGGAGAGAGAGCATCATCCTTGTTGGGATTCAGCTGAGTGATGCGGTGACCACTGCCCTATCCCCGCTGCAGTATGAGTACCCTGTAACCTCAAGAAACACGTGAAAATCAGCAAATATGGGCTGTCATGAGTCATCCACTTCATAGTGCGACGCTCATCACCACAAATCACCAGAGTGGAGAAGAATTGCTTCACCACCTCAGAGTCAAAGGAGCATTGGAGAGACATGAGACGGTGCAGCCCCATCCTCTCAGCCACATACATTGCATCCACAAGATGCGCTTTCTCCAAAGCCTCAGCAAGTACCAAAGTGCATAGGCCTAATGTTCAGCTCGCATAGATGTCTTCATAAATCCCTTTCTGCTCTACACCAAAACCGGTATCCCTAGCTCATCATCACGAGGCAGCTCAACAAACAAGTCACGTGACGGATGGCGTAGAAGGAGACCGCATCCAGCCGTGTAGTTGATCTTGGGCTCCTTGCCCTTCCTCTTGGACACCCCTTCGAGTCCTCTTGGATTGTTCAGCCATGTGCCTCTCTTCGCTCTTCCTTCTCCTCAATTCAACTTCGCCCACTATGACCTCTGTCCGTCCCGAAAGTACTTGGCGCGAGGACGGCACTTGTAGGTCTTGGAAACACCGGAACCACCTGTGAGGAGAATAAGGGCGATAGCATGGGGATAAGCATACACACAAGTCCAGGAGAGAGCCTGGAAAAGGTAGTCAAAAAGTTCGTAGGTCAAAACTACTCAATACATACACCATAGTGAAATTGAAGCATACTTGAATCTGTCAGGCCGGATTATCCGGCCTGGCCAGGGGCGGATAATCCGGCCCTGGCAGAAATTTTTCGATTTCACCAAGATTGCATGCAAAAAAGTAGATCGGGCCTAGAAACTGCAAGACTACGAGTTCTATGTGAAAACGCATCCTTCTAGACAACGTTCCACCCAACAAGATACACAACTAGGCAAAGATGGGGAGAGAGGGAGTTACCCTCACCCATTGGAGGAAGAACGTGGAGGAGAAGGTACCTGAAGGTGAGGAGAAGAAGATCCGGGGAGGCCCGGAAAATCCGGTGGCCGGAGAGGCTCTGGGGAGGGTGAGGGGCGGTAGGCGGTGGCTGGGGAGAAGGAGGGGGCTGGGAGAGAAGTGCTGCTCGTTATGAGCCCTTCTCCCCAAGCCCTGCCCTTTAAGATCAAATCCGCCAGGGCCAGATTATCCGGCCAATACTTGGGCCGGATTATCCGGCCTAAATTCTGGGATTCTGTTATACACAGAACTAGGCCCGCGCGTCCCCAAACAACACCCCACAAGGCGCATAAGGGACTTGTGCAAGAATAGATGTCTTAGAGGTAGGGAAGGCTTAGTATTAAGAGAGCCAAACTGAGATGGTACTAGACACTCAAAATTGCAAAAAAAACAAATCAAATAAAAGCCAAGATTGAGTGTGATTCCCATAAGAAAAAGAGAGAGCAAATAACATCCAAAAAGATCCAATTCTCCACAAAGGAGAGGGCGGTGGCCGAAGCCACCTTGTTGGAGTGTATGGTGTGACACCGCCAAGATATATCTTGGGTTCAATGCACCAATACTCATCAATAAGCTCACATATCACAACATGATATTAAGAGAAATGATATAACTTGTTATTGGCATTATGGGGTGAGGGTTAGCCCAATAAGTTAGGACCACACTCTATATCCATGCCCACACCGACTAAACAAGGATTGAGATGTACGTGGGTGTATGGGTAATCAAGACAAGCTCCGAATCAATGATATTTAGCTCATTCCTCAAATAGCGTAATCTTGCTTCATCAAGTGGCTTTGTAAAAATATCCGCCATTGGTTCTTCGTGCTCACAAAAGATAGATCAATATCACCTCGAGCAACATGGTCAATAAAATGATTCCGAATCTCAATATGCTTCATTCTTGTGTGTAACAGGATTGTATGCAATTTTGATAGCACTTTCATTATCACATAAAAGAGGCACTTTGTCACAATTGACACCGTATTCCTTTAAAGTTTTCCTCATCCACAATAATTGAGTACAGTTACAAGCAGCAACATATTCAGCTTCAAGCAGTGGAGAGAGATATACAATTCTACTTTTTGAGGACCAACATACAAGAGATCTTCCCAAGAATTGACAAGCTCTAGAAGTTGACTTCTGATCATCCTTATCACCAGCCCAATCTGAGTAAGTATAACCACATAAAGAGAAATTGGAGCCCTTGGGATACCAGAGACCAAAGTTGGGGGAATGAACTAAATATCGAAGATCTCTCGACCGCTACTAAGTGGCTTTTAGAGCTGCTTGATACCTTGCACACACTCCCACACTCAACACACTATCGGGTCTAGATGCGAGAGGTAAAGAAGAGAGTCGATCATGGACCGTAGATACCTTTTGGTCCACATATTTACTATGAGGGTTGAGTTCAAGATGACACTTTGTTTGCATTGAGTAGCGACACCATTTAGATCCGCTATCTTGAATCTCTTGAGCATGTCTTGATGTACTTTGCTTGATTAATAAAGGTTCCTTCTCTAAGTTGCTTGATCTCGAATCCAAGAAAGAACCATAATTCCCCATCATAGACATCTCAAACCTCCGCTACCATAAGCTTTGAAAATTCATCGTTAAAAGCTTTGTTAGTAGAACCAAAATGATATCGCTTACATATAGTTGGCATACGAAGAGCTCCCCCTTAACCTTCTTAGTAAAAAGAGTGGGGTCGATTTGCCCAACTTCGAAACCACGATCTAACAAAATCTCTTTAAGGTGCTCATACCACGCACATGGGGCTTGTTTAAGGCCATAGAGTGCCTTATTGAGTTTGTAGACATGGTTCGGGAAGTTAGGATCCTCAAACCCCGAGGGTTGCTTTACGTATACCAACTCATGTAGAGGACCGTTAAGGAAGGCAATTTTGACGCCCATTTGCTGCAACTTAAAATTGTTATGGGAAACATAAGCAAGAATGATACGGATGGTCTCAAGGCAAGCCACGGGAGCATAGGTCTCGCCGAAGTTGATGCCCTCAACTTGGGAGTAACCTTGTGCCACAAGTCTTGCCTTGTTCCTCACAACATTTCCATTCTCATTTTTCTTGTTCTTGAAAATCCACTTGGTGCCGATAACATTGCGGCACTCTTTGGGTTTCTCCACTAGTTTCCAGACTTTGTTGCGCTCGAAATTATTCAATTCTTCATGCATAGCAACAACCCAAATTGGTCTTCAAGAGCTTCAAAGACCTTCTTAGGTTCCACCATGGAGATATGGAGCTTGATGCTCACCAAAACTGGCCAATTCTTCTTGTAGAAACCTTCGTCAAGATCACCAACAACCTTATCGAGAGTGTGACCCTCAACTCAAGGTTACTATCAAGACGAGCCTCATGTAAGTTCAATAAGTTTATTGTCTCTTGGTGGAGGAGATTCATCACTTGAGTCTGCATTGGAAGCATTTTCTCCGCTTTGATCAAGAATCGAACATCGTAGTGTGGTGGAGATGTATGCCTTGAGGTGAGTCCGTGAGCTACAGTGAGGCTGCGTAATAGGAGAGTCAGGCCCGGATAATCCGGCCGATGAAGAGGCCGGATAATCCGGCCTGGGAGTACTTGCAGCGTCTTCATTAGGGAGCCTGGGACTTGCTTGAACGGGCGAGGAGCCGAATAATCCGGGGTTAGCCGGAAAATCCGGCCTGGAGCTTGCGATGATATCTTCACCACCAGGAGCAGAAAGGTCAGCTGGAGCGTGTTGGCCGGATAATCCGGTGTCCACTGGAAAATCCGGCCTGGAGCTTTTTGGAGCATCTTGACCTTCAGTAGTTGATGGCGATGGTGTAGAAGTTGCCCCCGTGGTTGGAGCATGTTGCGTATGTGTAGATGAGGGCTCTATATGAGTAGAGCATTGTCCTTCCCGGTCCGCCACAAGGGGTTCCTCAATGGGGAGGAAGAATCCCACGCCTATTCTTCTTATGGCATCTTGGGGTATTTCAACATCTGCATCACAAACACCAACTTGTTCAAGACGGAACTCATTTTCTAACACCACACTACAAGATTCTACAACAGTTCCGGAGAGCTTATTGTAGACTCTATAAGTGTGGGATTCGGCACCATAACCAACAAAAATACCTTCTAGAGCCTTAGATTCAAACTTAGATAAACGAACTTCTTTAATAAGAAAGAAACACTTACAATCAATACCCAAAGTATGAGATGTTTGGCTTGTTACCGTAAGTATTTCATACGAGTCTTGTCCAAAATCTCATGAGGTATAAACGGTTGATGAATGACAAGCAATAGAGATTGCTTCAGCCTGTGGTTATATGGACATTTGAATTCGGCCAACATTGATCTTGGCATGTCCATTAGAGTCCGATTCTTCCTCTCGGCTACACCATTTTGTTGAGGGGTGTACGCAGCGGAATATTGATGTCTTATCCCCTCTTCACTTAGGAACTCATTGAAGGTGTAGTTCTTGAACTCCGAGTCATATCACCCTTATAGCCAGAATGGGACGTTGTGTTGATGTTGAACCTCGCTGTAATTCGATGACAGCTTGTTGAGTTTCACTCTTCAACTTGAAGAAATAAACCCAAGTGTATCTAGAGTATTCATCAACAATCACTAGACAATACTTCTTCCCACCGAGGCTTGCATGAGATGGAGGTCCAAGAGGTCCACATGAAGGAGCTCCAAGATCCTTTTGAAGAGATAATGGTTTTCCTTCGATGAGGTGAATCATGCATTTTCCATTCAACACACGCCCTACAAACACGATCTTTGGCAAAAGAGACATTTACTTTTAGTGCAAGAATGTGGCCACCCTTGTGGAGACTTTGCAAAGTTCTCATATTGACGTGGGCTAGTCGGTGATGCCATAGCCAACCAAGGCCACTTTCGAAGACACATCGGCCCAGAGTGGTTTTCTCCAAAAGTCCACTACGACATGTCGCTTTCGACGATCCCACGTAAAGTTTACTTTTAGAGACTTGCTCCACAAGAGTACCACTAAATCAGCATCAATGTAAACTGCAAAGCCCATCTTACCAAGGGCACGAACTGAAAGTAAGTTATACCCGAGGGTCTCAACAAGCATGACGTCCACGAGGGAGATATCGTGACCCACCACAACTTTGCCGAAACCCAATACCTCAGATTTTGACTTGTCACCATAGGAGACGATAATGTGATCACGGTTTGGCCGCATCTCTGTGATGATCTCCTTGCTTCAGGTCATATGACTCGTACAACCACTATCGAGTACCCATTTAGAACCACCGAAGCATAGCCCCGCAAGAAAATTACTTGGTTTTAGGTACCCATTTTTCAATGGATCCTCTCATGTTAGTAATAAGGGTCTTGGGAACCCAAATAGACCAAGGATGTAACAATCATAAGGCCCTACATAACTAGTATAGACATCACCATAAGAATCACAATATAGTTCAAATTAGGATTGTTGATCCCAGAAACCATCATAATTAGTCTTGTCATTTGTAATGTTGCTAGTCTTTGATTGAGCAGTCTTGTTCTTCTTCTTCTTCTTGTTTTTCTTGCTCTTTATCTTGGGTATGTAACCAAGACCTTCTTTATCAAGGGTTTGTCCTTTGCCCGCTTAGTATCTCATCAATAACCCCTTTACCTTTGTGTTGAGAACTTCTTGTAAGATCTTCTTTTCCAAGGGATGAAGAGGAGGTGCTTGGCATCATACTGCTTCAATTGAGTTTGAGCTGGTCATGAGACTCATTTAGAGTAGAATGATCACTCTTCAATGCCTTGTGAGAACTTTCAAGATCATCAAACTTCTCCAAAAGTCTAGCATGAACCCCAAAATCAATCTTTTCTTTCTTTAGTTTCTTTACCTTAGCAAGAGCATGATCACGTTCTTTAATGAGCTGAGCTACAGCTTCCTCTTGTGACTCCTCTAGGGATTCGAGTCTTTCTTCCAAAGAAACTCGAGCTTCCTCTTCCTCTTCCAAAGCATTCTTCAAAGAGGCTATCTCCAAGGCATCTTCTTCAATTCTGCCTTTTCTTCAAGGAGATCTTTGGCTTGAGCAAGTTGACTCATAAGAGCATCAAATGGAGTTTGTGCTCACCTTGTAGGTTAGTGAAAAAGTATCCAAGGCAATAACTTCTTCTTTCATTTGAAGATCACAATGATCATCCATATCCAAAATTATGTTAGTTTTAGGAAATGAGGAGTTAGAAGTTGATACCTCGGATCCTCTTGCCATTAGACAAGTGGCATTTTTGTTGATGGCGTTCTAGTTCGGTGAGTCTAAGAGAGAGGAGGGAGTCGATGTGGTGGCTATAGAAGCCACTTCTTGGGAACTATCATCATCCTCTTCATCTTCACTTGCGGAGGAGTATTCCTCTTGAGCTACAAGTACCATCTTGGGTTGCTTCTTGAAAGGGCCATTCTTCTTAGAAAACGGCTTCTTCTTAGGAGCTTTGGATTTCTCTTTGAGAATGAGCCTACCACCATTGTCTTCTATTTTCATAAGGACACTGGCCACAAAGTGCGCCTATCTCCACAGTTGAAGAAAGTTCTCAATCTTGGGCCACTTTCTCTTCTTCCATTTGACCCGTTCTTGCGCTCAAGTTCAGACTTGGCTTTGGCAGGGTCCTTCCAAAAGTTCCTTTCATAGAATGCCATGTACTCACCATGTGAACGTTTGACCTCATCGGTGCAGTCCATGGATATCCTCTCAAAAGCTCCTTCATCGTCCTCTAGCTCAACAACATTGGCTTTGAGAGCCACTCACACCCTTTTGCATTCCAATGGCCCGAGCACGGCATCTTCAAAGATTCTTTGCCGCCACTTTGAATGACGCCATTCCTTGCATGACTTCATTGGATGTCATTTGATGATAGTTGTGTCTACCTTTGCAAGCTCTTCAACTCATGGTTCGAAAGGCATTAAGGAACTCACATAGTTTCTTTTTATCCATGCATCATCAATGTGAGTGGCCCCATGCTTCCGAAATGTTGTTGCGATGCCCTTGAGTCTTCTATACATGTCCTCATGGTTTTCACCATCCAACATGTAGAATCCCTCAGCTTCATTACTAAGGGCATCATACTTGTTTCTTCTCATCCTTTCATTTCCAACAAAAAGGTCCGTAAGAGCATCCCACGCCTCTTTAGCTGTGTTGAGATGTTCAATGTGGCATGTCCTTGGGACCCACACCCACTGTATCATGTGGAGAGCAAAGTGGCATTCAACCTGGCTATCCACAACTTCCTTCTTCTTGTTAGATTGGTTTGATCTCCAATATGAAGACCTTCTTCAATAATCCTCCACAATTCAATAGAGGAGCTGCAAACATGAGATTTTATTAGAAATTGCCATTGGTTAAAAGAGGATGCAGTGAGCTTGGGTGGATCACCCCTATTGTTTATATGAGGATGAGGGATAGGTTGGTCGGGGGAATATACGTGGCTAACCTCACTATATTCCTCCTTACCACTTCCCTTTGGAGGTGGAGCCATTTAGTTTTCACTCTTCCACATCATCATCCTTGGATCCGTGTTACCCTTTTCCTTAGATGATGGTGAGGGAGCTCAGAGGAGGATGGAGATGGGGCTATCGATGATGTAAGGCGAGCAATCATTTGATTCATCTCCTCCATCTTGGCCTCAAAGGATTTCAACAAGGTTGTTTCCAACGACTTGAGATCATCCATTGTGACCTTATCCACAGCCTCATTTCCATCATCCTTGGTACCCATACTACTCTTAGGCGGTTAAGCTCAATTAAGAGCCGGGCTCATACCAATTTAAATGGATCAGATGGGCACCTAGAGGGGGTGAATAGGTGCTACAACAATTTTTAATTTTTTCAATTTTAGGCTTAGCACAAAGGTAAATTCTCTAGATAAACTAATGTGTGGAATTTCCCTATATGCAAACCTATCTACTAGCGAGTAAGGAGCAAATGGAAGAGGAACGAGTGAACTGAAGTGAAGCACGCGGAGAGACAGGATTTGTTTGACCGCAGTTCCTTCCTTGTTAAGGGAAGTACGTCTGTGTTGGAGGGGTGGGCGGTACTAAGACCACCATGCCACAAAAGGCCTCACCCTGTTCTCCGATGGATCTCGCCACAACAGGTCTGATCCACCTTCCACTATAGGTACCCTTCAAGGCGGGTACCGACGCCTTTACACAACTAGTGGGGCAACAACTCCACAACAACTTGGAGGCTCCCGAAATGACAACAAGCTGCCACAAGAAGAAAGTTGTCAAACACAATAACAAGATCTAGGTATTGACAAGAATACTAGATTAGGGATTTCTCCAAGTGAATGGAGAGGAGTTGAAGCGCTTGATTCTTGATGTTGATGATGAACTTCTCCTCCTTCAATTCCACCAAAGATCAAGACCTTCGACTGGTTGAAGTGGGAGATTGAGAATGAGAGCTCTTGCACAAGGTTTGGTCAATTTCGAATGAATCAAGAGTTCTGATCATTGGGGAAGAAGGGGTACTTATACCCCCTTCCAAAACCAGCCAGACATTTTGGGGCTGATTATCCTACCAAGTGAGGGCCGGATTATCCGCCCGGGAAAACACCGCCTCGAATATCCGGCAGATAATCCGCCTTCACAGAGCCGTCATACCAGCGTGCCCTTGATCAAGTTCTAGGGGCCAGATTATCCGGTCCTATGTGAAGGCCGAATTATCTGGCCTGGGGAAGAAAAACCGCCCCAGTTCAGATTTTCCGGGAGAAAATTCGACCGGATACCGAGCGACGCGCTTTGGCTCCTTTTGCTCGAAAACTAGGGGTTGGATTATCCGGCCCTTGCGAAACCCGGATTATCCGCCTGGGAGGAAATTCAGCCTGGATTTTCCTGGAGAAAACCGATCGACACAGAGTGACGCGCCTTTGGCTTCCTTGAGAGATGAGGTAGGACGGATTATCCGCCCTTGAAGGGTGGATTATCCGCCCCCCTCAAAACTTCCTGCACACTTAGCACACATGAAAAGTCTCCATAGTATTGTTATCTAACACACAAAACATAGGAAAACATGAAATGTTCTTTCAATTGGGGGATTGGTATTCTGGAAGTTTTTGAGTTTGCATCCATGATGATCCTGATTTCCATGGTTCTGATTGTTGTGAGCCATCCTGGCATCTCCATCGCAGTTGGCTAGATTTGCTTTGGCGCTTGCCCTACTAGCTTCATGGTCTCAGAATGAGCGCCTGCAGAATCTGCATCATTGGGTCTTGTGATGAGCTGCTCCCTCCTTGGTTTCCACGAGTCATCTGAAGATTGAGATAGATAATGGGGTAAGAGGGAAAGTTCTAAGGTTTATGGTTTTGGTTTCAAAGCTAAAACTTTGAGTTTGACTCAGGTTTTGCAACTAACTTCTTTTCATTCATTCAAGCAAAGGACACGATAGAAACACACACACACCACAACATGAAAGGAAAACAGATGGTTTTAAGAACCATTCTGTAAGCTAAGATACAATGGGACCGATACTTCTCACTCCTATGATAGTGCTCTAGTGCATTTACTCAACATCGATGAAGTCGTGAGTCATCATTGTTGGTGTAGAAGTCCATGCATCATCCTCCAGATAGTCATCATCATCGGAGGTACGGCGTGAATATCCCTGGATGTCTTCACCCTCCTCCTCTTCTTCTTTTGCTGCAAGCTTAGCTTCTTGCTCCTTGATGGTCTTCGAGGTCGGCCACCTTCTTGTAAGACGGCAATGGTGTGATCCTTCTTTTATGCTGCTGACGGTAAGTGACCGATGATCCTTGACAAGTAGTGAGAAAGTCTATGCCTTCGGGCGGCAATGGCAAGGTTGTGGTTGGCGAATCCTCTAGCATTGTCCAATTCCTTCTATCCGTCAGATAGTAGGAAGTCGAGGTTCTCCACTTGACGCTCGACCAATGACTTGGCATATCCAGAGGCATTCTGATAGAATCACGCCTGTATAGTGAGCAAAGCGGGTTCCTTGGATCAGGTTGACATTAGGTACGAGACGAGCGAGAGCTTCATGCATCGCTCGATAATCCATCTAGCCGTTGTTCTCTCTCACGGTGAATTGAATCTTCTCGCATATTGGTTCCTCTAACTTGCCTCAAGATCAAGAATCGCTAGCCATTGTAAATCTCCTGGGGACCATTGAGTTGAGCTCCAAAGAATTCGGATGTGGACGCCTAAGTACTTTACAGGCATCTAGATCCTCTCAAGATCACTGGCCTTCAAGGTCAACCGGTAGAACTTGGCAAGATTGAACTTCCATCTATAAGAATTTAGGATGAGAAATTTAGTGAAGTGATCAAGTGTGTCAAAATTTTATGTAGTAATGTAAGAATTTTTGAGGAACATGTATTTTTTTGAGAGAAAGAATCCCAAGTAAGAGAGGAAATAGGTTTTCATAAATACTCACTTTGGTTTTGAAACTAAGTTTTGTTCGACGTCCATTCTAACTAGGGTCTCCTATGGTCAACTCGGCTCGATACCAACTTGTCAACACCCGGATTTTTAATCCCAGATGCTTGTTATGCCATACATCGTAATCCTGTGGATTACCATTTTTTAGACATAACAGATTGATACCACAAGATTTCATCCATTACAAATCATAATAATGTCTTATACAAATAAAGGATCTCATGATCCAGTTTTAGTACAAACAAGTAGCAATAAATAAATAGCGGTGGGCTCCATCTTCGTGGTCATGCAATGTCGACGATGGGAGATGATCCTAGTTGTCGAGCTGTCCCGATGTCCTTCTTCTGGATAGTCCTCCTCATAGTCCCGCCACGGAATAGCTAGGACAAAGCCATGAGTACTCTTTATACTCACAAACTATCACTAACAAGTATGGTAGTTCTAGTAGGAATGCTAAACTCTAAGTTTATTTATGTTAAGTTTGAAACCTAAGCTGAGTTCAGTAAACAAAGAAAGATAAAATAAAGTTCTAAATCACCCAAGTGGGAACTTAGCTGTCATAGTCACAACTCTATTATGGTCCACTCATGTCACAATTCATTTCATAAGTCATTTTGAAAACATCCGACAATCTAACAAAGATGGCTACTCCAACCTGCCCATAACCGTGATGCGGCTATTCAATAGTCACTCTACAGGTGGTACACTTTCACCACAAAATTGACACATCCTCGTGGATAACCTAATCATTATACTTAGTATGTAGATAATCAAACATAACCTTTCCTTTACACACTCTAGTATAAGCACCTCTCCTATGAGTTGGCCTCCCACCATGGCCATCCGCCATCCTAGGCACCCATAGGTGGACAACATTGAGAGGTAGCCTCAGCATCGCACCTCTCCCGTGAGGGAACTAATACTAATGCATATAAACTTCCGCTAAGCCTTACCCAATTCAGGTATTGTGGTTGTATGCAGAAATTGGAATGATATCGCATCCCAACTCAACCATCGGCTTTATAAAAGGGCCAAGGCTCATGCCTCAACATTTTCATCATCATAAACCATTTCTGTTTCTCAACACATGTCAAAACATCTCAATAGAATGACTCATCATTCCAAGGTTTTCATAAGTCATTTTCACCAAGTATTCTATCTAGAGTGATAAGGTTTTTGGTTTAGCTCTAATCACTAAGTTAAGAGTGTTCACTAATGTGGGATGCTAATCTCAATCTCATGCCATAGAATGACATCTAATTTAACTAGATAGGCCAAGTTTTATACTCTTTATGCTATCTATAAACAAAGTAAAGGACTTTGGTAAAGTAAAAGAAAGTAAAGCTTGTAGGTAAAACTTGGGATAGGTATAAGTCAAAGGTATAACCAAAGCATGCCTAATGCATCTTGCTTAGGTTATCTAGCTTGCTAACAATAGATTGCCTTGATTGGTGCAAGGTTGAAATTCTCCTCGCCTTCTTCTGGTAGAACTCCTCCTCGAGACTTGGCCGGTATTTATCGTCTATAAATACATACAGAATACACAATCACCAAACAATACTTAACTAGTCTATTTAGCACTCTAAGGAACCCATTTGATGATCTAGTATCATCACATACATCACCAGGTTTAATGAACTAGTTTCATTTTTTTATTTGTGAAAAGTAATTTCTACTCATTGAAATTAACTAAGATTTAATATTCTCCAATTAAAATATGGGATCATATGGACACATGTCATCCCCACATATTCTAATACATGGGAATGTGATTTAAATGTTGGATCATATTTTAATAAGTTTAAGTTCAATATTTAAATGATTTAAAGTGACTAGAAATGCCTATATAGCATTATTTTGGTACTAGTCCAAAGTCACTGCATGCAAACCTTAATATTATTACATACTCATACATGTATGGTCAAATGTGATTTTTGAGAGTTGGAATCAACTCAAAAGCTAATATGGTTGATTTTAGAAAAATGTTTGAATGTGAAAAGCTTCTGTCTTGTTATTTTTGCTAGAGAGATCTCTAACTCTAATTGATTTAAATCCAACGGGCTTGATAGATATTTTATTATCTTCCAACAAAATTGGAATCACTTAATTTGGTTGAGTAGATCTTTCTGACTTGATTTTCAAACTACTGGACAGAATCTAGATTTAGTTTAAAAAGAAAAACCAAATTTGAATTGTGGTGGCTAGCGCTGGAAACAATGGGCCGGCCCATCAGACTGCATTCGCAGCCTGGGCTTATGATGGCCCCACCTATCAGTGGGACATGGGCTGCAAACGGTATGGGAGGATGGTGAGAGGGATTATATCTTGGATCAACGACTCACATCTATCGCCCTCACCGAATAGTACACGACGGGGACGAACCCTAGCACAATTGGTGAGGGTCTGGGGCCGCTTACCGGAGCTCCGGCGAGGTTCGGCGAGGCGGGCAACTAGACGAGTCGAGGACGGCGGTTCTCCTGGTACCGGGCGGGCCCCGGAGATGGCCTGATTGGCACCTTTCTCCTCCTTCCAAGTGCAGACCATGTAAATTGGGGCGCCACGGCTGCGGCTTGTTCCGGGGCTCTAGGGGTCTCGAGGTGGAGTGGATGGAGGCGTGTGATGAATTGCTGCCAGGAGGTCTTCCTTATATAGGCTCGGCGAGGCAGAGGCAGCGGCAGTAGCTCGACGGGCGGTGGCACATGAGCTAGAGGAGGGCGGTGGTCTAGGATGGTGGGCCATTCCTAGCGGTTGTCACGGAGGTGCTGCATTGCAAGGTGGTCGGGAGAAGCGCCATCACAAGACGCTGCCTCACGACGGTGAACGCACGGGATCGGGCGGCTACAGGGGCATGGTCGAGGAACGGGCATGTCCAGCCTCCTAAGTCACCGTGATCATGTAGGTGGGCAGCAGGAGCGAGGCGAGGTCTGTTGAGCAGGGACATGTGAATCATGGCAAGGCCGGCATGGCGTACATGGTCCGGGCGTGTTCCTGGCTCCTCCTCTCTCCGCTTCGAAATGGGCTACCCGGAGGGAGAAGTGGGCACCATGGCATGCTAGACAAGGTGGGCGAAGAAGAAGGCGGCGTGCAATGACGTGGGGTGATCAATGTGCTTGGCATTAGTGGCCATGACCATTTGGTCGCTTGTATAGTGAGTGGTTGTGCTAGCAAAGGTAGGGGTGCACTGGAGTTTTCTCGTTACAAAATGGGAGACCACATTGGCTAGAACATCGTCACAATAGTGTTTGTGATTTTGCTCTGATTTGTGTACACAAGGTGTTTGACAAAATGGCCAAAGAAACAAAGATTTGAATTTTGAAATGATTTTTGGTGGAGTTGTTGGTCTCATGCTTGAGCATCTCTGGTTGCTGGGATTTTTCAAGTTGAATTCATTTGAATGGTTTTTGAAAAGTGGATCTAGACATATGAAGTAGATTCCATTTTCAAATGTCATTTAAATTTAGTGTTTGAATGTTTTGTAAGATCACAAAGTGGGCCTTGGTACATCTTTACTTGTACCATCAAGGGGTGCAAAGAGTTCAATTGTTTCGTTAAGAATTGAGTTCTAGGAACACCTAAAGTGGTTTAGTTGATTAAAATGGCAAAAGTGACCATTTCCATTTATTAAATCTATTTGATTTCTTTTCTTTGATTTTGCTGGGAATGATCTAGATGATGTGCCATTCATCTTATAATCATTTTACAACGAGTAGAACAAACAAACATGGCAATTCAAAGTAATTCCATATTAATGCAACACACATATGCATTCTTAATTATTTAAATGAGAAAAGTTTTTGTTAACCCTAAATTGGGTGATTTGGATCTTGATATATTCGATTAAAGTTTTGTGGATGTTACACTCGAACTATAATGGCCAGAATTTTTATTCCTTCCGAGAAGTTGGTCGTTAAACCATCAAGAATCATCAAAAATTCTATTTCTTCGAGGATACCTTCATCCCAAAACTTAGCGAAATACCTTGTTTTTAATAGAAATTGATAGTAAAAAAACCGTCACCAACATTAGCTTATTAAAAGCAAAATTTTAGCTTCAGAAATATAAAACTCAAACTTTTATTCTTATTATTATTCTATACTCATTCAATCGATGTTTCTACTACTTTTGATAGCTGCATCTTCATGGGCACGCCGCAAGAATGTCCGTGAAAAAGTGGTAGGAAGGCGAAGGAACTTCTTATTCTCTAATCTTTTAATTGACGAGATGGGTCGACTCCCATTAAGCATTTATTAAGAATGGTTGAGTAACTTAACCTCTTTTCTCTTCTCAAATTCTTACTTGGGTTGCCTCTTTATCAAAGGCACTTACCACATTAACTCATTTTGCTGGTGGACCATATCTTTCTCCTTCTTCTAGCTTCTTTGGAAAATACCGGATGATTTCAGCATCATAAACATTGAAGGTTATCTTTCCTTCAACACAATCATCGATGCATCCGCAGAATAAGGATATCATGAACTTTGATAAGGGGCATCTATAAGATATCCTTAGTACTACAGATGCATCAAAGAGATTGTACTAAGGATATCATGAACTTTGATAAGGTCTTCAATATTTCTACTAAGAATATCATTATGGAACTTTGATTGCATCCGCAAATGGAATTTCATTTAAGGTCACTAAGTGCCTTTGTAAAAGAATTATAAATTACCTGATTCGGTTCTTTCTTTTTGATCCGGATATGCTTTTTCACCCCGACTTATTCTTGTCTTTTACCTTTTATGGGGGATCAGGCTCTTTCGTTGCTTTCTTTTGTTGTTGCTTATTGCTTTTCTTCTTTTCTACCACAAAAACTTCATCTTCCTTGCTTATTTCTTTATCTTCTCTTGGATCAACCGTCTCTGCATTAGAGTCATAATGGTCATCTTGTGTATCATTTTGGTCCTCTTGGTTTGATCTCGTGTCTCAGCCATGTTGAGGATCCACCAATGTATCGTTTTCTTGGCTTGCTTCAAGCAAGGCTTTTTTTCCTTTCGGGCCCTTTTCAGCTTCATATTCAGTGGTCCTAAGGGTCCCGTGAATAATCGCACCTTCTTGTTACAACATTAGTGGAAAGGAATATCTTTATTCCATGAAGAACAATTTGATAACTAGATGCTATTTGTTCACACTGAGTTTCAATCATACTAAGATACTTGTGGAATCATTTTATTTCTGGCCAATCTCATCATAATTTCCTCGTGAGTTCTGCCAAAATCTTTTTGTGTTTTTGGAAATGCTTATGCAAGTTATTATAAGATTTTACTTATCGATGTTTTAATTCTTGAAAACTTTTCTAGTTTCATCTTCTTCTTAAAACTTGTAACAAATCTACTTTTGTTTTCCTTAACAAGTTCAGAAGGTATACATTTTTCTTTCATAGTTTCATGCACTTCGCATAAGATCAGAGTTATCTCAAGTATCCCTTTTCCTAAGCTTAGTGCCAAAAATCAGGATTATATAAAGAATCATTTCAGCCCTAGTAGACATCAATTCCAAACATTCTTTAATAGTTAGAGTATTTATTGATCCTCCCGCTGAGAAGTCAAGCAACTCTCTACATTGAGTATTAAGACCATGGTAAAATAAAATGGCAAATTGTTAGTCTTGTAATAGCCATGATTAGGAATACTACTGATCATTCCAAAGAATCTTTGCTGTGCTTGTGGGTAGTTTTATCCCAATGCTCACTAAATTTGCTTTATGTTCTTTTCTTAATTCAGTTACCTTTTAAAAGGATTAAACCTGTTTATGAATTTAATAATGCAGTTTTCCCAACATTTAATGTAATGGCGTAGGGAGAGAGTATAACCAGCCTAGAGCTTTACCTTTGACATGGGTATACCCTATGGTGTACTCGAGCTTGGTATATACTACCTAAATACATAGAAGCCTACTGGTGTCGCCAAGGTCTAAATGAAGAACTCGAGTAACCCACGGACTCTCGATTGCTTGAAGAACAAGAAGAAGCTAAAGATAGAAAGTTCAAAGGAAAACCCTAACTTGTAACCCACTCGACTGCACCCGATACCTAGCCTATCTATATAAAGGCTAGGAGGGGGCGTGTACAGGTGACACATGCAACCTAGTTTCCACAACCCCTCACCAGATTGCATCTGCACCATTGTAATCCTCGTCCCTTAATAATTACACGCAGCGTATAAGCAGGAGTAGGGACCTTTACGAGGCCCGAATCCGGGTAAATCTTCGAGTCCTCCGTGGCTTGTTTGCTAGCCGATAGATGTCTCCAGTGCTCCTCCTCTCCAAAAACCCAAGTCCATAACAATGGGCATTGATGAGTTAAACCCTCGTGAATTGGCGCCTGCTTAGGAATTGGGAGGCTGATGTTGGGTGGCTTTTTGGCCCCATCAATCATGGCGATTCACAACTCCACAACAAATGAGATTCACCAATTTCCTTCGGGTGTGTTCGACTGCCAGACACCACATCGCCGGCCACTCGCGCTTCAGCTTTCGAGCCCGTGGAAGCGACATGGCTTGGAATCAGGCTCGGCACTCCGGGAGCTTCCGCTTGTTGGTCAGAGCAGCACGCCCGCATGGCTGAATTAGCCGACGATGCATGCCGACTCTCAAAGATCGTGGTTCCTCCATTGATCGGCACTTCAACGAAGCTCAACGCCCACAACAATGAGAACACGCTAGCGAAGTAGCTAGCCGCGATTTCGATCCGGAGTAATCCGCATTGAAGATGGAGCCCACGGCCCTCGATCTCGGAGAGCCGCGGAGCTGCGGCTTCCCCAATCACTTTCTCATGCGTGCGCCTCGGGCTATCAAATACATGCGACACCTCCGCCAACCGCGACAACACAGCAATCGTGGTAACGAAACCAACTCCGCCGTGGCAATAGCGGCAATGGTGGTAACGGCGTAACGGGTAAGGCAATTGCATCCCCGGGCCAAAATGGAGGAGCCTGCTTTCAAGCCTCCTCACCATAACAAACGAAAGCAAACCGGCTGAACGCTGCTTAAGCATCAGGCCTTCAACGGTAGGAGGGCTCGATGCCGCGAGGCCTTACCGAGGCACCCTCTACCCTTCGGATCTCCACAAGAACCGCCAATGGGCTACCACCGGCTCCTGAAGGAAGAATTTAATCTCTAAGTGCAAACTATCGTGGCAACCCGAGGCTGTAGCAAGGCGTAATTTTACGGACGAGGCCGAAGCCTTCGACGCGGCTTGATCTCCTCTCATGGAGGATCCTCCTCAAAGGGTAACGAGTACCTCGCAAACAAGAGGCGGTCTCGATGGCCCATCTCATCGAAAGCAAGAACGCATAGAAGCTTTTTGCAAAGGTCTCCCGATTTCAGCTCTGGCGATAGTCGCATACATCGGCAACATGGTCTCCTTAAGACGCCGCAGTCATGTGACAAAGAGCCACCATGTACCTCTCAATAACCAGCCACCAAACCGAGATCCCCGAGTTGCCATGCACCGATTCATTTATCGCAGGATTGGGACTAATCGAGGCTACTTCCTCGATAAGGAGCCAACACTAGAGCCAAAAACGCAAAACGCTAGCAAAGTGCTACCTCGCCTCATCCAGCAACGACATTACGCCACGACTGTTCACGCTACGCCACGACTACGACATGACCATGACTATGATGCACGCGATGACCTCACGCATGTTTAAGATCGACAAATCAAGGGCGTGCTGACGGGCTCGGGTCGACCGACTGGGGAAGAGGAAGATGTGGATTCTCTGTGGCGCCAGATGCTTTAGCAGTGTCCATCGTGCAAAAGCGAATGCCCAAAGGGTTCAAACTTCCGTCGAGAACCCAAAAGTTTGACGGCCTATAGGACCCAAGATCTAGCTGGAGGACCATATCCTCCGTCAAAGCTCCACGGGCGGTAGTCGGCAATACATCGGCCATGCAATGTTTGCAGCCATAACCGTACCATTCTGTATATACCGAGCACGCGGCTCAACAACCTCCCACGTTAGATCCATTCGCAGTTGGGACGAAAGCTGGTTTACAGCTTCGTGTACACAACTTCAAAGGGCACGCATAAGCCGCCCGCATCAATCGAAGAGCTGAGATGCTGCCAAGAAGATCGCAAGCGAATCGCCATATGCTCCTAAGCATCCAAAGGTGGTCCATCATCAAGAACTCTAGAGAGAACATCTCGAGGATTGGCGCTGCCATTGACGATTCAACGCCGTCAGCCGTGGTCCGCCGTGCATAGAGCTTCCTGAGGAGCTGGGCCGCCAAAGCTTCCAAGACCATCGTAACCACTTGATGGAAATCGCGAATCGGGTGGGCCGATGGAGAAGATTCGGTGAAAAATCACGCCACCCGGACGAGGAGGTGACAGAACTCGAGCTGTGAGACGCGATCGCCGAGGCAAACGCCAGTGACATGCGCATCTATGATGATCGTGATAACGTCAACATGGTCGCATTTGGCTACGCCTTTTATGCATGATGATGACAACCGCAATGTACGGGATAGCATCGAGCGGTGGATATCGTGACTCGGAAGACCACGTGGCGTGGCAACACCCACAATCGTCGGATGAGTGTAGCATCCCAATTGTCTAACAATTGCAATGCTACTAGCCTAGTCTATATATGCTACCTTGCTATATATAATGGTTGCAAGATTACAATTATATCATGCTCATGTCATCATGTCACTCTTGCATTTGAGCATCATATAAAACCCTTTTCCATTTGGTTCTTCTCTCATATGCATTATTAATTGTATTTGCCTCTTGATATATTGTATTTGGTTATTGATATATTGTTTAATGCCCAAGTTGAGTTGTGTATATCTTTTTATTCCACTCCACCATATTACTTTGTTACCATTTTATAAACTCCACTCATCCTAACTTTATATGAGCCATGCAATCTGCTGGTATTCAATCTATTTCCTATGAGTAGGGTGGATCCTTTCCCTGCTGCTGCATTCTTCCATACTTGTTTCATGTTGTTGTCATTTATTATGAATAAGGAGCCACATAGCCATCCTTGCATGTTCTGTGGGTAGTATTCCCTTATAACCTTCCATATGGCCTTATTTGCATTTTGTGAGCTTATTTGAATTTAGAGTGGCTATGTCAAATAAAAGTGGGTCATACACACTAGCATGAGCCACCTTTATTCAAGTATGCTCACATGAACCAAAATACACCATGTGGATGATAAAGCTCCATAAACCTCTCTTTTGGGATTTATCTCCATTTCTAGGGAGTTGAAGGAACCATGGTCAATGTTATATTGTAGTTGTTCTTGCACAACTAGCAAACATAGGTTCATACATGCATGCGGCCATGAACACTTGCTTCCTCTCTCATTCTTTCTCTCTTTGAACCTCTCCTTTGGTTTTGTTTCTTGATTTGAATCAAACCTAAGCATCTACACTAAACCTACCCATGCGCAGTGCTTACACCCACACACACCACCCCACCACACCTACAATTTCTACTTCACTCTATCACTGGAAGACATGCCCCACCCTCTCTCTTTCTTTCCATCTCTAGCTAAAGAACAAGGAGAGAGGAGAGAAACCAAACCCCAGCCAAGCTCTCACCTCTCCTCTCCGCTTTCTCTCTCGGCCATCTAAAGGTGAGCCCCACCGAGTTTACACTCTTGCCTTTGCTCCCTGCCCCGTCCCAGCCATAGGCACCAGCCCTCCCGAGCCGGGGTTCACTAATGGGTGGAGAGAGAGAGAGGAGAAAGGTCAAGCATCAGCTTACTCTTTTCCACCCTAGCCACACCGATCCCATGTGCTACCCCTCCCCGCCTTTATCTACCCCTTTGCCTTTATGTGCTGTCTTCACTGCATCCTAGGGGCTCTCGCTGCATTGCAGCCTCTTCCCCATCTACCTGCTACCCCTGCTATCCTCTCCATTCCGCCTACCCTATCACAAGATTGCTCACCACCAATTTTAGTAGAGGGAGGGAGAGGTCTGCTGGGAAACCTCGAGTTGAGTACCATCACCAGACACGGAGACGAGAGGAGACGGCTTGATCATGGCACCCCTTTATCGCTGCCCGGGCGAGCAAACCTCTAGCCCCGAGATCTCAGCTATCCTGGACACCCCTCCGCCTCGCAGACGATCCTTTCCCCACCCGACAACCTCGTAGCCCTTGTCTCCCAGACATCCTCGTAGCCACCGCTGTCTCGGTCGTATTTCTACTACAACAGAAATTAAGGGTCGGTTTCTACACTGTATACCAGAGATAGATCTAGCTGCAGCCCCTACCAAAGATCCCTTAGCCACCGCAGCGGGTCTCAAATCAGACGCACGCCAGCCGGTTCGAGCCCCACTGCGACCGCTGGCCTGGTCTGGCGTCGCGCATAAACCGGGTCGACAGATATTCAGAGAAGAGAAATGTGGAGAAGCAAATCTTAGAAACCCCCACCTTTTATCTCGCCAACTCAGCTTCCCCTCCGACCCCAATTGCCAGCCACCGTGGTTGTTTTGCAAGGAAGCACCAGAAAGTCCGAGCTCAACCTGCTATCCCTCATTCATCACGGTCTACACAGCCTCTCGTCTATCGAGCATAGAGGCTCATCCAAGAAGACTTTTAATTCGCTTTGTCAGCCATCAATTGGTTAAGCCCAAGGTAAATGTTTTTCCACATTGCTTCTCAACAACAACATGGGTCCACATATCTCATGGCCGTGGCTGTTCAGCTAGTATAAAAAGGCCCCTGCTTTTCCTGCTTTTAATAAAATGATTTTTGTAAATGTTTTAATATGTTTTAATTTCTGTTTTTAAGAACTTTTAATTTGTAAATCCAAATAACACAAATAATATATGTTTTGGAATCAGAAAAATGTGAGGATTTCAAATATGCCATTCAAAATAATGTTTGAGCACTTTAAATTTTCGAAATTGTTTAATTGCAATAAAAATGCTTTTTCTTAATTAATTAATAGCTTTAAATCTACAACTCCAAATTCGACAAATAATATGTCTAAATCGATCAGCGCGACGAGCCCATTCTAACTATGCATTCCATGTTCTGAATTGCAGCATGCATCATATAAATATTAAGTGGACAGCAAGTGTTATGGGAGCAAAACATGACTAAAACTTAATAAAATGCTTTATTCTTGCACCCCACACCTCACCCATGCCATGCTACATTATTGCCATGTAAATTGTGCATCATTCATCATGGCATGCTTGTTTGCTTATCGCATTTTATATATATGCTTGCGCACTTTATTTATGTTGACCCTTGTTTGTTTGGTTCTTCTTCGAATAGACGCCGAGCAGGGGAAATACCAGGAATCCCAGGAGTACTGCCCAGATCCTTCTCTCGCTTCAACTGAGCTGCCAGGCAAGCACTACCACATGCTTGCATACATATAGTACCTATTACCTCTATCTTATTTTGCATCATTGAGTCATGATTACATTAAATTGAATCCCAAGTACTGCATAGCCTTACTTTTAAACCCCACTGAAGCTTGTTCCTCCATCCCATGAGCCATTACTATAGGAGTTGTTTGAGCCATGCGAGTCGTAGAACAACATGTGTAGGGTATGTGAGTGTCTGATGGATAATGAGGTACCTAAACCACTTAACCTGAGTAGTAATGGGATAACTAATGAAAGTGGCACCGGTGAGCAATATCCGCTATTTGGTTTTTCATGCTCACTTGTGTCCCGTAGGACCCCGAGTACTTGATTCCTGTTCCTTGACTATTCGCACTATCCACATTCGGGAGGCCTTATGGACCTCCCTGAGCCAGAGCTTGATTAATTTCTATTTCTTGGGGCCACAAAGTAGTTTGGGGCTTTGTTACTATCCTGTACTTATGCCATGCTTTACTGTTTTATTTAAGATTGTGCGTGGAGCACCTGTACTGTTTTGGATGCGGAGTGTTTTCACGGTATCAACAAGCCCAGTCACACTTTAGGGTTCCCAGTCGTTTACAGCCATTGACGCAAACCTTGGGTGCGCCTTTGAACTGCCAACTTCTGGGTAGCTTAATGGGGTGGCCCCCTACAATATTTCTGAATCCTGTGATCGCTTTGTCGTGAATGCCTCGTTGGGTTTTGATTTGGTTTTTCCGTGGTTGATCGAGTGTGTGTTGCTATTTGTGCACCCTTGCAGGGTAAATCTTTCTGAAAGCCGTGTCCGCGGTTATGGACGACTTAGAGCACAGTTTCTCGATCATAGACAAGTATACCTAAAGTACCGCTTTTAATTTGACTAAGTACTTGACTAGTAAATAGTGCAATACTCATGGAATGGTTAATAAAACTGCCAACGGATGGGTTGCTCGTCCGCTTTCTCGTTGGTAAGCGAGAAGGAGGATGGATCTGTTAATTATACTGTTATAACTGTTGTTAATAATTAACGGACATCCGTCTATCATTGGTTAGGCGGATGGTTAGCGAGTATCTATAGACTTGTTAGTTATTATCTTTTGCTGCAATTGCGTCAACCCAGGTATATGTCCCCTTTAGAGGCATAAAGACTTGCTGAGTACCCCTAGGGTCTCACACGATAAATTGTTTGATTCAGATGAACAGGTGTTTTCGCAAGATGGATACTGGGTGGAGGAGACAGAGGATGTTGGCAACGATCACTCGGTGTAGAGATTCCGGGGATGGGGATCCGCGAGATCTGTGGGCGGGATGTGTTTATTTATGTGGCATCTTATGCCTATTTGCTTCTTATCCGTACTCGGACCTTGTTTTCCTCTTCCGCCTGGTACTCTGATGTTTGATGTATGAGGAGCTATCCTAAACTATTATCTCTATCTAGGATATTTGGATCTTGCCATATGGCGTTGCAATATTTCTATTTCTTTTAGATGGTATGGCTTTGAGAACAGTTGTATGGTGGCTTGCATACATACTCACTTGTGTATGTAGTTGATCCCTTCGCCTGCCGATTACGCCACTCGTTCTTGTCCCGATGTTCTGGAAGTGGTTAGGACGTCCGACGGAATGCACCATGGTGGCCCCAGGCCCCACTGCTATTTTAACCACTTTCGCTCATCCAGGCATGCAACTTAGAGCGTAGTGTCCGAGGTACTTACATGACATGATCGAGTCACGATGTTTAGGTTGGGTATTGGTTCATCATCTCATTCTCATAATGAGTTAACTCCATTTCCAACTGGCATAAATGCCACATGATCAGGAAACCTTGATCATCTGTTGACCAATGAACCAGTGACTAGAGTTTCACCGGGAATCCCTAGTTGTCTATATATCACACGTGTATTGACGTTTCCTTTCAATACAGTTATAGCATGATATAAACTTAATCATAAAATTTATGAAATATGATAATAACCCTTATTATTATTTGTCTCTAGGGCATATTTCCAACACTAGGCGCACGTCGGGGACGATCACACACTCTGGTTTTGCCAAAACCGAGTATACAAAGAAGAACTCATCGGTGACACGGTCGAGGCATTTGTAGAGGGGTCGATGCCGAAGAAGATGTTGTCAAAGCCGATGAAGACGAGGCACCGATCCAAGTTTTCCAGACTCAGGAACACATCGGGGACGAAGGCACTCCCATTGTTGCTAGTACCAGGCGTGTGAGGGGCAGGGACCATCATGAACTTTTCGCGATGTTAGAGAGACTAGCAAATGAGGCCTCTAGAGCGGTTGTGAGGCGTAGAGCAGCGAACGGAGAGATACCGATGCTGTATGCGGTTGTTGTAGTAGAGTAACAAGTGGTGTAGTCGGGGACGAGGCGATGACGCTAGCAACAAAGTTGTAGTGAAAGAAGATGTAGAGGGCAAAAAAACAGCGGTAACCTGGGGTGGTCATGCTGGATGCCTAGAGTGGCAATGGGGTAGTCAACGGGACCTGCGACAGCGTGAGATCGCCCTGCAGGTTACATTGTGAAGTGCGGTGGCGGTGCTCGAAGTAGGCGAGGAAGAACCCGATGGTGTGATGAAGGCCATGCGCAGATGGCGGTGATCCGTGCTGTAGGAGATTGTGCGGTGGAAACCGAGGACATCGATGCGCGGGGACGGCGAAGTAGACTACGTGCAGCGACGCTACAACCTAAGGGGGTGTCATAGCTGCAGGGCGCAAGTCAGTGCAGTGGCTGAGAGACCACTAGTGACGTACACGCCAAGGAAGGCATGTTGGAAGCTGGTAGCATGGACCAAAGGCAGCGACGCTGCGGCCCGAAGGGGCAACACAGTGGCAGCCCGTAGCTCGATCGGTGGTAGGTGCGTGCTCAGGGACATGCTTGGCGTAGACATGCGCGGGATCGGTTGATCAGACCAACAATGCGCCATATGCGCCATGGTGTGGACAACGCGTAGATTGGAGTCGATGGTGGTGTTGTCAGTGAAGTCCCAGATGATGATGACGAAGACTATTCGAGGGGGGCGGCCGTGGCAGCCTTCCAAGGAAGGCGTAGCAGCCGTTCGCGGTAGCCCGCCGTGGCAGGCACGGCAGCGGAGGAGGCAGGCGCACGGGCTCTAACGAGGGTTTAACCCATCAATTCACAGTGTTGACGGACTTAGGTTCGAGGAATTGGGGAGCGCTGGAGGCATCGATCGGCTAGCAAACAAGCACACAGGTGACATGAGGTTTTACCCAGGTTTAGGCCTCGAAGAGGACCCTACTCCTGCTTGTCTTCTCTTGATTATCAGGGAGTCAAAAGTTATAAGGGGTGGGCAGATGCAATCTAGCGAGGTGTATGCGAGGGTTGTGGATTTTCCTCCTCGCTGCCCCCTCCTAGCCTTTATATAGGGAGGCTAGGTCTTAGGATAGCAGGTCGAGTCAGTTAAAAATTAGGGTTTTCCCTTTAAATTTGTATCTACACTTTGCCATGTCCTTCAAGTAGTCGAACTCCTGTGGGCCACCCGAATCCTTAATGGGTTGCGTTCGCACCGTGGACTCCTTCTTGGGCTAGACCATATAGGCTAATCTCGAGTACCTGTAAGGTATACCCATGTCAGTAGCCCCCGAGTGTCCAGTCGAATCATAGATTTGGGTGGAGACTATAAGTCTTTCGAGTGAATGAGATATAGGCTCATCCGAAGTTCTTTCGGGTACCGCAGTTTGTGTCATAGGGATTGTCGATATGTGTGCCTAATTCATCCGACAGATCAGGCTCAATTAACTTCCATAGGGCAAAATAACGCTATCTACTCAAACCCGAGTCCCTGGACTCGAATTCGGGATAATGCTGGCGTAATTCGACTCCTGTCGTGGAGATCTTATATAGTCGAATTCCATTGTTTGTGTGTGAGCATTCGATGCATCCACCAAGGCTTTTCATTATGCCTGTAGGCACGCATTATTTCTGGTAGAGTGCATCAGGTGTGTTTCCAGGCCTTTTGTAGGTCTTACCTTCACTTTGTTAACGTGGTATCTGAAAGTTTATTCACTGCGGAGGTGATTCGGGTGACCCAGGAGACGTTGTCGCTTTGTAGGGTATGTTCAGCAATTGTGAGCCGGAGTCGCTGAATGCTTCGAATGCTTATGGTGTAGATGTGGTCAACGCTTTTTGCCATGTATAATTATTTTTCATTTTATAGGGTGCGCGACTAGCGCTCCCTATGGGAGTAGCCCCCAAGTGCCTATTCGAGTCAAAGACTTGAGTGGGGACTTTGAACAATTGTTGACTGTTGTCATTAGTTTTGCCTTTGTCGATTGTGCTTTCAGCGCTCTCTATGGGAGGAGCCCCCGAGTTCGCAATCGAATTGTTAATTCGAAAGAGGGGTTGAGATGGAAATGTCGTGCATGTGTGTTACGACACTTCTATGCCCTTTAGTAATATTCGGGTGCACGGCCAGTGCTCCTGTTAGGAGTAGCCCCCGAGTGGTTTGTCAATTCGCAAAGTCGACCAAGGACTAGATTAGTCGAAGATAAAGCTCCTGCTATAGTGGGTTACTTGATGACGTCAGTGCTGACGACCTAATGAGGTCAGTTGCTCGCATAAGAGGTGTTGATGGGACGTGACGAAGGTAGGCCCCGGAGTCGGACTGGGATTTGACCAGTCACGCGTAATCTTTGGTTTTAACTATGTCTCCTTGATTCTTGTGCATAGTGGGGAACGTGCAACGACGGTTCACTATTTTCGCTGCCACGCATAGAGGGGAGGTTCTGCGAGTCGTTGGGTGGCATTCCCTGGTGCTTAAGTAGGGTTTTGTGTGCGGTAATTTTCGGACTGGTCTTCTTCCTCCTTTGCGCACTCCTTCCATTGTTGTTCTCCTCTACTTCATCGTGCCATTGCTCGCGCTGCACTGTACATCCTCAAAGCCTTCCCCAACTACCTCCTCTGATCCCTCCGCCGCTAAAGGATGGGGAAAAAGAAAGGAGGCGCTGCTGCGGGATCTGTCGTTGTCGCTGTTGCGGTGAAGAAGAAGGGCACCGTCACCACTGGGTCTGGCACTACCGCCGCCACCAAGAAGAAGGGTCCCGAGACCCGCGTGACTAACGGGTCATGGAGGCGCACTTTGTTGAAGGAGCATGAGCTCCAGACACATCGCCAAGATGGTTTGCTTCCCTCCAATGATGCAGATTGCAAGATGCCAGGGACAGAGGTAATCCCCAATCCCCCTGTTGGATTTCGGGTGATGTTTTTGGTGTTCATCCTCTGCGGTCTTTCTATCCCCCTCCACAAATTTGTGCGAGGGTTGCTTTGTTTCTATGGGATCCAACTGTATCAGCTGACCCCAAATTCCATCTTGCACATCACGTGCTACATTACCCTCTGCGAGTGTTGGCTCGGAATTGAGCCACACTTTGGTCTCTTCAAGAAGTTGTTCAAGCTGAAGCAGCAGCCGGGTTCCGGCTCAATCGTGTATGATGTTGGCGGCTGCGAGATCTACGTGGACCCTAGTGTCCAATACTTCAGCCTCAACATCGCCAAGTCCATCCACGAATGGAGGGAGAAATGGTTCTACATTCACGATCAACATGTTGATGGCAAACGATATGGACTTGCTCCTTTCGATCCTAAGGCTGAGCTGAGGAGGAAAAGGTCCTGGAAGAATGTTGTGATGTCAGGTGAGGCGGAAGAAGTAGAAGTCTTGTACAAGCGTGTTTGCGACCTTCATCTTGTCTCAGGCCAAGAAATCACCGGCGTCGACCTTATTCACACATTCTTGCGGCGGTGGGTGCAGCCTCTGCAGGCCAGGGCACACCCAATGTCATGCTGGACCAGTGTCGATGATATCACTCACATCTCCAAGGAGAACATATCCTTAGGAAAAGTTGACAAAAGGGTTAGGGCGCTGACCAAGTACACTGCTAAGGATAAACTTCCTAGAGACTCAGCCGTTCTGCCTTTCTGCGCGAGTAACTCCCCTCCTGAGGTAACTTATCTTCAACTTTTCTTCTGCTTTTCTTTTGACCGTAAGGCTTTCCTTGATTGTAGTTTGATGCTCGTGTTAGGAATGGAAAGTGGCAACTTCACTACCACCTTAGTCGGAGGAAGTTCTGCCCTCCGAGGCTAAAGAGGACGACGAATCAGGTTCGACTATGCCTGCATAGGAAATCCTTGATTCCAGCGAGGATGGCACTCGAAAGCGCTCTCAGAGCAAACAATCTGACGCGTTTACGCTAGAGGCGCCGAAGGATACTTCGCCTGAGGTGGGAACCACCAGTCCTATTCCAGCGTTCATGTCCGTGGTGTGTCTCCGCCGTCGCTGAAGAAGCCGAAGAAATTGAAGGAGCCGTTGGATGAGGATTTTGATCTTGACAACTTTGACGTGTAAGTATTCTATTGGCAATAATAAGGTTTTCCTGACTTGCAATTATCTTTATGCTGAACGCCTTTGTGAACTTGCTACAACAGGACTGCATCGTCATCGTTTGACGATATCCACTTCCTGGGGGATACCGGAGTCGTACACTCAAAAGGTGCAAATGTGGAGGATATGCACCGTCCTTGAAGATAGTGGCAAACTCCGATGCAAGTTCCTCAAGTTTGCCCCACATGGGGGAACACAGGGTTCTTGTGCAGACACCCACCAAGAAAACACCTTCAGAGTCTTTGGGTGACCATGTAAGTGTTCATGAGCTTTGCACTTGAAATATTTGTCCGAGGTTGAACTTTGTGGTGATATATGTTATCTTCTATAGTCTATCCTGTAGGAGGTTGTTCGTTTAGGCGAGCAGATTGTGACCCTGGGCCGGCAGCATGCACGGCTAGACACTAACAACCGCCAGCTATAAAGTAGGCATGTCGACTTGTGCTGTAACGCTGAATATTCATTTTGTTTATGCTTGTTGTGTTCCCCTTTTTCTCCAGAGGAAAACGACGACCTGCTTCATCGGGTGACGTCCCTTGAGAAGGGTCTGATGTAACACCCTCAAATCGTCCCTATTCAAGTTTTAGCCCTTTCCGCCAAACCCGCATAGAAACGATTCAGGGCGCCACCGAGCACTTTCGTGCGGTGGAAAGCGGTAATACCATTACACAACAGTCCTCGATGGGACCCACAGAACAGATATATACAACAACGACTCCATGAGTCAAGAATACAGATATACAATACAAAGATCCAAATCACCTTGAAAACGTTACAGCGTCCGAGTATGGACAAGATGCAAATGGGGCTAAGAGCCCTGAAGAATAACCAATGGCGTCCATAACCCTGCCCAGGCCAAGCCGGAAGGGTAACCACTAATGACGTCGATCTCAAACCTGCTAAAACAAAAGGGGTGCCGACAAAGGGCAAGGAAAAGAGGCGTCAAGATCGAGGCCAAGATGCAGCGAGGCTAGAATTCGGTGGCTCTCGCCTACATAGGTATGGTGGGCTGAAGCGGCAGCGCAGTGGCACTAAACAACCTATAGAGACTCGAGACGACTGGCGGTTATTAGAGAGGGGTAAGAAGGACCTATTAGGATCCAACCTGAAGCTAACACCAAACAAACCCATGCTGGTATTTCCCCCTCGAGACCAAACGAGGAAGTCGGACCAAGGAACTCACACAGTTGGCAATTTTAATCATTCCGTTATAGTTGCAGCAATTACTAATCAGATATAGATAGCATGAGTCATCCTGAAGCATAGGTAGTGGCAATTCTAATTAACATTCTGTTGTAGTTGGAACATTTACTAGTCAGATATAATTGTCCTGAGGAATCCCAAAACCCAACAGTTTTTGACACTTTTATCACATTCCATTATAGTTGCAATACTTACTAGGCAGGTATAGTATGACACAGATCAACACAGATCCACCAGTTGTTGGCATTTTTATTATCCATTCCATTGTAGTGAAGCTGAATTACTAGTCACATATTAAGTCAAATTTGTAGCACTACTTTAGTTATGCTTGTCTATGATCAAGATACTGTGCTCCAAGTCGTCCATAACCGCGGACACGGCTTTCAGAAAGTTTTACCCTGCAGGGGTGCACAAATAGCAACACACACTCGATCAACCTCGCAAAAACCAACTCAAAACCCAACGAGGCTTTCACGACAAAGCAATCATAGGATTCATAAAATATTTCAGGGGTCCACCCCACTAAGCTACCCGTAACAAAGTTGTCCGGCTCCGGAACGGACCCAGGGTTTGTGACAATGGCTGTAACGACTGGGAACCCGAAAGTGTGACTGGGCTTGTCGATACCGCGAAAACATTCCACGTTCCAAAACAGTACAGGTGCTCCACGCACAATCGTAAATAAAGCAGTAAGCATGGCATAAGTACAGGATAGTAAATAAACCCCAAACTAGTTTGTGGCCCCAAGAAATAGAAATGAATCAAGCTCTGGCTCAGGGGGGTCCATAAGGCCTCCCGGATGTGGATAGTGCGAATAGTTAAGGAACAGGTATCAAGTACTCGGGGTCCTACGGGACACAAGTGAGCGTGGAAGAACCAAATAACATCTATTGCCCACCGATGCCTATGCATTAGTTATATCTAGCATTTTAATAGTTGTATTTAAAGTCATGATCATCTCCACCATAAACATCTGCCAGCATTCCAACAACTGTGGTACTTGACAACACGAGATCACACCTGAGCAAGCAACTACGACTCTCAAGGCCAGCTATCTACCAAACAACAGGTATTAGGAGGTGTCCATGGCAATATAGAGGCTGCACGGGATATAACTGCTGCACGGAAACTAAAGCATCGCGACACGGATAGCAATAGATCAACAGGAGGAAATAAAGACTATAAATGCAAAATAGGTAGAAGGGGGAGAGATGCTCGCCTGGGAAATACTGCCGAAGGTTCATATCTAAAGAACTTGTCGATACTCGCATCAACTCATCGGCCTAATCCGCGAAGAAGCAAACACTAGAAGAAACACCGGCTGTAATATTTAATATTGCGGCAGAAGATCCGGCATGATTATGATATGATGCGGATGCGGTGCAATTAGGCAGTATTAAGCGGAACCGGGGTACCGACAATTAATTACATGGTTCAAGTTATTTATCTACCCCGCAAATTAAATGTTGTATTAACAGGGCGAAACATGTCATCGGTTCGCTACGCCAATTTAAATGTAGTTCATATAACACTAGAATAGCCCGCATATGGTCTCCATATTTAATTTAGGTGAATCGACTATTTAACCCAACCCACCAGATGACATGTATGCAAGCATGAACAATTTAATATGCACAGATGATAATGTCATATTATAAAAATAGGAGTCTCAGATATAGGTCATACATAGGGGACTCGGCGATCTTGGGGTTTGATGTGGTTTGGGTTCGGCGGGATCTGGGATGGCCTCTGGGATCGAGCTTCAGATCCGGGTGGGCGACCTTGTTGTCGGTGGCGAACATGCATGGATCGGGTACCAGTGATCTTCTAGTGGCACCATGTACCTGCCTTGAAACCATCGGCATTGAGCCGGTCTTGTCGGTGAACATCCATGTACAAAGGTCTTGGTTTCCCATGTCGATGATCTTAGCGAGTCTTGACTTATCGATAACCGGAGGCAACCATGTGCACCAGGACTTGTCCACTTGTCGATCTTGTTCACCGGGGTGTCTGGAACACCTCACCAATTGTAGCCGAGGAGGTAGCCGAGATTAACTTCATCTTATAGTATTGAAGCAGGTCTAGAACTTCCTTGACACCACATCGATATAGAATCATCTAACACCACAGGTACTACACGGTACCACCACCCCATTGATGACAGAGTAAAGTTAAAGTCTGCAGCTCACTTAAAAACCACCGGTCTGACGAGACAACACCGAGAAGGACATGGTCGTGGAGGAGGTTGGGAACACGCTTGACGTAGTGTTGTTGTGCGTGGCAGCAGGAGGCAACGAGATCAGGGCAAGGACGACACCAACGCACACAGGAAGGACATGGAGGCTCGCGCGTGCATCCGGAACTCGAGGAGGAGGCAGGATTCCATGGCGGCGGGGAGCTCGATCTTGGGGACAGCGCACGACGATGGGTCTCGCGAGCAGAGAGAAGGCGAGGCCTGGGACGACGGCGAGGAGAGGCTCTAAAGGAGCTCCGCTAGGAAGGGAGGCGAACAACGGCAGTACAGAGGGAGGCCGGGGCCACAGGAGAGGGAGCAGGCCGGTGGGGAGGGGCACGCGGCTGCGGCTCGCTGCCGGGAGGAGGCCGGCGGTGCTTGCGGGACAGAGGGGGCCCCGTGGCGGCGGTCGCGGGGTGAGCTCCTAACGGCGGCGACGCACGTGACGGCGGGGCTGCGACTGGAGAAGGGCGGCGCGAGGCGACATACTCGGGGAGGTTGCGACGGCGCGTGGCCAAGCTCGGGGCCGGGGACGCGGAAGAGGGCAAGGGCAAGGCGCGGGGCCGGGGACGCGGAAGAGGGCAAGGTCAAGGCGCGGGGCCGGGCTCCGGCGACGGAGGACACGAGGAGGAGCGTCGATGAATCTCCTGGAGGCGCTTGCGAAGGAAGGGGACAAGGGCGGCCGAGATCTTGCGGGCGGCGGAGACGCTGCTGGGTCCGACGAGTGGCGCGCGGGGTTGCAGGAGCCAGGGGCGATGGGGATCACGGCGGCAGACGCGGTAGGTGGGGAGGGTGGGTCACGCGCGGGGAGAGAGGAGCGGGATGAGCGGGAGTGGTGGGCCAGGGGCCGGCGGAGATCCCGAGGAGGAACTTTGTCGGTACGGGGTAGTGGGTCGGGGCTGGGCGACTCCTTGCATGTGTGACACACGCGTTCGCAGGGTGGGGCCAGGGGACGGGCAGCGTGTCGGCTGGGGCCACGTGGCGTGGTCGCGTGAGGGATGGGGAGGGCGTCGTGGGATCTAGGGATCGGCCTGGCGGGAGGTTGTCGGTGGTGGGGCCCGGGGACCAGGGGAGGTGGATCTGGGGATGGGTGCAGTCAGTCAGGTCAGGGCTAGGTGGGCTGGCTGGATCGGTTGTGGACCAGGTGTGGCGTGCGGGGTGGAGGCGTGGAGCTGGGATGTGGCGGCGGGTGGGGTGTGGTGTGTGTGAAAACTAGGGTTTGGGTAGGTTAGAGTCTTAGGTTTTTATCCGGGGTAGTAGGCTGCTGCTAGCTGGGCCTTTGGGCCTGGCCAGTGGCGGCCTCTCCTAAAACATTTGTATCTATTTATTTTATTTTTAAAAGAGTTCTGCAAATAGATTTTAGACAAATAAAAGATCCGGGCAGAGGGTTTTGATTTGAAATAAAGACAGGGCTTATTTAGAAAAACAAAAATAGGTTTTCGAAAATAGTTTTGAGACAAATCATGCATGATGATGACGATGCTCAAATGCAATGTGGCATGATGACATGAGCATCGGTCATGATGATGCAATGCACAAAAACACAACGATTTTCTAGTAGTGGTTTTAGCGGGATGCCACATCTGAGTGCGGAGGAGACCAAGCGGAATGAGGCACTATAAGCCCTCGAGCGCCTCAAACAGGAGTCGAAGAAGCGCGAGGAAGACCTGATAGCTGCCGTAGCCGACAGAGAAAAAGGGTTCACATAATAACTTTTCTCTATCGCCCAAGCGCTCTCTGGTAAGCGCTTGTCTGATCTTTTTCATTATGCTTGTATTTTCATCTTTGATCATGCTTGCTGATTTGGTGGAATGCAATTCCAGATGCTGCTGGTGTTGGCTTCGACTGCCAGGCTCTGGCCGTGAGGATGCTTTGGTTGATGCTGTGACAGTGGTCGAAGATCATTGTGCCTCCGCTCAAGACGCCCTCAAGAAGGCCAAAGCCGTTCTAGGACTCCTTCATGAAGAGATGCTCCCCAAGGCCAAGCTAGTTGAAGATCTTGATGGCCTAGTAGAGACCTTTGTGGGCGGCGTGCCTGCGGACTTCAAGAATGCACAGAAGGGAGTCAACGCATCCTTGGGGTTGGCGATGGCACAGGCCTGTGGTGCCAATCTGGACATGCCAGCCAGATTACGTCGAAGATGCCGACGACTTGATACGTTGCTAACGTATCCATAATTTTTGATGTTCCATGCTTGTTTTATATCTACTTTCTTATGTTTTGTCCACACTTTGGAGTACTTTTGATACACTTTCTTGGACTAACCTATTAACAATATGCCACAGCGCCAGCTGCCTGTTTTCTGCTGTTTTTGGTTCCAGGAAAATCAGGAAAGTCGGAATTGGACGAGACAAAAGCCAAAGTCAATATTTCACCGAGGGGGACACAGAGCAAGAATACGAGACGGAGAGGGGTGGCCACCACACCACTGGTCACAGCGGCCAGCCTACTTCGCGCCAGGGGGTGGTTTGGCCTGCTGATTCGTGTATTAACGAGCTTGTTGGGGAACCCCAAGAGGAAGGTATGGTGAGCACACCAGTAAGTTTTCCCTCAGTTATGAAACCAAGGTTATCAATCCAGTAGGAGCAAGGAAACACCTCCAAGGTGTTGCTAGCCGGACTTTGGTAGGGCGCACTACCGGGGCCAGCAGCAACGTGGAAACCTTCACAACACAACCACAGAACTTTGCCCCCAACTTACAATGAGGTTGTCAATCTCCCCGGTTTTGCTGAAAACAAAGGATTAAACGTATTATGTGGAAGAAAGTAATAGTTTGCAGAAAGTAAAGTAAAGCGAAAGTTGTAGATTGATGGTAAAAGAAAGGACCGGGGTCCATAGTTCACTAGTGTGGCTCTCCTTAAGATAGATGACATGTTGGGTGAACAAATTACAGCGGGGCAATTGACAAACATCGAGAAAGCAATACATGCATATACTAATCATCTTGACTCCTTTGAGATTCGATTGGGCATTACAACATTATACATAGACCGTAATCCAACTGCATCTATGACTAATAATCCACCTTCAGGTTATCATCCGAACCCCCACCAGTATTAAGTTGCAAGCAACAGATAATTGCATTACGCATTGCATGTAAAGTAAACAATACGATTGTTCTATGAACAAAGGATTGTTGTTTTCTCCCTAGTAGCAACAGCACATCTAGTACCTTAGAGATTTACATCACTTCCCAGATTACTAGAGGCATGAACCCACTATCGAGCATAAATACTAACTCTTGGAGTTGCTAGCATCTACTTGGCCAAGATAGCTACTAACAACGGAAAGCATGCAAGATCACAAATAACAAAGACATGATAGAATCAATAATCAATCTGATAGCATCTCAATATCCATCGGATCCCCGCAAACACAACATGTAGAATTATAAATAGATGATCTTGATCATGAACGGAGCTCACAAGATCTAAACATGATAGCACAAAGGAGAAGAACCAGCCATCTAGCTACTACATGGACCCATAGTCCAAGGATGAACTACTCACGCATCACACCGGAGGCTTGCATGGTGATGAAGAAGGCCTCTAGGGTGAATTCTCCTCTCCGGCAGGGTGCCGGGAAGAGCTTCAGATCCCTCCCGATCTAGAGATGGAGATGACGGCGGCTACAGACTCTTTCGTGGAATTTTGATCGGGTACTTAGGGTTTCTGTATCAAAGGCATATTATAGGCGAAAGGGGAGGCCGAGGGGGTGCCCGAGGTGGCCAGACCACCTCGGCGCTGGGAACTGGCCGTGACAGTGGTGTGGCGTCCCCTGGCTCCTCTCCGTCTCGTATTCTGGCTCCGTGTCCCCCTTAGTGAAAAACTGACTTTGACCTTTGTCCCGTCCAATTCCGAGAATATTCATTTTCTGACTTTCATGGAACCAAAAACAGCAGAAAATAGGTAGCCGGCACTTTGGCTCTTGTTAATAGGTTAGTCCAAGAAAGGGTATAGAAAGTACTCCAAAGTGTGGACAAAACATAAGAAAGTAGATAAAACCAAGCATGGAACATCAAAAATTATGGATACGTTAGCAACCTATCACGACCGCTTAGGGCACCCCCTCGGCCTCCCCTTTCACCTATAAGATGCGTCCGATACAGAAACCCTAAGTACTCGATCAAAATTCCACGAAAGAGTCTGTAGCCGCCATCATCTCCATCCCTAGATCGGGAGAAATCTGAAGCTCTTCCCGGCACCCTGCCGAAGGGGAGAATTCACCCTGGAGGCCTTCTTCATCACCATGCTAGCCTTAGGTGTGATGTGTGAGTAGTTCATCCTTGGACTACGGGTCCATGTAGTAGCTAGATCGTTGGTTCTTCTCCTTTGTGCTACCATGTTTAGATCTTGTAAGCTCCATTCATGATCAAGATCATCTATTTGTAATCATACATGTTGTGTTTGCAGGGATCCGATGGATATTGAGATGCTATTTCAGATTGATTATTGATTCTATCATGTCTTTGTTATTTGTGATCTTGCATGCTCTCCGTTGTTAGTAGATATCTTGGCCGAGTAGATGCTAGCAACTCCAAGAGGGAGTATTTATGCTCGATAGTGGGTTCATGCCTCTAGTAACTGGGAAGTGAAATCTCTAAGGTACTAGATGAGGAGAAAACAATCCTTTGTTCATAGAAAAATCATATTGTTTACTTTACACGCAATGCGTAATGCAATTATCTATTGCTTGCAACTTAATACTGGATTGATAACCTGAAGGTGGATTATTAGTCATAGATGCAGTTGGATTACGGTCTATGTATAATGTAGTAATGCCCAATCAAATCTCATAGGAGTCAAGATGATTAGTATATGCATGTATGCTTTCTCGATGTTTGTCAATTGCCCCGTTGTAATTTGTTCACCCAACATGTCAACTATCTTAAGGAGAACCACCACTAGTGAACTATGGACCCTGGTCCTTTCTTTTACCATCAATCTACAACATCGCTTTTACTTTCTTCCACACATACGCTAATCCTTTGTTTTCAGCAAAACCGGTGAGATTGACAACCTCACTGTAAGTTGGGGGCAAAGTTCTGTGGTTGTGTTGTGCAGGATTCCAAGTTGGAAACAACACCTTGGAGGTGTTTCATTGCTCCTACTGGTTCGATAACCTTGGTTTCATAACTGAGGGAAAACTTGTTGTTGTGCTCATCATACCTTCCTCTTGGGGTTCCCCAATGAGCTCGATATATTTTGGGCCATCACGACCGCGGAGGGCCAAGAGGTAGCTTTCGCTCCCTTTGCTGCTCGTTGTCATAAATATGGGTCGCGACTTATAGATACACTCGTGAGGTACTCTGCAGAGTGAAAACGGCTGAACACTGTGAAGGCCACGACGTCAGGAGCCACCGCAATGAGGGCTACAACGTCAGGGGCCACCGCAGTGAAGGCCACAATGTCGGAGGCTACCACGGAGTCGAAGAAGCCTATGGGTGCCGACGCGTAGGCGTAGCTGTCTATTGTTTCCTTTTGTAGTGGCGCAAAAAACCTGGCGTTGTCTTGAACTATATTTTGTGGGGGTTTGTTACTACTTTTAATGTATAAGTTGTCTTCGTGCTTATGTCGTCCGAACTCCATGTGAAATGTTTCTTATTCTTTGAATCTTCTGCGTGGTTAGGGTTCTTCGAGTGGCATTCGAGATGTGCCTGCTTCGAATGTTCCTGTGGCGCAACCGCGCTCAAAAGTGGAGGAGATGTCGCTCTTGTCTCTCTTGCGCGATCTTGTGAAACATTTGTAGCGAGACGCGCTGATGATTCGTGGCAATGCTGATGTTTGGAAGTCAAAGGAGAAAAAGGTATGGATCAGGAAGCTTATCTCCTTGGCGTGGTGGCTCAAATAAACAAACAGCTGTAGTGTGGGTGTTTCTTCGACTTTGTTGCTTCAGTTTGCCTGTGTCATTATTTCTGGTGGCTGATGCCTTTATGTTGCTATATTTGCAGTTGCCAATCTCATTCCGCAGGAAGAGAGGGACCGCATCAGTGTTCGACTGAGCTATTTGACTCAGGAACAACTAGAAGCTGTTGGTTTTTTTGGACTGACCGGGATCATGCGGTCAAATTGGTGACTCTGGAGGATCGTGTAACACAGGTGATGCATTTTCTAAACAAAGCGCAATCATGCTTGAATCATATCTTCAAGGCGATGTATCCATTGGATGCCACTGTAACACCCTCAAATCGGCCCTATGCAAGTTTTAGCCCTTTCCGCCAAACCCGCATAGAAACGATTCAAGGACGCCCACCAGGCACTTTCATGTGGGTGGAAAACAAAGTAATACCATTACACAACAGTCCTTGATGGGACCCACAGAACAGATATATATACAACAACGACTCAACGAGTCAAGAATACAGATATACAATACAAAGATCCAAATCACCTTGAAAACGTTACAGCGTCCGAGTATGGACAAGATGCAAATGGGGCTAAGAGCCCTGAAGAATAACCAATGGCGTCCATAACCCTGCCCAGGCCAAGCCGGAAGGGTGACCCTGCTAACGACGTCGCTCTCGAACCTGCTAAAACAAAAGGGGTGCCGACAAAGGGCAAAGGAAAAAGAGGAGCGTCGATCGAGGCCGACACAATGAGGCTAGAATTCGGCGGTCCTCGCCTACATAGGTATGGTGGACTGAAGCGGCAGCGCAACAGCATTAAACAACCTATAGAGACTCAGTAAAACTGGCGGCTATTAGAGAGGGATAAGAAAGACCTATCCGGATCCCACCTGATAGTAACACCAAACATGCCCATCCTGGTATTCCCCCTCGAGACCAAACGAGGAAGTCAAACCAAGGAACTCACACAGTTGGCAGTTTTATTCATTCGATTATAGTTGAAGCACTTATGAGTCAGATATAGATAGCTTGAGTCATCCTGATAGCATAAGTAGTGGGCAGTTTTAACCACTACTCCGTTGTAGTTGGAACATTTACTAGTCAGATATAATTGTCCTAAGGAATCCCAAAACCCAGCAGTTGTTGGCACTTTTATCACATTCCATTGGAGTTGCAATACTTACTAGGCAGGTACAGCATGTCACAAAACAACCCCAGATCCACCAGTTGTTGGCATTTTAATATCCATTCCGTGATAGTTGAATCTGATTACTAGTCATATATTAAGTCAAGTTTATAGCACTACTTTAGTTATGCTTGTCTATGATCGAGATACTATGCTCCAAGTCGTCCATAACCGCGGACACGGCTTTCGGAAAGATTTACCCTGCAGGGGTGCACAAATAGCAACACGCACACGATCAACCTCGAAAAAACCAAATCAAAACCCAACGAGGCTTTCACGACAAAGCAATCACATGATTCATAAAATATTTCAGGGGGCCACCCCACTAAGCTACCCGCAACGAAGTTGGCCGGCTCCGGAACGGACCCAGGATTTGTGACGACGGCTATAAACGACTGGGAACCCGAAAGTGTGATTGGGCTTGTCGATACCGCAAAAATGTGGCACAATCCAAAAAGTACAGGTGCTCCACGCATAATCGTAAATAAAGCAGTAAAGCATGGCATAAGTACAGGATAGTAATAAATCCCCAAACTAGTTTGTGGCCCCAAGAAATAAGAAATGAATCAAGCTCTGGCTAAGGGGGATTCATAGACTCTCCCGGATGTGGATAGTGCGAATAGTCAAGGAACAGGTATCAAGTACTCGTGGTCCTACGGGACACAAGTGAGCGTGGAAGAACCAAATAACATCTATTGCCCACCGATGCCTCTGCATTAGTTATACCTAGCATTTTAATAGTTGTATTTAAAGTCATGATCATCTCCATCATTAAGCATCTCCACCATTTATCATGTGTCAACTTGCCGTCAACGGTGAAACGACAACGACGTGAAGCAACACATAAGCAAGCAACTACGACTCGCAAGGCTGCCTATCCATCAAACAACAGGCAATAGGATGTGTCCATGGCAATATAGAAGCTGCAAGGAGTATAAATGGTGCACGGAAACTAAAGCATCACAACACGGATAGCAATAGATTAACAGGAGGAAATAAAGACTATAAAAGCAAAATAGGTAGAAAGGGGGAGATGCTCGCCTAGGAAACACTGCCGAAGGATCATATCCGAAGAACTTGTTGACACTCGCATCAACTCATCGGCCTAATCCGCGAAGAAGCAAACACTAGAAGAGACACCAGATGCAATATTTAATACTACGACAGAAGATCCGGCATGATTATGATATGATGCATGGCATGGCACAGATGCGGTGCAATTAGGCAATATTAAGCAGAACCAGGGTCCCGACAAATAATTAAACGGTTCAAGTTGTTTAGACCCCTGCAATTTAAATGTTGTATTAACAGGGCGAAACATGACATCGGTTTGCTACACCAATTTAAATGGAGTCCGGAATAAGACAAAAGTATCCCGCATGTTGACTCCATATTTAATTATGAGGTGAATCGGCATAATGCCCCCAAACCACAGACAAGTATGCATACACGAACAATTTAATATGCAACAGATGATAATGTCATATTATAAAAATAGGGGCTTAGGGTCACACATCTGGGTTCGGAAGATCTTGGGTTCCGGGGGTTCGGGTTCGGTCTCAGGGTTCGACGGGGATCGGCCTCGGCAAGATTGTTCTTCGAACAACGGGAAGTAGATCTTGTCGCATCTGTGGCCTTCGGGTCAGGGTCTTGGCGTCTGAGAGGAAGTACTTGGGTTCGGACGGAGGTCTTGGCGTTCCGATGGATCGGTCTTCGGGGTCGAAGAACTTGGTGCGCCAGGGTTCGGTCACCGGTCTTCGGCGGGATCGGTCTTCGAATTCCGGGATCGATCTTCGTGGTTTTTTCGTGAAGGAGAACTCGATGTTCCGAGTAGGTCTTGGAGTTTGGCGTCGGTCTTGTTGGTGGTCGATCTTGTCCGTTAGAAGATCTTGTTATCAACCGCACATCCTTGCACTATACCGGGTGCTCGCTGGTAGACAGAGCCTCGGGACAACGAGCAACACAAACGTACATGTAGAGGCCACATGGAGGCGAGCAAGAGTCTAGAGACTTGGTCCGCGAATACCCTGCAGGTGGAACATCGAGACCTAAAGGTGGAGGCACACCGATGTGCTGCAAAGTGGTATTTCCCTGTTGGACAAATGGTCGAGCACCATCTGGTCAACTAGGATGGACGGTGGCAGGGCAGAGGGGTGCGGTTGGAGGTGGGGACGCGGCTTGAGGTGGCGGCGGCACGGTGCAGAGCTAACGAGAAGGGCGGCCACGCATGGGCGCCACAGAGAGAGGCGAGGCCTGGCGGCGACGGGTCGACGCAGGGCAAGATGCTGGCTGTGCAGCGAGGTTGACGAGGCGCCATGGCCGGGCGAGCTCGGCCGCAGGCAAGGAGGCATAGAGGACAGCGCGGAGGGGCTTGGGCATTGAGGCGGCCGCATGACGAGGTTGACCCGGGGCGGAGAGGCCGGGGCTCTGCTCGGGGGCAGACGGATTTGTGGCGAGCGATGACTGGCGGTGAGGTGGAGGCGGGGTTGCAGGCGAGTCGGCCGGCGGCGATGCTCCGGTCGAAGCCGAGGTGGCCCACGACAGCGGCTGCGGCGCGTGAGCAGAGGAGGTCGCTACGAGCGAGGGGGCCGAGGGCGGCGGCGGCCAGGCCTGGTGCGGCGGCAGGCACCATGCAGAGAGGAGGGCAAGCGGTGGCCTTCGTTGCCAGCCTTCTGTGGCGGCTGATCTGCGGCAGGCAGTGGGGAGCGGGGTTGGGGACAGAGAGCGGGGGCATGAGGATCGGTGGGGATCAATCCCGATGGTCCACAGGATGGGGGTCACGTGCGGATCGAGCTGGGTGGGGCCAGGGTCTTGTCGAGGAGCGGGTTGGGGAGTGTGATGTGGCCAGGGTGTGGTGTGGGTGGTTGGTGGAACGGAGGTGGGGTGCACGTGGTGGGGCCAGGCGGCGCGGAGTGGACGCGGTCGGGGCGGCAGGTGGAAAAGGGTGCGGTGGTGTGCGTGCTAGTGCGTGCGTGTGTGTGGTGCTCAGCGGCGGCGGGACGGAGGGATAGGGCAGCTGGGGATTAGGGTTAGGGTCGGACCGATTGGTGTGGGTGGGGCTTGGGCTAGATTAGGTGGGGTTGTAGGCTGGCTGGCTGGGCCTTTGAGCCTGGCCGGCTGCCTCCCCGAAAAAAATATTGTAACTATTTATTTTAGTTTTAAAAAGGCTTTTGTAAATAGTTTTTAGACAAATAAAATATCCGGAAGAGACCGGGGTTTTAATTTGAAATAAAGAAAGGGGATATTTAGAAAACAAATATAGGCTTTTAGAAAATAGTTTTAGGCAAACAAATGCATGATGACATGACAATGCTCAAATGCAATGTGGCATGATGACATGAGCATACGGTCATGATGATGCAATGCACAAAAACACATCGATTTTCTAGTAGTGGTTTTAGCGGGATGCTACAACCACCCCCTAGAGCTTGATGGCTCTGATGCGAATGTTCCATAATGCTGATGTTGTACACGAGTGTGTGCACCAACAACTTGTTGTAAGTGCTAAGGCTGCATTGGCGCTTGTGCGCATGCAAGGACGTGAGGTGGACTTGGATGTTGTTGCTGCAGGGCCGCCACCGCCTCCAGCAGGTATGGCATGGAACATGGTGCTAGAGTACTGAGTAGTTGACCTACCTACAGAAGATATCGTTAACCTGTTCGACGAGCGCACCAATGTTCTTCTTTTGCGTCAGTAGAATAGTGATTAACCTTCACATGACGTATAAGCGTTGTAAAACTTGTATATTTGTGCGACTGGGTGTTTTGGTACCTATACTTTATGTAAAGCTTGTTAGCCTAGGTGTTTTGCGAGTAAGTTTCTTATGCAATGCCTTTTCGTTAGCCTGACGGATGTGGGTCTCAGCGCCTTGCCAACCTGTCGATTGGGTTACAAGTTGCAACGAGGTTGGGTGTATCAAGGGTTCGATTGATAGTTCGGTCAGCTACTCAGGCCATTGATTTGTGGTTGTATATGTGATGAGGTTGTCAAGGAGGCGCAGCCCCGAGTGCAGAATAGTAATGAAAGTAAATGTAATAAAACACGTGGTTGGAGGCACTTAGCTTTATTTATTTGGAGAGTATTAGGAGGTATAATGTTTGGCTAAGTAGCCTGTATGAGTAGCCTTATTTGTAAAGTAAAAATATCTAGGAGTAGAAACATCGCAGCTGCACGACGTTCCAAGCGTTGGAGTATTCGACTCTGCTTTCTACATCCTTCAGGCGATAGGCGCAACCTGGGATTACTTCAGTAATCACGTAGGGTCCTTTCTAGGGGGACTTGAACTTGAGATGCCCTTTCTTGTTCAGACGTAGGACGAGGTCTCCTTCGACGAAGGATCTTGGATGTAGCCGTCGGTTGTGATAGTTGCGGAGGCTCTGCTGGTAGATCATTGATCGTTCCGCCACGATCGCATGTGCTTCATCGAGGAGGTCGACAGAGTCTTTGAGTGCATCCGTAGATTCAGCCTCGCTGTATGCGATGACCCTTGGGGCCCTGTAGCGCACTTCTGCGGTTAGCACCGCCTCTGCACCATGCACCATGAAGAACGGGGTGTAGCCCGTGGCATTGTTTGGAGTCGTGCACACGCTCGACAATACGGATGGCAGCTCCTCAGCCCAACATCCAGCTGCCCGTTCGAGTGGTCGAAGGAGTCTTTTCTTCATGACGTTGTAGAAGAGGCTGTTGGCCTTCTCGACTTGACCGTTGTTCTAGGGATGTGCCACTGAAGCGTAGCTGATGTTGATTCCCAGGTTTTCGTAGAAATTCTGGAACTCATTCGAGGTGAAGTTCGTTCCGTTGTCGGTGATGATGATGTGCGGCACCCCGAATCTGAAGACGGTGGACTCAAAGAATTTGATGCCGGTGGCGCCTGTTGATGACTGCAAGTGCACAGATCATATGTAGCTAGTTCCAAAATAAAGATATCGATCCCACATGGAGCAGGAGTCTGAAGTCTAATAACTCTTGAAATAAATATTATGATAGAAATGCTAAATAAAGTTCTAAGTGACAAGATAAAATGCGGGTATTGTGTAAAAAGGTGATTTTGGGTTTTAGGTATAAGAGCAACAATAAAGTAAAGTAAAACAACCGAACACAAAAAGTAAATATCACGTGTGTAAGAGAGATTGGAACTACAATAGGGGAAAACTTTCTCAGGGAGTAGCGGATATACCACTAGCATTTTAAGGAGCTAAGATAAAGATTATTATCATGAACATTCTCAACTATGTATGTGTGGGAGGAACTCCGTATTTGCACAAATAGGCAGCAACCGTTGTTCATATCATCCTCATAACCACAACAGTCAGCAATCGACATCAATCGAATTACTGCACTATTAAGGGACATAATCCCGTAGGACGTATCCCATGGCATGGATAGTGTTCCGTGAGTTTCCTCGGTTTCCCAAGTTGATACATAAGGATTGCCAACAACTTTATAGTCACTGTAAGTGCTAACACACTTCCGTCTACCAACAAGTAGTTCCCTCCATCAAGTCCCCATGAGAGGTAAATATTGAGAGGTCGACTTCTCTCAACATCAAGATGAAGACAATCTAACACATGGTCACAACGATGAATATCATAATAAACTTTATCTTATTTCAATCTCATACTAGGGTTTCTCCATCTCCCCAGGAACTAATGATCTACTCAGACATGGAGGCAATCAACATCATGGCAATAAAATGGGATCTATCATAGATGAATAGTACTTGTATAAATCCACAACGAATACAGAAATTACAAGAAGATCTAGACAAGATGTAGATGAGATGGATGGAGATGGTGGTGATGCAGCGGTGGATGATGAAGCTCGATGCCTTAGCCTCCCGGATCTGCGTAGGGCGAAGATGGATCCCCGGTGGATGAGTTCCCCCTCCAGATGCCTTCCGGAGGTGAGGTTTCAGCGTTTTCTAGGTGTTTTGTATGTCATCTCCTTGATCCAGTTGCATGGGGTGAAACTATTTGAGGAGGCAAGGGCAGTGCCAACTATACGGTCGAAACTATACGGCTGGAAAATCTATTCTGGTCGTATAGTTGGTCGTTGAACCCTCTGTCTCCTTTATTCGCTTCTGGTTTTCTTCTGGTATTATTAATATTTCCCAAATAAGCGATTTTGTTGTTTTTGACTCCTTTTCTCCTCAGTACAACTACTCCAAGAATTGTATCCATTGGATCCATCATCTGTCCCGAACCTGATGAAAACAGACATAAAATGTGCACGCGGGCGCCCTAAAATACCAAGATCCTACATCTACAATGCAAAATAATAGTGTAAAACATGATGCAAATATGCACTCATCACCTTTCTGGTTGGTCACCAGCATGGCCTCGATCCACTTGGTGAACTTGTTGATTGCAACGAGGAGGAAGATGTATCCTCGAGGTGATGACTTTTGCAGCTTGCCAACCATGTCAAGTCCCCATTGAACGAAGGGCCAAGCTATAGGTATCAGCCTGAGTTCTGCGCCTGGTGCGTGCAGTTTATCCGTGAATCGTTGGCAAGTATTGCACTTCTGGACGATGTCCTTGGCATCGCGCATCGCGGTAGGCTAGTATAATCCATCTCGTAGAGCTTTAGCGACAAGGGAGCAGCTACTAGCATGGTGCCCGCATGTGCCCTCGTGTATCTCGAGGAGGATGCTCCTTCCGTCGCTGTTGGTGACTCATCGCTAGAGGACGCCCATGATGCTGCCCTTGTACAGTTCACCATTGATGATTGTGAAGGTCTTGGAGCGCCGTGCTATGTGCCGCGCATCTGTTGGGTCATTTGGCAGCCTTTTGGTGAGTAGGTATGTGACGTACGGCTGCATCCAGGATGGCCCGATGAGCATGACTTCCATGGGCCCTTCGAGTTCAGTTCCCTGTTCTATATTGCTAAGATCTTTGGGTTCTTCGGGTGGCGCAGCCCCAAGTCCTTTGATGTGCTAGATGATCCTGCAGGAGTCTTTGGCTTTATGGAGTGTTCGCAAATTTGCTCGAGGAATACACCTGGTGGAACCGGGCACAGGTGGAGCCTATGTTGGTGAGTGCATCAGCTTCCTCATTGCTTTCACAACCCATGCGTCATAGTTCGCAGCCATCAAAGTCTCCTTAGAGTGCGTTGTAGAGATCACGGTATACGACCATGTTGTCGCTCAGGGCGTCACACTGGTTCATGGTTTGATCCACCACGAGTTTGGAGTCGCCGTAAATGATGAGTCGAGTTGCGCCACAGGCTTTGGCCATCCTCATCCCGTGAAGCAAGGCCTCTTATTTTTCCTCGTTGTTGGAGGCGTGGAACTTCATCCGCAGAACATATCTCATCTTGTCACCCTATGGTGATGTCAGGATGACGCTGACGCCAGCTCCCTCTTGATGTTTGGATCCATCGAAGTGCATTCTCCATAGGCAGGACATATATGGTGTGTCTGGGAGTTGGTTCTCCATCCAGTGGACGAGGAAGTCCAGGAGGACCTGCGACTTGATGGCCACTCGCTGCTCGTATGTGATGTCCCGCAAGGATAGCTCAATTCCCCAAAGGGTGACTTGTCCCGTGGCATCCGGGTTGTTGAGGACGTACCCCAGCAGGGCGTCGTTAACCACTATTACGGGGTGCTCCTAGAAGTAGTGGCACAGTCACTGTGCTGTCATGAAGGCGTCATAGAATAGCTTCTGGTAGTGCGGGTACCGCTGTTTTGTTGGCGTCAATACCTCGCTGAGGTAGTATACTGGGCGCTGCACCCCGTGGTTTTTATTTTCTTCGGCTCGTTCCACTACGAACACAATACTGACCACTTTATTAGTGGCGGAGATGTATAGCAACATGGGCTCTTTTTCCCTGGGCATCACCAGTACATGGGAGGTGGAGAGCAGGCGCTTGAGGTCTTCAAATTCCTCTTGTGCTTCATCTGTCCACTCAAACTTCTCAGCTTTGCAGAGGAGTTGATAGAACAGTAACGCCTTTTCGCCCATTCAACTGATGAATTGACTGAGCGTCGCGATTTTCCCAGCCAACTGCTAGACGCTTTTGACGTTATTTCGCTTCTCCATGGCCAGTATGGCCTTTATCTTCTTTAGATTGGCCTCGATTCCCCTAGTGGATATGAGGTACCCGAGCAGTTGCCCAGACGGCACGCCGAAGGCGCACTTCTCCGGATTTAGCTTGATCCAGTAGCGGCCGAGGTTGTCGAAGGTCTTGTGGAGATCACCGAATAATGTGGCTTCCTCCTTAGTTTTGATGACGATGTCATCAACATAAACTTGGATGTTCCGGCCAAGCTAGTTTTTGAGGCGGTCCTACATACACCACTGATAGGTGGCTCCTGCGTTCTTCAGCCCAAAGGGCATTGTTGTGTAGCAGTAGACGCTGAAGGGCATGATGAAGGATGTCTTCTCCTGGTCCTTCTCCTTCATTTGAATCTGATGGTAGCCTGAGTAGGTGTCAAGGAAGCATAGGCGGTTGCATCCCGTGGTGGAGTCGATTATCTGATCGATCTGCGGTAGCGGGAAGTCGTCCTTCGGGCAGTGCTTATTGAGGCAAGTGAAGTCCACACACATCCGCAGGATGTCCGTGTCCTTTTTAGGAACAAGCACGGGGTTTTCTACCTAGGTGCTCTCCTTTATTTCACATATAAAGTCGGCATCAAGGAGTCTATTGACTTCCATACCGATCGCATTTGCCCTTGGTTCTGACATTTGAAGCATCGGCTGCCTGACTGGTCTGGCCTCAGGATTCACGTTGAGTGCGTGCTCGGGTATTCCCTAGGAACCCCTGGCATGTCCGCTAGACACCAGGCGAAGATCTCCCGGTGCTCACGGAGGAATTCGACGAGTGCGAGTTCCTATGTGGGACTCAAGTTGTTGGCGATGGGGGCCATCTTGGTCAGGTCCGTCGGGTGGACCTGGACCGCATTGGTGTTCACCGACGAGTCAAAGGACCGATCGAGTGCATTTGGCTTGCTCACGGGAGGAATGCAGTTGTCTATCGACTCCTTGAGTCTCGCCAGCTCCTCTTGTATGCTGAAGGATTGGGAGATTCTGTTCAATTCCCTGTCATAGCTGTCTAACTTGGTGAAGCTTTCGCTGATGATGATTACGCCATTGGGTCCTAGCATCTTCATCTGCAAGTAAGCATAGTGGGGTACCGCCATGAACCTTGCAAACGCGACACGTCCGAGGATGGTGTGGTACTGCGAGGGCTAGTCGACCACCTCGAACTCGAGGCGTTCCCACTAGAAGTTTGTGGGCATGCCGAAGATGACGTCCAGGTTGATTTTTCCCAAGGGGTATACGCCTTTCCCTGGGACGATGCCGTGAAATGTTGTTTCGGATGCCTCCAGGCATGAGAGCGGGATTCACATGGCCCGCAGTGTGCTAGCGAACATGAGGTTGATGCCGCTGCCGCCGTCCATGAAGATGCGACTCATCTCGTAGCCACCGATATGCGCCTCGAGCACCATGGGAGAATGACCTAGGCGAGGGACTTGGCGTGGGTGGTCACTCTTGTCAAAAGTGATGCATGACTTGCACCCACTAAGGTACTCAGTGGTCGATGGTGGGGAGTTTGTGGCCAAGTTGATTTGGCAAGTGGTTGACTTTTGCACCCTGTTAGAGGGGCATCATTTTTGGATCATGCCCATGTTCCCCAATGCTTGTGGGTACTGCTCACCCCCATTGTTTTGTGTCGGTGCAGCCGCAGGCTGCGCGGGTCCTCCAGGCGATGGTGGTGGTGCTCCATGGGCTATGGCTCCTAGGGCAGCTCCATAGCCTTGACTCATCGCATCACAATTCATTTGGGCGAGGCCTTCGTCGAGCTTCAGGAACTTGCGACAATCTTTTAAGAGGTGATGTTCCAAGTGCTTCGTCATGGGTGCGGTGTTGCCACAACTGTGCGAGTTTCCCACTATCGCAGTAGCTGCCGCTACGGTATCCGCTGTTGTGGTTTCCTTTGTTGCGTTTATCAGCGTAGCCAGCCGCGACCATGTTGACTTCCTCGCGGTCTTCATAGCCATGCGAACGACCCTTCCCTCGACGGTTGCGTCAGCGGACGAGGTCGTCCTCGTCATATGAGTGGACACGGTTATTTTTCACCGAGTCCTCTCCATCTACCGACCTATTTGCGATCTCCATCAGGTGGTCGATTGTTTTGGGCTTCGTGTGGCCCAGATCCTCCCTAAGTTCTCTGCGACATATGCCGCCATTGAATGTGTCTATTGCACGGTCTTTAGAGATGTCCTCCGCTGAGTTTTTAATGATGGACCATCTCTGAATGTAGGACCGAAGTGATTCACCCGGCTTCTGGTAGCAAGCCTTTAACTCTTCGATTGACGATGGCCTTTTGTAGGTCCCTTTGAAGTTCCGCATGAAGCTATCGACCAGCTCCTCCCAGCTGCGTATCGACCCGCGAGGTAGGTTGTTGAGCCACACATGGGCAACGCCGTATAGCTGCAGTTGGAGACACTGCATTGTTGTGCACTGGTTCCCATCGTGTAGCTTGATAGAGGAGATGTGGTCCTATAGCCAGATCTTCGGGTCCTGGAGGCCATCGACCTTTGGGTTCTCTGATGGGAGTTTGAACCCTTTCGGCATTCGCGTCTGCCATATGGATCTGCTGAAGCAACCAGCATCGCAAAATTATGTTCCTTCATCCTCTGACTATGTTGAGTAGGCGCGTTTGGTGCGCATCTTGTCTACTTTGCGTTGTGTGATGTCATCACGCGCGTCGTAGTCGTGATTGTATCGATGTGAGTGGCGTCGCCGCGACAGGTCATGCTCGTCGTCACTAGAGGAGAGCGAGTAGTACTTGGGTGGAGCCTTGTTTTTCTTCGGCTCCGGTGTTGGATCCTTGGTGAGTGCGGCCTCGACCAGTCCAAGGCCATCGATCGTAGATTGGTGCATGGTAGATCGCGGGTCCCTAGCTGGTGGTTGGTTATTGAGAAGGTACATGGTGACTATTGTCACCGCTGCTTGTGGTGTTTTGGGGAGCACGTTGCCCCGCGAGTCCACTGCCTTGAACCAAGAAGTCGAGACCTCGAGTGTCCTCTTCTCGCTCCTTGTCGGTGAGGTGTTCCAGGTGAGAGCGCCTTTTGGCGGCTATAGGCATGTTGCCCTTGGAGGAGGATCCACCGATTGAGGAGAGCGCTGCCCGTCGGGCACTCGACTCATCTGCGGCTTTTTTGCGGGCCTCAAGTTATGCGTTTACTGCCTGCTGGCAGTTGCATTCTTGAATAAGTAGCCAATGATATCCCCATTAGCATTTGTTATGGTGTGTTTGGTGGTAGGGGATTGCCATGCAGGGCCTCTCTGCACCTTGCCCATTCTGCGTTGTTGAGGTGAATTTGCTGGCGTTCCGTCCCATTGTTGGCGTTTTCACCATTGTTGTTGGGGTTGGGAGGGATGGGTGCGCTGTTGGTAGGAGCACCGTTAGTGGGGGCACCATTTGTGATTGGGATGCCACCATTGGTGCCGGTGTTCCCCTGGGTGCCACTATCGCCAGTGTTGATGACATCACACATGTAGTGGCGAGGGAAGCTGTTGCTCCCGCAACTCTCGGATCTGGAGCCGTAGGATCCATCTTTTGATGCCAGATCTTCTAGATCGGACTTGTAACTCCTGTTGCAATCCGTGTCCTCGACGGATGCTGAGGCGTTGAGCTCGCTAAGGGTGCCGATCGGTGGCAGGAACCACGACGTGGGGGCAATCGAGGGAGCCTACGGCTGATCAGGGAGGCGAAGCATGCCGATCTAGCCGACCTGGAAGTGTAGGCTTCCGATCGCCAGGCCAATCCCATCGCCCACGAACTCGAAATTTGGGCAAGTCGCCGGCGTGTGGATGGTGAAGTCGAGGGCGCCGAAGGGGAGGTGAGTCTCCACTGCTACGGAGTTGTAGATCACGGTTGATGGGGCCGAGGAAGCCGCAACATCAGCACTCCCTGTTCCCATAGACGACGCCAATTGACGAGAGGTTAACTCATCAATGCCCATCGTTGATGGACTTAGGTTCGAGGAATTGGGGAGCGCTAGAGGCATTAATCGGCTAGCAAACAAGCACACATGTGACACGAGGTTTTGTTGGAAATATGCCCTAGAGACAAATATAGTAAGGACTATTATCATATTTCATATAGTTTATGATTAAGTTTTATATCATGCTATAACTGTATTGAGTGCAAATATCAATACACATGTGATATACATACAACCAGGGGTTCCCAGTGAAACTCTAGTCACTGGTTCATTGGTCAACATATGATCATGTTTCCTGATCATGTGGCATTTATGCCAGTTGGAAATGAGGTCATCTCATTCGGAGAATGAGATGATGAACCAATACCCAACCTAAACATCGTGACCCGATCATGTCACGAAGTTCAAAGTTACGATGATTAGAAATGGATCGTTGTATACTATTCCTTAAACCGTGAGGCTATATCAATCACTGTCTCCCGAGAGTGCTTAGATAGCATCAAACGCCATCTAGTAAAACGGTGGTTATAAAGGTGTGTTCAGCTATTCGGAGGAAACCGTAGAGGCAATATATGTCAAGAGTAGGATTTGTCCGTCCATGTGACGGGAAGATACTCAAGGGCCCACTCGGAGAAGTTATATCCAATAGTTGCGCAGCGTGTGATTTGATCACGGGGATATCACTTGTCGGGATGAGTTAAGTAGCATTGTTCAGTAACGAGATTGAACACGACATGGTGATGTAATTGATCAAATCTCGGGCAATGCAAGTATCGAATGACAAAGGGAATAAGACACGACTGTCCTGGTTCAAACGACAAAAGATCTTCGTGGAACGCACAGGGGTCACATGGCCATCCAGGTCCCTCTGTCGATCATTGGTGCGGGAGTGTCCCGACCATGTCAGGAGTGTTCCCGAACCGTAGGGTATCACGCTTAAGGGCTTGATGATGCTTAGAGAGTGTTTATAGGATCGGTAGAATCACCGAAGAAAAGAAGGGAGAAAACCGGAAGGGTTTCGATAAGTCCGGAGGATGTCCAGAGTGGAGGTGGAAGGTGTTCCATGGCCACGGAGATTAGATAATGTGTGAATGAATGTTAAATATTGATTTAATCATTTATTCATAATTATTTAATAAAGAGAAAATCAATTAAAAGGTCAAAAGGCTTAATGGGCCAATTCCGAAGGGAGAGTGCCCATTAGGGAAAAGGAGAAAGGGGAGAAGGGGCAAGGGGGAGGCCGGCTGGGCCTAGCCCCCTCCCTCCCGTGGGGCCCACTAGTAGCCGGCGGCCACCTCCTTCCCCCTCCTCTCCTTTAGTCCCACCCCGGGACTTGAGAGGAGGTAGTACCTCCCCTCCCCCTATATAAAGTGGGGTATTTGGCCTAGAAAATACACCCAATAATCAATAAAGGTCTCCCCACTTTGGGAGGACCTCTAATTGATATTTTCTCTCTCCCCCTCTCTCTCTCGTGACCGTGGTCCCAAGTCTGGACTGCACGAGCGAGAGACATCTTCACCGCGGAGCGCCGTCGCGCTGCGGGATTCGGATCTGGGAGCTCTACTTCCGCAACTGCTGCTGGATCGGGGAAGCGGGAGTCATCGCCAGGCACCAGACGTGTGTAACTCCCACGAGGTGTCACACTTGAGGCACTCAAGTTGTTGGAGCCAGAAGGAGCGCAAGGACTTCATCACGACCTTGAGGTCGGCTTTGGCTCGTCTACATCAACCACACTCTCCTGAGCGTTGACAACGCTTTTTGGTCTTCAAGGGTAAGTTCGCGAAAAGCCCCTCCCGTTACTGTATTACTAATAGATAGGTCCTGGCAGCTTCAGGGGTTCAGGGGCGTAGAGTAAAATTTATTGTTTTTATGCGCGGAACCCCTACAGTGGTATCAGAGCTAGATCTATGCGTAGTAATGCTAGTACGGGTAGAACACACGAGATGTAGCGTGTGGGCGTTGATCTTTTAGTTGTTACCCTCCCACGTGTACTTGCGTATACCGCAGTAATGCTTGATGAAGCGGCCCCCAACCGACTTTACGCGTTCATTCGCGAGACTGGTCCACGCTTGACATACGGCTTGTACCGTATAAAGTGGCTTAGGGGGTGTCTGTCTCTCTCGCATTAGTTGGTATACCATTTGCAACGGAGGGCCCCGAAAGGGGTGTAGTATAGACAACTACTTGATCAGCGTTGTGCTAAAAGTTCGTAGGTAAGGACGGTTCTTGTACGAAAGCCCATTCAGCCACGTAAAAACATGCAAAGATAAAGTAGAGGCGTCTAACTTTGTTTTGCAGGAGGGCGTTGCTTTGTGATATGGTTGTGGCAAAGGTAAAGTAATTACCTTTTGTTGCATAGTAGTAGATAGTCACGGTAATGATGAACTACCACGCCGTAATGACACTGGTACCCTGGTGTCTACGGCGCCGGAACCCGGTGACGACGGATGGAGATCACGACGTGAAGGACCATATCACATAGCATTTACATTCAATGTTATTGTTTGTATGTCTTATTGTGTGCTAGTATTAGATACTCGACGGTAGCCTAATAAGATGATCCCTGTTAAAATAACCAACGAATGTGTTCCCCCTTAGTGTGCACCACCAAGAAGGTTCTTCGGTATGAGGCAGGCCGTGATGATCGGGTGTCAGACATATCTACGTCAGATACTGGTGGGGTGCAAGCCATGTTGCACAGCGAATACACTAAGGTTGAGTTGGCGAGCCTAGCACGCTAGAGAAGCGTGGCCTCGGAACGCGGATGGTCGAAAGATCGATCATGAGTCGCATGAATGATGTGACCGACGTTTAGCGTCCACCCTTGAACCCACATTGATGGCCGTGATGATCGGGGGAGATGTGGCTGATAGGGGTCGTGTTATCACTAGGAACCCTCTTTGGGGATAGGTGTTTCTGAGTGGAGTTATTATTAACTCGTTTAATTATAAAATTAGTATAAATTCCTTTTGCAATTATAAATGTAGATGGGCTCTTTCATGTTGACAACTAAATGGTTATAAGGAGAGAAGCTCAGATTAGATGGATCGAACTTCTCCATCTGGGTTGCCAGTCTCCATGTTCTCCTTAGCGAGAACGACATGGTTGATTACATACTCGATGGGATGGATCTGGATCCGTCCACAGACCTTGAGACCCCAGAGGAGCGGAAAGACCGCTATCTTCGTCGGGAGATGGCCTCCTATATTTCAGTTGTGATGCGTTTCGGAATGGTGGACGAGCTATGGCCTTTCGTGGGTGATGTCAACCCTCGTTCGGTGATGCTATAGCTTAGGACACATTTCGTGGAGGAGACACGCATCTGGGAGCATGAGTTGATGGGAGACTTCCTCTCCATTAAGATGGAGGAGAACTCATCACTAGACAGCCACTTACAGCACATGCATGATGTGTACATGAGGCCAACATACTTCTTAGACGTCTGGATTACAGGCTCTTTCGCAAATGCTGCTGTGCTGCGGTCGCTGCCACTAAGCTACCAAGCACAAGTCAAGACTTGCGTAATGAGGGGCAACATGGAAACAATGGAGTTCCACCGGTTCATGACACATCTCAGGAATGTGTTGGTTGAACCAGATGTCGCTCAGGTCGTCAACGACAAAGGTATATATTTGATATACAGTTTTATAAATGTTATAATATTGCAAACACATTGCAGTGTTAAGTATATCTGATACTTGTTCTGTTTTGGTGAAAATAGGTCCTTCTGCATAGAGGTTCTTGCTGGAGAGGAGGTGACGTTGCGTGTTGATGGCGAGCATGATGATGATGGACGACGACACACTCCCTCGACATTTATCATTTAGTTTTGTGTTTTAGGATGATTATTGTAATCAAGAGATTGTGAACTTCTTTAGTTTGTCTCACACTTCGTGAGACAGTTATTCATATGAGTTTGTAACAAACAGTTGTTCTGCTTTTATGAATGATTTCTATTCGTGTTCATATCTTGTTTGATTATATGTGAATTATCCTTGTTGTTTGAAACTAATTGATAATGTATGAACATTTGTAAAATATTAAAATGCCTTGTTTAAAATACCCAACTTAATGATATTTCATTAATGAATGAAACCATTGTTTAAATTCAAAGTTATGCGATAATATGTGAAAGTCGTTTGATTTCTTTTCACATATAAATCATGCCTAAGTTCGGCAGAATAACTTGAACACCATGTATTACTTGAATACAAAGTGTTAATGAATTGTTAAAAGTATATATACATATCCGATGTATTATGTTTTAACGAAAATGGTAATTATCATTAAGTGATTGTTTAAATGTGTAAAGTAAGTTTACCAAAAGAAACATGAATATGAAACTATTTGATTTGATCAAAGTGTTTCATCAACAAAAAGGGTATAAATATAAAAGAGAATCCAATTACTATGATTTGATCAATAGTAATGAAATTCGAATTTATAAGAATGGCATGAAAGAAATTGTGAAATGCAAAGTGTTTTGAAATGTCAAAATACAAAGCATCACAATGTGATATTAGATATCAAAGGGGGTTGAATAGAAGGCACCGAATAAATCGTTGTAGTGTATATGTAGAGACCATTAGCTTAGAAATAGTTAGCACTCAATTAGAATTAGTAAACCATTTGAATTCATGAAAGTTTTGGGGTTATTCGATATAACCAAAATAATAGCGAATAAGTCCTTGTAGTTTATTCATTGGAAACTTTGAATACGAAATCCAAAGCTAAACCAAAAGGAAAGCAAAACTTGTATTGCTTGGATTTTGGTGCATTCTTGAGAAAGCTCACTTCTAGTGATGTTTATCAATTATGGAGCAAATGGAAAATAGTGTGAAACACGATGAGGATTCAAAACCCTGCATCAGAGTGTTGAGAAGTGCAACGGACAGCGTTCCTGAACGATTCTCTTCATGGAAGGAAAGAATCAATGATTTTGATCATTGTGTTTTTCCCTCCACTATTTTTTTCACTACATAAAGTAGGATTCAAAATGTAAATCCATATCTTGTATGGAGACATTTGTGAATCATTTGTCATGATTTTGAAACATGACATACCTACGAACTACAAAGGAAATAATGGTAAACTAAATTATGAAGAAATCCTGAAAGTAAAATTCCCTTGAGATTAGAAAGCAATTAGTTGCTGAATCTCACAAGTAAAGGGGGTTACTTGGAATTTTCCCAAATGACTGCAAAGCCATAGTAGGAAAAGGGATAAATGACAAAAGCACAATTTGTCAAGTATTGGACAAATTCAAATGAATTTGATTCATGTATGCTAAATGTCTAGTGGATTTAAAACTAGTAAAGTACTAGTATCTCATAATAAATCTCCAAGTTTGATGTTTAGTCAAAATATTTTGAAGTTGTTCAAAGTAATAAGGAGATATGCAATTTGCATAAAATTGAGTGGGAGCTATGAAAGTCTTCCTAAAATAATATGTGATTGACATATATTTAAGTGGGAGCAATATGAGTCTCAAATTCAAATATGTAGAACATATTTTGAGTCGGAGCTTATAGGAGCAATTCTTAAGCATGTTAAGAATGAAAGGCACAAATACTTATAAATAATGATTTATAAGATGTAGAAATTGATAATAGCTGTATTATGATATTATGTAGTATTCCTTAAGGGATTCTCAAAAGTGTTTCAGAATAGAAGTTAATTAAGGAACCAGTCCTTAATAACTCAAATTAGGAATAGCATTAAGTTTAACATCAATGGTTGAAAGAAAGAAAATGATGATCATCATCCACTATGTTGAGACATAGGTTCTGTCTTAGTAAACCATGATGATAACTTAGCATAATATGGGATCCAAATAAGGAACGTTTGAAAGTGATTAAGTCCGAATCACGAAACGTTGAGCTAAGTTTGTCCGAAGTGTCTAGTAGAGAACTGTGGATATATTTTCCAAATCCATAAAGGATAACATATCTTAAAACATAAAGGGTTATGTTATAAGAGTTATGTTGGAAACTCCTGTAGATACCAATCAAAAGTCAAATAGGAAGCGAGGTGAACAAAACATCGAAAGTTGCACAGAGTGCACTAGTGTTTCGATGAATACATTTATAATAATAGATAAGGGTACCATCTAAAGTGGTGTATAATGTTATGGCGGGGCTAGTTCGCTTTTAATGTAGAATGATGTGTCCCAGGGCACAGTGCCCATGAGAAAGCCCTTGAGGTTGATCTAACGTCACTGTAGGCTCCTGGAATCAGGCCTCGTTCTGCTACCATAGCGGTGATACATACACACAGATGCTATCATGTGATGATAGAGTATTGATGTCAATCAAGGTGACATTAGTAAGTTGCAAAGGATTTGGGACTGTAAAATTACAGACCCAAGACTCAACCTCTTCCATGAGCAAGCTGTAGGGGTTCGTAGCATGGAAAACAAAAAATTTCTATCGCATACAAACAAACAAGCCAAGATCTATCTACTAGATTGTAGCAACGAGTCGATAGAGGAACTCACCCTCGAAGATTCCAAAGCGGTTAACGAGAGCAGATTCTCGTGGGTGATGTAGTCGTACTCTTTCCGATCTCAAGATCGCGTAGACGATCCTTCCAGCGCCACGTTCTAGCAGGCGCCCGCAGTCGGTCACACGCTCGATCGACGAAAGACCTTCCTCTCCCTTGTTCCAGAAAGGCCGGAGGTTGTAGCACTCTCCTCGTGATTCCCAAAGACAACGCGTGGTACTCTAAGTAGAGGGAGAGATCCTGCAGGCTTCGCCTAAGCCGGTAAGTAGTATGGTGGAGCTTATGAGAGAGGCTATTAGTGGTCTAGTAATTAGACACACCAATTAGAAGGCTCTAAACCAATTAGAAGGCTCTAAACCTGGCTAAAGCAATTAGAAGCTCTAAACCAAAACGGCTCTAAACCGGAGATTAGAGGTAGGAACTTGTGTGTGCTAGGAGGAGCCCTGCCCTCCTTATAGGTGGGAGGGCTGGCCGGCCAAGGGAGGGAGGAGTCCTCCCCAACTCGGCCTTGGTGGGCGCCGGCTTGGGAGGAGGAATCCCTCCCAACTCGGCCTCCTCTTTTCCTCCTCTTTCCACTTTCCAAAAAACTTGCCGTTTGACTTTCAAACTAGCCGTTTGACTTTTCAATTTAGGATTTAAATAAATCATTTATTTTGGACAGCAAAGACACCTAGTACATGATGCAATCATTCCAATATGTAATGACACATTCATGTACCCTTCCCCCTCCGGAGTGCCGGACATTCCGGGACCTTCTAGAATGTTCCCGATGAAAACACCGGAACCATTCCCCAACTCCGAAATGGGACTTTCCTTATATGAATCTTATTCTCCGGACCATTCCGGATCTCCTCGTGATATCCCGGATCCCATCCGAGACTCCGAACAACATTCGGTCTCTTTCTCATAATACCATAACTACTCAAAACAACGTCAATCCTTATGTGTCTCCTACGGTTCGTGAATTATGCGGACATGATCGAGACACTTCTCCTAACAATAACCAATAGAGGAATCTGGAAATTCATATGGCTCTACATATTTCACGATTACTTTGCGATCGAATGAACCACTTACATACGATACCAATTTCCCTTTGTCTCACGATATGTTACTTATCCGAGGTTATGATCGCTCGGTATCTCGCATACCTAGTTCAACCTCGTCGATAAGTACTCTTTCTCGTTCCGTGATATGTGATCCCTTGTGAGCTCCACATGCTTGCAAGCTAATTGGATGACATTTCACCGAGAGGGCCCTGTAGTATATCTATCCGCTATATGGATGGACAAATCCCACTCTTGATCCATGTGTTTCAACCAATACTTTCCGAACACTCAATGCCACTTTTATAGCCACCCTGTTACGGTGTGGTGTTTGATGACATCAAAGCATCCATCCGGTAAAGGTGATATGCATGATCTCATGGTCGAAGGAATTAGGTTACTATGTATCAGAAAGCATATAGCAATTGAACTATTGAAATGACTTGATCTTTATGCTACGCTTATCTATAGGAGTATGTCCATCACATCATTCTCCTAATGATATGATCCTTGTTAATAACATCTCTATGTTCATGATCGGAAACAATGATCATATATTAACCAACAAGCTAGTTTAACAAGAGGCTTTACTAGGGACTCTTATTTTAGTTTACAAATCACACAAGTATTAATGTTTCCGGTTAATACAATTATAGCATGGTATGTAAACATTTATCATAAGTGTGAAGATATGATAATAACCATTTTATTATTGCCTCTTGGGCATATCTCCAACAGTCTCTCACTTGCACTAGAGTCAATAATCTAGTTTCAAACCTTTGTGTTTTCAACACCTATGGCTTTACGTGTTGTATGTACACGATTGCTAGTGGTTAATCGATCTCGGATCCGACACTTCCAGTCCGTGTGTAATTGCATGTCTTTGCGTCTCTACGCATCACTCATTCTCTAATGAGATGGCTTTGTATGATTTGGTCTTTTGGTGTGACCTTTAGTTCTTTGGGGTTAAAACATGTTGATAATATTGTCGCACAATATATCTTCATAGTATTATCCCGCTGTGAACTACACCTAGTTTGATAACAAACTACTTGACACAAATGCCCTCTTTGCTGCTATAATAGCAGTCATATACTTAGCCTTTTGTTGAAGTATCTGTCACAATGTCTTAACTTTGGAACTCATCCAAATCCATTATGGAACTCACTTTCCATTATATTGTGCCACCCTTAATTTAGATTGAGATAAACTTAATTTGTACTTTGCGACAAAACTAGTATCAATGTAGTACTTTTACAATGAACTAACCATCTATTTGTCACTTCTACAAATAATATACTCTTAGTTCTTCCAAAAGATCATAAGAATATCCTTACTATCGTCCAATGATCATCTTATGAATCATTCTGGTATATGCTCACAACATTTAGAGCATAGGACATATCTGGATTTGTACATATCACAGTATGATTGATATAAATACTCTTTGTGATTTCATATATCAAGTATCAATCTATACTTGAATCTTTGTTTCACTTACTAAGTGCCAATACACTTGAATATATCATCAACATTGAACTCTTTCAATCCTTTCTGTGCAACAAGAACCTTTCTTGTAGTTTCTATATTGAATTCATTCAATATCTCGTCTATGTACGGCACAACCATATTAGCGCCTATTGATGCCAAATATTTGTGTTTTGCCTAAGTCTTTCATCGGGATGAAATTCTTAATATGTGTTAATAAAAGATACATTATTTCCAATCAACAATATGTCTTCCACATAATGTATTAGAAACATGTCTTAGCGCTCCCACTTAATTTCTTGCAAATGCAAGCATCTTCATTGTCTTCGATGAAATTAAACTCTTTTAACAGTTTCATCATAGTGAAGATTCCAACTCCGCTATGCTTACTTCAACCATTGAAGTTTGCATATGCTTTTAGCATCCTTTGAATTAACAAAACCCTTTGGACCGTGTTATGCACACGCCCTAGGTAACCATTCTATTAGAAGAACTTGTTTTGTTTATTCTACTACCACATAACAAATTATATGTAGTGGTTTCTACATTAATCCGTCTAGACTAAAAATCGCTATGAAAGATCAAATCTTGTCATATACAACCTTTGAACATTGTTGTGAACTCTTTCCCAACATGTCGACTATTTCATAGATGTGAAACATCCATGTCTACTTCTTTATAGATCCAAACACAACCGCAAGGTCTTACACCTTTTCGAGGGTCCTTCAAGTTCAAAACTTGATTTCTCGTATGGAACTATCACGGATTATATGGCTTCAAGCCATTTGACGAGTCGGGCCCATCATCGCTTCCTTGCATGTAGTAGGTTCATTATTCTCAAATAATGATTCAACCCTCAAATCTTGGTATTTGATTGTTCATCCGACCTACTTGTTTCAATAGAAACTTAGACCTCCGTGACCACAACCTTTGAGGCACGTGAGCCATGAGCATTTTTGCTGCCTCCGGAACACTTTTCGGTGCTGCGCAACTTTGCACATATAGCTAAGGTTCTTTTAACCTTATCAAAGTTCTATTGTCATCCCACTTAACTTTTCACGAAAAATTCCTTCTCAAAGAAACTTGACGTTCTAAGCGACAAACACTTTTGTCTCCGGTGTTTATGGAGGAATACTTAACAGTAATACAAAGACAGGTTTATCCGACTTTGGTTGCAAACATCTTTCTTATGCATAGCATACCAATGTTTAAGAAAGGACTACTTGGGTTTTATCCCAAACCATAACCTTATATGGTGTCATTTCAGCGGATTATGATGGAGCTCTTTTAGTGGAAAACGGTAGTCTCTAAAGCTTTTAATCTTTAAAATATAATAGCAGTTTTATGAATTATACCTTCGATCTTACCATGTCAAACAAGGTTCAATTACATATCTCGAACGCTCCATACTCTTATGGTGTTTCGGGAAATGCAAATCCACGGAACTATTCCATAAATCTTTAGGTATTATGCTAAACTTGTAACTTAAATATCTTCCTTTATGATCTTATCATAAACTATTCATATTCTTGTTACAATGATTTTGCACTTCATCTTGAAAGTCTTTGAACTTTTCAAGTGTTTCATACTTTATCCTTATTAAGTAAATATTCATATATTCACTCAAATTTTCGGAGAAAGCATATGAAGTTGAAATTCATCGCTCTTGACTACACATAATGGACTTTGTACAACAATATGTACAAGTTCAAATAAGCTAGTCATTCGTTCCCTTTTGGCCTATGAACGAAGTTTTAATTATCTCTAGGAAAGTTTCACAAACGTCATTTGATCAAAAATCAAAAGACTCCAAAATTCCATCCACATGGAGTTTCTTCATGTTTTCTTTCCAATATAATTTAAACGGCGATGTCACTTCCTAAGTGATCTTTCAATCAATTTGTCTTTCGACAATTTTAGCACTAGTTTTATGGATGTGATTTCTCCAACGAGATTTGTGAATCATCCATCTTTTATGGATTACGGCAATTATTTGAACAACCCTTTTGTTCTCATAATACCTGATAAAGCAAATCTTGAAGGCAAGCTTTGATGTTTAACGAGCAACACAATAACCCTTTATTTGTTTTCGATGAACATCATCACATATTCTTTTGCTAGTTACTTAGGCCATTGTAGTTCATGAATTGTGTTGTTTCGTATGACGATTCACACCAACAAATTCAGTATCAAATACTTAAGAACCACATTGTTTAATAAGCAAAGAATATAGCCATAACACGTATATCATCTATATACTTAAACTGAACAATTCTAGTCTTTTCTTTTCTGCCATATACTTATGAGATTCTCTTCAAGATTTCCTATTACATTTGAAAGAATCTATCAATATCAATAGTGGAGTCATACTTATGACACATAGCCCAAAGCGTGTATAGTTAAATACCAATGTCTTTGAACTTGCACTTTGAAGTAGATCACCATTATCAAATATTTGGTGTTCTTTCAAATTCCTTTCTTTAGTAATCTCTTGGTGTAGTAAACATTTTACCTACATCAAATATTCACCTTCATCATGGAATCGTCCATGACCAAGCTATTTTTAGCTTATAACGGTGAATCACGAGTATAATGTTGCTCTCCAAAACCTTTTGGAAGATTAGGACAACTAGTGTCTCCAACCTTTTGCAAATTCTCATCAAATATGAGAACATGACTTTGCCATATTATACTCTATCATGTTGTAACCAAAACTTCGTTTCAGATATCACAATATCTTCCACACATCATGGTTTCTGAAACAACTCTTTCAGATCCTAGATAACCTTGATATTAAGATAATCTTTTGAATATCAAGAATCATGGAGACAAACATGATACTCATATACTAACACTTTGGAATTGTCACTCTTGTTTTAATACCAATTATTAAACTTCATGGAGTAACCGGAACTTACTGAAAGTTTGCAATAGGACTTTAAACTTTAGATTAACACTTCAAAACAATACGATACCAGTTCGTAAAGTAACTAACCAGAATTCTATAGTTCTATCATCTCAATTATAACTAAGCGCAAGGTGGTAAACTGATGCCAATGACTACAACAACTATGCAAATTCACTTTGATTTAGTTTATGATAAATAGAGTTCTAATTAATAATTAAATTAATCTAGGTGAACTCCCACTCAAAACAACATCCCTCACATTGTTTTAGTGATCACACGAACCAAATCCACCACATCAAAACCGATCATCACGAGAGTTGATATAGCTTTAATGGCGAACAATCAACATGTTCATCATATCTACTATATGACTCATGCTCTACCTTTCGGCAATCCGTGTTCCTGAGGCCATGTCTGTACATGCTAGGCTCGTCAAGATCAAACCTTAGCTACCGCATAAGCAAATCTGGCTTGCTTACGTTGTATTCACCGCTGAATCAAAGACACCCGATCATCACGTGGTGCTTCAAGCGTTAAGCTTTAGCAGTGCATACTAAGGGTGAACACTTTAGAACTTGAAATTTATGAGCATGAGGGATCATCTTATAATGCTACCGTCGTCTACTAAGCAATACAAGATGCATAAAGGATTAACATCACAGGCAATTCATAATATGTGATATGATATGGCCTTTCTTCTTCGCGCTTCCGATCTCCATCTTCAAACACGAACATGATCTCCATCATCTCCGGCATTGCATCAAGGTCAATGATGCTTCACCATGGTTGTCGTCCACCGGCTTCAACTATTACAACTACTTTGAATAGACACGCTGGTCTTAACATAAATTAAAGACAACCATTTGGCTCCTGCCAGTTGCCGACTTACAATAAGGAACATTGCATACATCAAATATAATCACAATCATGGCCATATCACATCACTTAAAACCCATCCAAAACAAAGTTAGACGCCTCTAATTTCTTTGCATATTTTACGTGGTTTGGGGCTTTCAATAAGTGTCGTTCTAACTTACTTAACAAGAACCACAACATTGATACTAGCATTGTTGATTACCCGTTGTAAATTGGATCTTTACTATGCTAGGAGAAACAGGCACCCGCAAAGCCACTTATGCAATACAAGTTGCATGTCAAGCGTGGAGCAAGTCTCATGAACGATGTCATGTAAGGTTAGCCCGGGCCGCTTCATCCCAACATACCGTAAGATGCAAAGTACACAAAAAGCAATCTACAATAAAAGCATCAACGCCCACAATGACCATTGTGTTCTACTCGTGCAACAGATCTACATATAGACACGGCTCGATACCATCAGGGGTTCAGTAGCATGGAAAACAAAAATTTTCTATCGCATACAAACAAACAAGCCAAGATCTATCTACTAGATTGTAGCAACGAGTCGATAGAGGAACTCACCCTCGAAGATTCCAAAGGTTAACGAGCAGATTCTCGGGTGATGTAGTCGATTTTTCCGATCTCAAGATCGTGAGACGATCCTTCCAGCGCTCCAGCAGTCGGTCAAACGTTCGATACTCGACGAAGACCTTCCTCTCCTTGTTCCAGCAGGCGGAGGTTGTAGCACTCTCCTCGTGATTCCGCAAGACAACGGCGTGGTACAGGAAGTAGAGGGAGATCCGCAGGCTTAAGCCAAGTAGTATGGTGGTGCTTATGAGAGAGGCTTTTTGTGGTCTTTTAATTAGACACACCAATTAGAAGGCTCTAAACCAATTAGAAGGCTCTAAACCGCTGGCTAAAGCAATTAGAAGCTCTAAACCAAAACGGCTCTAAACCGGAGATTAGAGGTAGGAACTTGTGTGTGCTAGGAGGGAGCCCTGCCCCTCCTTATATAGGTGGGAGGGCTGGCCAAGGGAGGAGGAGTCCTCCCAACTCGGCCTTGGAGTGGGGCGCCGGCTTGGGAAGGAGGAATCCCTCCCCAACTCGGCCTCCTCTTTTCCTCCTCTTTCCACTTTCCAAAAAACTTGCCGTTTGACTTTCAAACTAGCCGTTTGACTTTTCAATTTAGGATTTAAATAAATCATTTATTTTGGACAGCAAAGACACCTAGTACATGATGTAATCATTCCAATATGTAATGACACATTCATGTACCCTTCCCCCTCCGGAGTGCCGGACATTAGGGATCTTCTAGAATGTTCCCGATGAAAACACGGAACCATTCCCCAACTCAAATGGGACTTTCCTTATATGAATCTTATTCTCCCACCATTCGGATCTCCTCGTGATATCCCGGATCCCATCCGAGACCAACAACATTCGGTCTCTTTCTCATAATACCATAACTACTCAAAACAACGTCAATCCTTATGTGTCTCCCTACGGTTCGTGAATTATGCGACATGATCGAGACACTTCCTAACAATAACCAATAGAGGAATCTGGAAATTCATATGGCTCTACATATTTCTACGACATTACTATGATCGAATGAACCACTTACATACGATACCAATTTCCCTTTGTCTCACGATATGTTACTTATCCGAGGTTATGATCGCTCGGTATCTCGCATACCTAGTTCAACCTCGCATCGATAAGTACTCTTTTCTCGTTCCCGTGATATGTGATCCCTTGTGAGCCAGTCACATGCTTGCAAGCTAATTGGATGACATTTCACCGAGAGGGCCCCGAGTATATCTATCCGTCATATGGATGGACAAATCCCACTCTTGATCCATGTGTTTCAACCAATACTTTCCGAACACTCAATGCCACTTTTATAGCCACCCTGTTACGGTGTGGTGTTTGATGACATCAAAGCATCCATCCGGTAAAGGTGATATGCATGATCTCATGGTCGAAGGAATTAGGTTACTATGTATCAGAAAGCATATAGCAATTGAACTATTGAAATGACTTGATCTTTATGCTACGCTTATCTATAGGAGTATGTCCATCACATCATTCTCCTAACGATATGATCCTGTTGTTAATAACATCTCTATGTTCATGATCAGGAAACAATGATCATATATTAACCAACAAGCTAGTTTAACAAGAGGCTTTACTAGGGACTCTTATTTTAGTTTACAAATCACACAAGTATTAATGTTTCCGGTTAATACAATTATAGCATGGTATGTAAACATTTATCATAAGTGTGAAGATATGATAATAACCATTTTATTATTGCCTCTTGGGCATATCTCCAACACAAGCATGTTCAGGGTACTGGATATATAGTGCCAATAATTGAGAACAAATGCAGCTAGTGTATTTGTACTCTAATGCAAGTGGGAGACTATTGGAAATATGCCCTTGAGACAAATAGTAGTAAGGACTATTATCATATTTCATATAGTTTATGATTAAGTTTTATATCATGCTATAACTGTATTGAGTGGAAACATCAATACATGTGTGATATACAAACAACTAGGGGTTCCCAGTGAAACTCTAGCCACTGGTTCATTGGTCAACAGATGATCATGTTTCCTGATCATGTGGCATTTATGCCAGTTGGAAATGAGGTCATCCCATTCGGAGAATGAGATGATGAACCAATACCCAACCTAAACATCATGACCTGATCATGTCACGAAGTTCAAAGTTATGATGATTAGAAATGGATCCTCGTAGACTATTCCTTAGACCGTGAGGCTATATCAATCACTGTCTCCCGAGAGTGCTTAGATAGCATCAAACGCCATCTGGTAAAACGGTGGTTATAAAGGTGTGTTCAGGTATTCGGAGGAAACCGTCAAGGCAATATATGTCAAGAGCGGGATTTGTCCATCCATGTGACGGGAAGATACTCAAGGGCCCACTCGGAGAAGTTATATCCAATAGCTACGCAGCGTGTGATTAGATGACGGGGATATCACTTGTCAGGACGAGTTAAGTAGCATTGTTCAGTAACGAGATTGAACACGACATGGTGATGTCATTGATCGAATCTCAGGCAATGCAAGTATCCAATGACAAAGGGAATAAGACACGACTGTCCCGGTTCAAACGACGAAAGATCTTCGTGGAACACACAGGGGTCACCTGGCCATCCAGGTCCCTCTGTCGATCATTGGTGCGGGAGTGTCCCGACCATGTCTGGAGTGTTCCCGAACCGTAGGGTATCACGCTTAAGGGCTTGATGATGCTTAGAGAGTGTTTATAGGATCGGTAGAATCACCGAAGAAAAGAAGGGAGAAAACCGGAAGGGTTTCGGTAAGTCCGGAGGATGTCCGGAGTGGACGTGGAAGGTGTTCCATGACCACGGAGATTAGATAATGTGTGAATAAATGTTAAATATTGATTTAATCATTTATTCATAATTATTTAATAAAGAGAAAATCAATTAAAAGGTCAAAAGGCTTAATGGGCCAATTCCGGAGGGAGAGGGCCCATTAGGGAAAAGGAGAAAGAGGAGAAGGGGCAAGGGGGAGGCTGGCTGGGCCTAGCCCCCGCCCACGGGGCCCACTAGTGGTCGGTGGCCACCTCCTCCCCCTCCTCTCCTTTAGTCCCACCCCGGGACTTGAGGGGAGGTAGTACCTCCCCTCCCCCTATATAAAGTGGGGTATTTGGCCTAGAAAATACACCCAATAATCAATAAAGGTCTCCCCACTTTTGGGAGGACCTCTAATTGATATTTTCTCTCTCCCCCTCTCTCTCTCGTGACCGTGGTCCCAAGTCCGGATCATGAGCGAGAGACATCTTCACCATGGAGCTGCCACGCTGGGATTCGGATCCGGGAGCTCTACTTCCGCAACTGCTGCTAGATCGGGGAAGCGGGAGTCATCGTCAGGCACCAGACGTGTGTAACTCCCACGAGGTGTCACACTTGAGGCACTCAAGTCGTTGGAGCCAGAAGGAGCGCAAGGACTTCAACACGACCTTGAGGTCGGCTTCGGCTCGTCTACATCAACCACGCCTCGAAGTTGACAACGCCGGTCTTCAAGGGTAAGTTCGCGAAAAGCCCTCCTCATATCAGACATTAATAGATAGGTCCCGCAGCTGGGGTTCAGGGCGAGAGTAAAATTTATTGTTTTTATGCACGGAACCCCTACAGGTTTTACCCAGGTTCATGCGTCGAAGAGGACCCTACTCCTGCTTGTCTGCTCTTGATTATCGGGGAGCCGAAAGTTATAAGGGGTGCGCAGATGCAATCTGGCAAGGTGTATGCGAGGGTTGTGGATTGTCCTCCGCGCACGCCCCCTCCTAGTGTTTATATAGGAAGGCTAGGTCTTGGGATAGCAGGTCGAGTTGGTTACAAATTAGGGTTTTCCCTTTAAATTTCTATCTACACTTTGTCGTGTCTTTGAAGAAGTTGAACTCCTGTGGGCCACCCGAATCCTTAATGGGTTGCGTTTGCACCATGGACTCCTTCTTGGGTTGGACCGTATGGGCTAATATCGAGCACCTGTAAGGTATACCCATGTCAAGCGCGGTGTAGATCTTCGATGTCGATGGTCAGAGTAGAGGTGCAGCAATGACGACGGCGGTGGGCGACTCAATCCGATCTAAGATTGGTAAACCAAAAAAGAAAAACTGATCAAGAGATCGTAAAAAGAGACTTACATGGCAACCGATCACGGATCAACAGACGAACCCTATGTACGGGTTGCACGGCCCGACGAAGATCATGGAGATTGACCTCCCTGGGGGCGGCACGGTGGAAGCCTGTTGCTCGGCTAGCGTGACGCCATAGGAGGGGCAGCGCAAGGTTGGGGAGAGGCGGCGACAGCGCTAGGGTTTTGGTGGCTCTAGGTTAGATCGAATTTAGGGCTGATACCATGTAGAACAATAGAGAGAGATTTGCGGAATATGATGGAGGTATTATTGAGCCTCATGGGCGAGTATATATAGGCATACATGGATCATCTTGAAGTGCAAAACAATTCACAAGATCTATCTCTATTCTAGATTACCTAAATTGTAATATACTCTAATAGCGGATAGATGGGTCGCACCGCTGGATATGGTTGGCCGGATAGGCGTGACCACGATTCAAAACCCCCACGGCCTGACCCAAACGGATAAAAACAGACATTATGGGCCGTATGTTGCATCGCACGGTGGAGACCAGCCACAGTGTAGGCAAAAAGCGATTCCAACCATGCTATGAATCGGTTCGATACACTGCGCTGCATTCACTCAAGCGGTTCCAAGAAAAAAGCGGTTCCGAAACTTGGTTTTCTTCTATCCTGACACAAGCAATAAAGGGGAGAGAGCCACGTCTAGATGCGAAGAATATAGGCTAGAAAAAATATTTTCTTATAGCAACTCGGTCCCACGCTACAATACGAACCGATTCAATACAGTGCAGCAAAATGGGATCGATTCGATCTTTTTCATGCATCGCACCAACAGTGTGGCTGATCTAAGGGCATCTCCACCGGGTCGACCCAACCAGCCCGGGCGTGTCCAAACTCGTCCGCGCGGACAGGCGCGATGTGCGCAGCGTCGCAGCGGCATGACCCATCCGTCCCGATGCGCCCGGCTCGACCCATCCGTGCATCTAATTTGCATGACCACTGGGTCGACCCGGACACGCAATGCCCGGGAGTGTGTCCGGCCATATCTCTTGGTGGTCCCTCCCGCTAGTGGAACACATGCCACTCCACTTCTCCCTCCAAAAAACCTCTCCCAAAATTCCCACTGGCGGGAGCGGCGGGAAAGGCGATGGATCCCGCTGCCATGGTCGACGCTACGCCCTCCGGCGTCCCCGACGCCAAGAAGCGCGGCCAGCCGAAGAATCCTGTGGCCGACATGACGCTAGCGGAGAGGAAAATTGAGACGGATAAGCGCGTCGGCCGGTGGCTTGCGACACGAGGTCGACTCGCCCAAGACAAGCTTGAGAAGGAGCACCAGGAGGAGAGCGAGCGCATCCTCGCCACAAAGAACAAGGCCAACCAAAAGGAGCTGGTGATGGCTCTGTGTATGCCGCCTAGAAAAATTCTTGATGGCGGTGTTGATGTAGAGCTCGTTGGGAACCCCAAGAGGAAGGTATGATGAGCACAGCAGCAAATTTCCCTCAGTTATGAAACCAAGGTTTAATCGAACCAGTAGGAGCAAGGAAACACCCCAAAGGTGTTACTAGCTAAGCTTTGGCAGGGCGCACTATCGGTGCTAGTAGCAACGTGGAGACCTGCACAACACAACCACAGAACTTTGTCCCCAACTTGCGATGAGGTTGTCAATCTCACCGTGTTTTGCGAAAAACAAATGATTAAACGTATCGAATGGAAAGAAGTAAAAGTTTGCAGAAACACAAAGTAGTAAATAGTTTATAGATTGTATGTAAAGAAAAGGACCGGGATCCATAGTTCACTAGAGGTGGCTCTCCTTAAGATAGATAACATGCTGGGTGAACAAATTACAGCGGGGCAATTGACAAACACCGAGAAAGCAATACATGCATATACTAATCATCTTGAATCCTTTGAGACTTGATTGGGCATTACAACATTATACATAGACCGCCATCCAACTGCATCTATGACTAATAATCCACCTTCAGGTTATCATCCGAACCCTCCAAGATTAAGTTGCAAGCAACGGATTATTGCTTACGAACCACGTGTAAAGTAAACAATATGATTGTTCTATGAACAAAGGATTGTTGTTTTCTCCTAGTAGCAACAAGACATCTAGTACCTTAGAGATTTCATCACTTCCCAGTTACAGAGGCATGAACCCATTATCGAGCATAAATACTAACTCTTGGAGTTGCTAGCATCTACTTGGCCAAGATAGCTACTAACAACGAAAAGCATGCAAGATCACAAATAACAAAGACATGATAGAATCAATAATCAATCTGAAATAGCATCTCAATATCCATCGGATCCCTGCAAACACAACATGCAGAATTACAAATAGATGATCTTGACCATGAACGGAGCTCACAAGATCTAAACATGAAAGCACAAAGGAGGAGAACCAGCCATCTAGCTACTACATGGATCCGTAGTCCAAGGATGAACTACTCACGCATCACACCGGAGGCTTGCATGGTGATGAAGAAGGCCTCCAGGGTGAATTCCCTTCTCCGGCAGGGTGCCGGGAAGAGCTTCAGATCCCTCCCGATCAAGGGATGGAGATGACGGCGGCTACAAACTCTTTCGTGGATTTTTGATCAGGTCCTTAGGGTTTTCGTCCCGAGGGCAATATATAGGCGGAAGGAGAGGCTGAGGGGGTGCCGAGAGCGGCCACACCACCTCTCTGGCGCTGGCCGCTGGCCAGTGGTGTGTGGCCCCCGCCCTCTCCGCCTCCTATTCTCGCACTTGATGACATCCGAAAAATAGGCACTTTGGCTTTTGTCTCGCCCAATTCGAGAATATTCATTTTCGACTTTCTGAACCAAAACAGCAGAAAAGCAAATGGGCAATCGTGGCTCTTGTTAATAGGTTAGTCCAAGAAATCATATGAAAAGTACTCCAAAGTTGGAAAAACACAAGAAAGTGGATAAAACCAAGCATGGAAAATCAAAAATTATAGATACATTTGCAATGTATCAACATCCCCAAGCTTAACTCCTACTCGTCCTCGAGTAGGTAAGTGATAAAAAAGAAAGAATAATTTTTGAGGTGACATGCACCATCAAATACTTGATCAAAGTATTTGCAAAACATTCAAAGCTAGGATCATAGTACTTCAATCATAACATCAAAGACAAAGTTCTAGCAATAAGCAAAGAAACTATGATGCAACATGAAAAGGCACAAATAAAAGATTCATGAATAACAATGCTTTGCAAGACGTTTGTTTGTTTCACATAAAGAAAACATAGCATAAAAGTATTCAGCTTGTCCCTCATAGAGTAGCAAATATAAATGCATAGGACACCTTCAAAGTTCATAAGAGTGACTAGATACAATAGTTTAAAACAAGCAATATCAAAGTATGCATCAATCAACTAGTCTTGCGACAATGCACATAGAACTAAGAATGGCCACTATGCTCTCAAAGTAAGTGCATAAAGATAGAAGGTGGAGACTCAATATAATGGTGGAAGAAAGGCCTTTTTAGAAGGAAGTAGGGATTCAAGACTCATAAAGAGCTTCCAAAAATTATGGTACTTATAGCTTTCAGCTCTCATTGCCCCTATCATAAGCATATTGAAGTGATTAAGGTTAAAGTGAACAAACTATGGTGTACATGCTTGACGAAGTATAAGTCAGAAATCTCATGTCCCTTGTATATGAGGACCGCTCCTCATGCTACTCAAGTTTAGTCACCGGTAAGTTCTTGTCATTGTAAGTACATGTGTATCATAGAGAACCGCCAACGGGGTACCCCTTGCCCGATGATACGGAAGAATCCCCATATCAAAATGACAAGGCAAGCAGACAACGAGCATCTCAGCATTCTTCTTATTTACCATGGGAATATGGTGCTTTTTTTCTCTCTTTCCTCTTTTCATAGTATCTATTTTTTTTCTCTTTTCTCTTTTTTTCTCAATATAGGACTCTTTTTTTATAAGAAGAATGCTTCATAGACAGCTCATTATGGTTACGCTGCAGGTTTCCACCATGTCAGCATGGATTAGACCAGCGGCCTAGGCGTTTCTCTAACACATATACATAACTCCATGGACTTACAAGCTCCCCTTTCATTTCACACCGACGACATCCATATACAAAAGAGCATGATATCAACTAGATACAAGTACCAAGTGCAATGTTGAAAGCGTTCCCCATGAAAGCATGGTTCTGCTAATTCCCAACAAATAAGTGCAAGCATATACAACACAGACGACACAATGGTTCAAGTTCATTAAGGGCAAGTAAAGTAAAGTGTGCCATCAAGTTCGTGAGAGCTTTAATAACTAGTTTTCTCATAACAAGTTTAATTTGGAAGGTAAACAAAAGCATGAATATAATTGGAATAGCATAAGCTAGTAGGTAGGTATGGCGGACTCTTTGGAATAACTTGGTTTAGGGAGTTGGATGCATTAGTGGAACTCATACTTTGTTGTGGAGGCTAGCAAAAGACTGGGAGCGAGAAACTAAGAGAGCAATAATGGCCATAATCATACAGAGCGACAAAACATCAATGATCAAAGAATAAAGTGATACTACAAGTTGAAAAATAAAGGATCATAAAGTCTATGGTGACTTGAGATAGTCATAACATGGTGTGAGCATGTGTCAAGTCAACCCAAATAAAGCATCAAAGGAGAATACCACTATACTATGCTTTAATATGCTAAAACAATGCATGATTCATCCAAGGCACATTAAGAAATCTTAATTGTTTATAACAAGTCATGCTACAGCAAAGAATACTAAGCATAAAGCCAAAACAATATCAAGCATGGCATGACAGAGCATAGGCCACAGTAAAAAACGAGCTCTTTTTACCACATAAGCATGAACTTTCCTACTCTTTTCCAAACCAAACCAAACTATTTGCAAACCAATGTATGAAAGAGGGGGTCCAAACAATTTATTGAGCAAACTAAGAAAACCAAGCAAACTAAAAACCAAAACGAAAATAAAAAAGAAGACGCTCCAAAGACAACACAACTGTGCATGAAACAATAAAAATGAAGCGTTTGGAAGAAACCTGGAATTTTTATTGATGAAGAAGGGGATGCCTTAGGCATCCCCAAGCTTTGACGCTTGTACTTGTTGGATATTTCTTGGGGTGACACGCGTGGCATCCCCAAGCTTGAGCTTTAGTCCATCCTTCATATTGTTACTCATTCCTTCCATACACCTGAAAATTTTCCTTCATACAAAACTTCACACAATCTTTATTAGCAATATTAGTGTACTCAAGATAAATAAGTCTTAAGGTTCAGTTCTAACACCAAATAAACTTCCACTAGAACACTAGCTACTGTAGCACTTCGCTCAAAAAGCTCAATTCCCCAAAAAAACTCAAGAAGGAACCAACAAGAAGCAAATGCAGAAAATGGCAGAAATCTGTCAAAACAGACCAGCAGGTAAAGACGAACTTTTTCGAAGACCTTCTGTTACTCAAATCAAAAAGTGTTGAACTAACGAAAGTTAGATAACAACCTGGGGCAGAAGCAAAAAAAAGTACAGCTCAATCCGACATACAGAGCTCTCTCACGAATTTTTACGGTGAAGCACAAAAATCTGTTTCGGGGCAGCAACTTTCCCAATCATTACTTCTCTCTCATTAGAGGTTACTCTTGGCACAAAAAGCAAATAAAAAGGATAAGGAGCGGTTATTACTGAAGTAATAACTTCCAAGACTCATCTAAAACTTTTGGGTTATCTCCCAATAAGTATTTTTCTTTAACGCCTTTAAGTTAGGCATAAGAAGCAAGAAAGAATCAAGTGTTCTCAAATGAAGAAGCATTAAAACCAAATTTCTTGCCCTTGCCTCTCTTACTTTTATTCTTAACTTTGGGGAAATATGATTGTTTGGTGGACAAGACAGGTGCATGGTCCTTTTTCCCACATCTATTATTGCTCCAAGGAGTTCTAATAGGGACCTTCCAAGTGTAATTTGTCCTTTTCCTGCACATTCAATAACAAGATAATCAGTAGAAATCATTTTCCCAAGGATCTTTGTAAACACTCCTTCAGCTATTCCAAGAGATAATATGGTAGCATTATTAGCAAGAGATATTTCTTTTCCTCCTTCAGTAAGCCCCCAAAGATTCATAAATATCTTTGGGCATAAGACAAAATTCAGACATGATATCACAACGAGCTTGAAAAGTTTCAGTGTTTATCTCAATCTTTACTGTAGGGAGCCACTTTGATGGTTCAGAATTTATTGGAACATAATTGTGATGCTCCCTAAGCGTATTATAGCAATGTTTTAAACTAGTAGTGCTAGTCTCAAGAGTGTTCAACCTAGCAAATATTTTTGCGAAAGAAATATCAGTTTGGCTAGGCAAGTTGTAAGTGAGGATCAATTTCTTTATAGCATTAATAGCATCATCCTCATTACATTGGAGGAAATCTCCTCCCACAACAGCATCTAAAGCATATCTATAACAAAGAGCAATCCCAAGGTAAAAACTACTAAGGAACAAGCTTTGAGTCATTTTAGGCTCAGTTTTTTCATGTAGATCAGAGATTCTAGACCAAGATTCCTTAAAACTCTCCTCAATTCCTTGTTTAAAAGTGAAAATCATTTCCTCGGGTGACATAGTGACTGGAGCAAGGCTAGACATAATGGCAACTTAAGATAGGAACTAATTTTGTGTGTGTTTTCAAATAAGAAAGCAAAATCGTAAAACTATTTTTGTGTGTGTTTTTGATAAAGAAACAAGCAAACAAAGCAAAAAGAAACTAAGCAAAACAAAAATAACAAAGTAAAGAGATTGGTTATGAGGGACTCCCTTTGTGAAGATGTCCTTGACTCCCCGGCAACGGCGCCAGAAAAATGCTTGATGGCTCTGTGTATGGCGCCTAGAAAAATGCTTGATGGCGGTGTTGATGTAGAGCCTGCTGGGGAACCCCAAGAGGAAGGTATGATGAGCACATCAACAAGTTTCCTCAGTTATGAAACCAAGGTTTAATCGAACCAAGAGGGAGCAAGGAAACACCCCAAAGGTGTTACTAATGAGCTTTGGTATGCACTACGGTGCTAGTAGCAACATGGAGACCTGCAACACAACCAGAACTTTGTCCCCAACTTGCGATGAAGTTGTCAATCTCACCGTGTTTTACGGAAAACAAAGGATTAAACGATCGAATGGAAAGAAGTAAAAGTTTGCGTAAAAGTAAACACAAAGCAAGAAAGCAGTTTATAGATTGTATGTAAAGAAAAGGACCGGGATCCATAGTTCACTAGAGGTGGCTCTCCTTAAGATAGATAACATGCTGGGTGAACAAATTACAGTGGGGCAATTGACAAACACCGAGAAAGCAATACATGCATACACTAATCATCTTGACTCCTTTGAGACTTGATTAGGCATTACAACATTATACATAGACCGCCATCCAACTGCATCTATGACTAATAATCCACCTTCAGGTTATCATCTGAACCCCCCTCCAGTATTAAGTTGCAAGCAACAGATTATTGCTTTACGAACTGCGTGTAAAGTAAACAATACAATTGTTCTATGAACAAAGGATTGTTGTTTTCTCCCTAGTAGCAACACCACATCTAGTACCTTAGAGATTTACATCACTTCCCAGTTACGGAGGCATGAACCCACTATCGAGCATAAATACTAACTCTTGGAGTTGCTAGCATCTACTTGGCCAAGATAGCTACTAACAACGGAAAGCATGCAAGATCACAAATAACAAAGACATGATAGAATCAATAATCAATCTGAAATAACATCTCAATATCCATCGGATCCCCGCAAACACAACATGCAGAATTACAAATAGATGATCTTGATCATGAACGGAACTCACAAGATCTAAACATGAAAGCACAAAGGAGGAGAACCAGCCATCTAGCTACTACATGGATCCGTAGTCCAAGGATGAACTACTCATGCATCACACCGGAGGCTTGCATGGTGATGAAGGAGGCCTGTGGTGAATTCCCTCCCAGGGTGCCGGGAAGAGCTTCAGATCCCTCCTGATCTAGGGATGGAGATGACGGCGGCTACAGACTCTTTCGTGGATTTTTGAACGGGTCCTTAGGGTTTTCGTCCCGAGGGCAATATATAGGCGGAAGGAGAGGCCGAGGGGGTGTCGGGAGCGGCCACACCACCTCTGGCGCTGCCAGCTGGCCGCTGCGTGGCTGTGGTGTGGTGGCCCCCTGGCCCCTTTCCGTCTCCTATTCTGGCACTTGATGACATCCGGAAAAATAAGCACTTTGGCTTTTGTCGCGTCCAATTCTGAGAATATTCATTTTCTGACTTTCCTGGAACCAAAAACAGCAGAAAACAGGCAGCTGGCACTATGGCTCTTGTTAATAGGTTAGTCCAAGAAATCATATGAAAAGTACTCCAAAGTTGGAACAAAACACAAGAAAGTGGATAAAACCAAGCATGGAACATCAAAAATTATAGATACATTTGCAATGTATCAGCTGGCAGTGGATGCCGCCATGCATGTCGTGCACATGATAAAGCATGAGGCAATGACCGCCGTGTTCGGTGGCACACTGGCCTTCGGCGCCGGTGGCTTGTACATTGTCGGCATGTCCTCTACCAGCTTTGTCACGTCCACCCCTTGCGGCTAGCCCAGGACGCCATGCCCGCGCACACCTTTGCTCGGAGGCCACACTAGGATCGTCGCCTTGCTCTCTCGGTTCGTCCATCCCCGCACAGTTGTCGTCAGAGGCGGGAGAGCCCGCCATCGACCTCAACCGCACTCCAACGACCACAGACACAACCCAAGAGGCGTCGAAGAAGTAGCGCTCCATCTCTGCCGCTAACATGCCGGCGCCAGTTAACCTGTTCGGCGGAATGCCGGATGCGCTGCCGACCGACGAAGGCACGGTATGATCGCGCCATCTCTTCGCCTTTGCCAGCACACCGCTCCTGTCTCTTCACTCAGGCCAAATTCGGTGTAGTATTTTGTGGCCAACGATGCCGAGGACGCCATGAATGACATGATCAACGAGGGTGGCCACGAGTATGGCGACGACGCATAGATGAAGCAACAGACTCAGGCAGAGACGCAGGAGTAGGAGACGCATCAAGATGCCTACAACATTGCGGATGAGTCATTGTTTGGAAACGATGGCGCTTCCATGGGCTTGGGGGTCACTGCCGTGTCGCTGGTCGCTTCACTTGTGGCGTGATGACCCACATATATAGGGGGTGTATCACAATATTTTCGAGGGAAGTGAAACCCAATTTATTGATTCGACACAAGGGGAGCCAAAGAATATTTATAAGCCTTAACAACTGAATTGTCAATTCAGCTGCACCTGGAAACAATCTTGCTCACAGCAGTTTATCAGTAGCAATAGTTTTGTAACAACAATAGCAAAGTAATAGCAGTAGTAAAAGTAAAGACAGTAGTAACAATTGCAGTAAACAATAGGATTAAAGCACGGTAGGCATAGGGATGGATGGACGGGCGTTGCATGGACAAGACAATTCACATGGCAATCAAGACATAGGGCATTTGTAGATAAATAAGATAAAGCATCCAAGTACTAAATAATCCTAGGCATGTGTTCCATATATAGTCATACGTGCTTGCAATGAGAACTTGCACAACATCTTTTGTCCTGCCAGCCCGTTTGCAGCGGGGCCTCAAGGGAACTACTGGCAATTAAGGTGCTCCTTTTAATAGAGCACCGGAGCAAAAGCATTAACACTCCATAAACACATGTGATCCTCACATCAAAGCCATTCCCTCCGGTTATCCCGATTGCTGTCACTTCGGGGGCTTTGGTTCCGAACAACAATATGTGTATACAACTTGCAGGTAAGACCATAAACAATACTGTCATAATGAACCAATAACATGTTCAGATCTAAAATCATGGCACTCGGGCCCTAGTGACAAGAATTAAGCATAACAAGTTGCAACAAAGTCAAAAAGCACTAATAATAAATACTAGGCACCATGCCCTAACAATCTGATGCCATTACATGAAAGATCTCATCCAATCCCTACCATCCCCATAGCCTACAAAGGGGGATTACTCACTAATGGATGGGAGAAACATGGATGGTCGATGGAGAAGCGATGGTGATGATGATGGCGATGATCTCCTCTAATTCCTCGTCCTGGTAGGGTACCAGAACGGAGTTTCTGGTTCCGAATCACGGAATCTGGTGGTAGCGGCGTAGCGGAACTCTTTCTGGAAAAACGTCGAACCCCCTTGGTTTTTAGGTCAAGAGGCAACTTATAGGCGAAGAGGGAGGCCAAGAGGGCAGACGAGGCGGCCACACCACCCCCAGGCACGGCCTAGCCTGGACCGCGCGGCCAGGTGGTGTGGGCCCCTCGTGGCCCTACTCCGTCTCGTCTTTTGGCTCCGTGAGTCTTCTGGTGAAGAATTAGAGAAAGATCTACAAAAGGAAATTCACTCTGTAAACTAAAGACTTAATATTTCTATCGAAAAAGTTAAAGAGCCTTATAAAGAACCTAACATTCTTGCAGAATATATAGCTTTTCAATTAAAAAAGTCTTTGACACATCAATCAACCTTAATAGGAGCATGGAATTTGGACACATCAGCACCAAACCTGTTGTTGAAGTCGAGTATGAGCTTCCCTATTCTTAGTTGGGTACCATATGCACCTCTTTGGGCTTCTATTGAAAAATAAGATTTTTGGCATATTTTCCGGGATTTTTCCTGATAGTTGATTTTCTGCACAAAAACTAGACAACAAGGTAATTCTGCTGAAAACAGCGCTAGTCTGTGTTAGTTGTATCCAAATCACACAAGTTTAGAGGAAGAGCAATAGCAAAAGTGTTCAGAAAAGTAGATACGTTTTGGACGTATCACGGCGTCGCTCTTCGACACCAAGAAGTTGAGCCAACGAACCGCAAGCTACACCACTGAGGAGGACAAGGTCCTATGCAAGGCTTGGATGGAGGTTTCACAAGATCCACTATGCGGCGCCGAGCAAAAGGGCTTTGCCTATTGGAAAAAGGTGGGCAGGTTCTTCCATGAGGCCCGGAAATTCGGCAAGGACGCCTTCTACAGCGATCGAAATGATCTCTCTCTCCAAGCGATGGGGCACCATCCATGCCGAGTACAACAAGTTCCAAGGATCTTACGAGATGGCGATGATATGGAAAATAAGCGGCATGTTGTCGGTTGACATGGTAAAACCCCTTCCTCTCCTTGTCGATGTCTTGCATATGCATTGATCCATTGCCGACATCCATATGTGTATGTCATGAAAGCAATGGAGCACTTAAAGACGGTGAATGACAACAAGGCCTTCACGCTGATGCATTGTTGGACGTTGATCAAAGACTACAAAAAATGGGAGACTAGCTATGTCCTTTGGAAAGAACTCGACAACAAGAAGGGCAAGAGAAATGCTTCTACGGGCGGTGTCATCAACCTAGACGACAACGGCAATGACGAAGGCTCCGCCAACTCTGTAGGCGCCCGTGCCCGCCAGCCTGGAGGCCACAAGGCTACGAAGGCCGACATCCCCCGCCAGGCTGGTTCGTTGGCATTCCAGGAGACGCCGACGAAGATCATGGAGAAGAAGGAATAGGCCATCACCGAGAGGGAAGAGATGCGATGTAAGGAGAAAGAGGCCACCACCAAGGCATTTGTCGAGCTCCAGACGAGGTAATCGAGGCGGAAGAGGCCCACGCCAAGGCTAGGCTAGTCGAGATCGAGACGAAGGCAAGGGCGAGGGAGGCCGATGCCAAGGCCAAGGAGCTGAGGCCAGGTCTAGGATGTTGGAGGAAGAGGCCAAGGCCAAGGAAGTCGAAGCCAAGATCATGGCCGAGGAGACTGCCATCATGCTCACCGACCTGGACACCATTGCCGACCCTGATCGCAGGGCTTGGGTCGCTCGCAGGCAGCATGCCATTCGTGCTCGCGACGCTTGAACGTCAATGGCGATGACGGCTGCAACCTTTTGGACATAGAGGCCGCCATTCTTTTGGACATTGTGTATGATATTGTCCCCTTTTGCACTTTTCAGAACCACTAGCCACTAGTTGGCGATGCCCAAAGGGCGATGGCACATGTCTGTCAATTTATCTGCTAGTCACTTTGCGTGCCATTGCCTATAAATTTAAGTGTTCGACAATGTTGGCCAGCGATGGCGCTAAGAAACGCCAGGCGTGGATATTTGGTTCACGCCGCTGAGCGCGGTCGTCCGGACAGGCCGGACCGTGGGTCCAAAACGACTAGGGACCGACCCAAACGAAAAAAGTGGACCGTTTCAGTCACGCGTTTGAGTATGCCCTAACCGCTCTCTGCGCATTCATTGCGTGTACCTAACCCATAAAATGCGGCCTCGTAGAAATCAGACCGCAATACCGGTCCAGGGCCCGGGCGGCCCAAACGGACGGTTCCGATCGAGCCATTGCCCTCGCCGGGCCCACGCACGATAGGTCAGTCCCTCCCCGAGGCGTGTGCGTGGACTAGGCCTGGAACTCCGCGGAAGGCACGCACCGCGCCGCTCTCCTCCCCAGGTAGGTTATAAAAAACAAACCAAAGGCGGAAAGAAAATTATAATTTCCTTCGAGGTTTGTTGCGTTTTGGTCTGCGCGGAGAGGCAAGGCATCTCTATTCTCTACCTCTCTCTGTGATTCGGGAGGAGGAGGAGGAGGAGCAGATGAGATTGGCTGGAGAGGGACTGGTGAGGAGGAGGAGGAGCAGCGAGAGGAGGGAGCAAGCGACCAGGAAGGATTTGTGAAGAGTGGTTGCCGCGTCGCCGTCTGCTTACACCGCCTGCCCTCTTTTTAATGCCCCACGCCACGCCGCCTTCTTCTCCAGGCTCCAGCGCCACTGAGTAGAGCTCTCTCTCTCTCTCTCTTCCGCCCTGCTAGACACTGGGCGTGATCAGGTAACTTCATTCTCTCCTTACCTGTTTCCGCTCTATGAGATGTTTGTCTCCTTGGATCGATCTTGCGCCGGGATTTGCCGGCTTCTTCTTTGTTCACTTCTGTTCTGCGGCGGTTATTCCTCGGCCGGCGAGAATTGGTGAATTCCTAGCGGTATATGATTTGCCTGCTTCTCTCTGACGCGAGCGGCAAGCATCGTCGTCAGTTCTCGAGCTTTACTTCCTTTTTTTAGCGCAACACGGTAGCGTCGAGCGAGTTCTTCCTGAGATTCTGCTGCGCTTTTACTATTTTGCTTTATTTTTTCTCCGGCCGACAGTTTGTGTTGTACCCGGTGTGAAGCAAGACTTATATTGCTTTACGAGTTGCTAGTTCTTATCTTGGGCTGTGCTTGTGATTATGGTCTTGATGATGTGTTCATCCCGGCTTGAGTGGATCCCGATGTATTAGTGCAGTACTATTCACAAAGGAATTGCTACTTCTGCTTGGAAGGTACTAGTACTGACTACTAATGGGGTGTTAGCAGTAACTATCGCGTCACTTCATCATTAACACTTGTTAAATTTGTCTGTGGCGTCTGACAGACTCTTTTCATGGAAGACTCGTCCTGTCTTCAATTGATTGATGTAGTAGTATGCTAGCACTTCTTTTTTTTTGAGGGAAGTATGCTATGCTACTATGCTAGCATTTTTTTTTGGAGGGAATTATGCTACTATGCTAGCAGTTTCTAAGCGAATTTTCCTTTTGGTGCTGCTAATGGACAAATGAATTTTCGCCTAGCAGTTTCTTAGTACTAGTATTATCTGCTGTATGAGATGTCTGTGAGGGTTCTTCCTCTGATTCCGCTGCGCTTTTTTTTTACTTTATTTTTTCTCCGGGCGAGAGTTCTTCTTGGAAGCAAGACTGATTGCTTTACGAGTTGCTAGTTTTATCTTGGGCGTCCTTATGATTATGGTCCTGATGTGTTCATCCCGACTTGAATGAATCGAGATGTATAAAGAAATTGCTACTTCTGTCTAGGAAGGTACTGACTACTAATGGGCTGTTACTGTTAGCAGTAAGTACCCCATCACTTCATCATTAACACTTGCTAGATTTGTCTGAGGCCTCTCACCAGATTCTTCTCATGGAAGACTCGTCCTGTCTTCTTAATTGATGTACGGTAGTAAACCGACTCTCTCTCGGTGTCAGCAAATACACAAAGGGATTTTCTCCTAGTAAGTGAATTGTATTTCTGGTGTTGCTGATAGACAGTAATTTCCCCGTAGCAGTTTCTTAGTAGTATATGATCCGCCGTACCATATTATGCTTGTCTTTTCCCGGTAGCGTCGCGAGCGAGTTCTTCCTGGGATTCTGCTTCGCTTTTGCTACTTTTTTACTTTATCTTGTCTCCGGCCGACAGTTTGTGTTGTATCCGGTGTGAAGCAAGACTGGTTGCTTTATGAGTTGCTAGTTTTATCTTGTGATTATGGTCTTGATGTGTTCATCCCGACTTGAGTGTATTAGTGTAGTATACCGGGGTCTCTAATCCCGTTTGCTCCCCTAGAATTCAGAAAGGAATTGCTACTTCTGCTTGGAAGGTACTGAGTACTAATGGGGTGTTAGCAGTAAGTATCCCATCACTTCATCATTAACAGTTGCTAGATTTGTCCGTGGCCTCTCAAAGACTCTTCTCATGGAAGACTCGTCCTATCTTGAATTGATGTACTAGCATACTAGTAGTAAGTTGTAAGCGAATTTCCTTTTTTGGTGTTGCTAATGGACAAATGGATTTTCGCCTAGCAGTTTCTTAGTACTAGAATGATCTGCCGTACCATATTATGCTTGTCTATTCCCGGTTGGTATGCATTACTCGTGCTTTTTGTACTGTTGTTTCCTGCCTTATTCTGGAGAGACTGACTTCAGTTTCTGCTAGAGGGAAACAGATCTTTGGCTGGTTATCCGGGACACGGCAAGATGTCGCTAGCCAAGAACGAAGAGGTACTTGAAATTTCCCTCCTTGTGAGGTCAATTCTGGATGCTTGGATGTCTCTTTCCACCTCTGTATGTGCATAAAATTGTCCATGTTATGTGAGCAGGTTTGCACTCATCCGCTTGGACTGCGATTGGTTGAGCCAGTTGCTGGTGTTCCTATTAAGAAAAGGCCCGTTTTATTCTCCGATGAATCAGTTCCATCTGGAATGACGCTCTCCATGTCTAATTCCACGGGGATGGCTGCCGGGGCAGGCTGTAGCAATGAGCCTTTCTTGAATAGATCAAAATCTGATATCCCCAATAGATCCTTCACTCCATCAGCGGCCAAGAAGCAAGGAGTGCTACTTAATGGCTCAAGCGAGATCCCCTCCCTTGGAGGGAGTGTTGCTCCCATTGCCAAATCACAGAGTCAGAAGTTTCTGACTTTGGATTTACAGCTAGCGTCTCGTCAGAATGTCAAAATCAACTCGACTTCCCCTGTCAAGAAAGAGAAACTAGATCAGGGGTTTTCTCTTTTCCCTTCAGCCAGACCTTCCAAGGATGTTCAAACAACAAGTGTCTTGGAATCTCCTTCGAACAGTAGCTTGGGAAAACTCTCTAATTTGGATCTTAATGTATCATTGAACTCAGTTGATCAACTTGAAGCCTTGCCTACAACGCATTCAGGTCGCAATGTACTCCATCATACAACATTTCAGCATCAGAAGTCACAGGTTCCCCTTGTAGCACCATTTTCTACAACAAGCAGTCGACTCAGTATGAATAGTGTCAATACTCTGAACCTGTCCAATGCATATGAACGTTCTAACAATAGTGGAGCAGCTGATGTTACCTTAGATTTGCAACTTAAACCACCAACTAGACCTGAGCTCGGAATAAGCTGGAAAGGACTTGCTCCTGATCCAGAACTAAGCCTCACTCTATCTGGTAATCACACACCTAAGGGTCTGAATATTCCTGATGCTATATTTACATCTGAACCAGTTGGAATAGCCCAAATTATCAGCGGGGCACCAGGTTCTGATAAATCACCAGTCGAGAAGATTTTGGAACCTGTGCCGTGTAATGCAAACCCTGACACAACTATGCCATCAACAGTTTCTGGAAATATGGAGATAATGTCCAGTAGCTTGGTGAAGAAAGAGCCTGAAGAACCTCCTCGGCAACATATTCAGAACAACATAGAAAAGGCACTTCTGTTCGACCAGCAAAGTGTTGGACAGGCTAGCAACTGTGCTGAATTGAAACAAACTGGCAATACAAACTCCGTGTGTGGTAAAGCTGCCTTGAATTTGAACTCTCAGAATTTTCCAAATAATAGTATCCGCATTGGACTTGAGGCTGTGAATGATAGTGTTCATGTACAAGCGGACAAGTTTTCTGATGTCGTTTGCACTGAGAATATGCCTGCTGTTTCTGATGTTGGGAAATTTATCAAGCATGAAGAAGTCACTACTGATATCCCGAGTCCTGTGATTACAACAATAAGTGGTCAATCTGTGTCATCTATTGCTAAACCATTCCTTTCAGAAGGTAATATTGTCAGCCCTGCTGTTCGATTATGTGAATTAGTTACTCAGCCCATCATTTATCCTTCAGTACCTGCAGGCTCTAATCTTGTCAAGTCTAGTAATGATTGTAAACCAACAGCTAGTCTTTATTCTCCTGAAAATATGACTCACAAGCCTTGTGATACTAAAGAAGCTTGTGATGTATCCAGAAGTTCCTCCAACCCTACAGCTGAACCTCTGGCTTTCAAATCTCTGCTCCGTCCTGTATTGGATGGTATGTCGCAAGGTAGTGCCTCAATGGACTGTTCAGATGACGTTGACAATGCTGTTTCACAGTTGCCTACCAGCAATAAGCCTCATGCTGAGTCACTGGTTAACAGTCAAATCACTGAGACAAATAATTTAAGCACAGAGCTACAGAAAGAGGATAGTGATATGCATCATGACTGTTCATCTGTGACAAATAAGGTTCGCATCCGGGGCATTGATGATGTGAAGCGTGCTAATTCAAAAGATGTCATTGGCACGCATTCTGGTGAGGAGGGGCATGAAAGTGAGGTTTCTGTTAATGGGAAATGCAAAGGCAAACAGTTGTTGATATCAGAAAAGAATTTGCTGATAAATAATACTGATGTTGCCATGCAAGATGTTAATATTGCCACGTGTGCGAATTCAGCAGATCTTAGAAGATCACCGGCTTTGGGAACTTCAAGTTCCCCTAAAATACATTCTACCGGGTCATCTCACAAGAAGTTTGAGAACACTGTCGAGAAGAGTATAATGCCAGTGGTAAAATCTGAAAGGAGCCAGTCTCCCGATGGTAAGGCAACTGCTAACTGTAGTGAGGGCAATGGAAAAATTGCTGCTATAAAGAGTGAGCATGGCACAGAAAATGAAGATGGCGCTATAGCCTCTAGTTTACTCCCGAGTGATTCAGTTGTGGGTGAAGATTCACATCTTGATGGGGCTTCAACCAGTCAACCACATAATGAAAGTACAAAGGTGAAATCGGCATGTGAGACCGAACATGAGAAGTCGAAACCTGACTCTTCCATGACATCTTCTTTACAGAATGAAAAAGATGGACAGTTTAATGGGTCACATTGGCGAGATGTGGCGAATGCTTATGTGAATAGGTATGATCTTTTGAGTTATTTGATTTTTGCAGTCATGTTGCACTAATGGTGACTTTCCTTTTGCCATGCATATTGGGTTTATATTTGTTGGTGTTGTCCTGGACTGGTGTTACAGAAGGCTATTATTTTTTCTTTCTTTTACAGGAATGAAAGATGGGAGAGGTTCATGAAATCTGAGCGAGAGAAGAATGGAGAGTACCATGGTGGCAGGCAAGCTTACGACATGAACAATCAACGAAGGACAGATCATCGTTATGGTGGTCGTGGTGCTGGATATCATGGCCATCCAAGGAACTTTCGGGGTCCAAGAATGAGCGACGATTCTGAAATAGACTTTCCAGATGAACCACCTATTAGTGGCAGAAGGCGGCCATTTGAAAATGAGTTTGGGCATTTGCACCGAATTCCGCACAGACGGTTACGTTCACCACCGAATCAAATGCCTGGGTGCCTGATGAGAGGTGGTGACCCTAGGCTGCAGATGGATGATGTCCCAGATGAGATGATGGAAGAGAGGTTTTTCGTGCATCAGCAGCATGCGCTAGGTGATCATGCATTTCTTCGCAGGGATAGGAGCCATTCACCTGGGCAAAGAAGGGTGCATTTCCATCGGGGACGATCCCCTGAAACGTTGCACAGGTCACCACCACTAAACAAAACTGAGAGACCGTACTTACCCCATCAACGCCACATCCGTCGCCATGGTTCACCACCACCTTTTGACCGAGCTGGACATGATGAGAGGGGCATGCAAAGGAAAATGAGAAGGTGTGGCATGCATCAAGGTGGTGAAGGCGAGAGCTTTGAGCCACCTCTACATCCTGCTCAACTAGCCGAGCTACATGCAGGTGCTGAACTTACAGAAAGAAGGAAGTTTGGGGAGAGGAGAGGGTATCGCCGATCCTTGGAAGCGAGCCCCGTCGACGACGACGAGATGCTCTCGTACCACGGAGTTGGCGACATGGACTTTGCAGAAGGCGATGGCGGTCCACGGGAGCCCGAGGGACGCTTCAGGAATAGATTGGAGCACCGGGCGAGGGGCGAGCAAGAAGATGGAGGCTACAAGTTCCGTGGTCCTCAAGGGTGCCGTGGTGGCAGCAACTCTAATGACAGTAGACCGAAGAAGAGGAGGTACTGACCTAGTCGTCAGGAACTGCCACAGCTATGGATGAACCTAGACTAATGCATGCATACACAGTGGCATTTTGATCCAGCCATGGCTTCTCTTAACCAAATGAAGAAGTGCTTGCTGATCATACCCTCTTCGTACGTTGGTTTTTTTATTGCGTTCTTTCTCAGGAGATGTGCTGCAGCTTAGCGTCCGTAGCCACTGCTGAACACACTCTAGAAATGCTACCCATATTATTTTTTATACTGCTTGGTATAAGCTGAAGCTAACATTTCAACATGGAGGCGAAACCGAGATCTGTTGCTGAATCAAAGGATAGTAAACGGGAGATGACTTGTCTTTCATTGTTTGGCTTAAATTAGGCAAGGAGAAGGTGTCTCTCTGTGGCTAAAGCTACTTGCAGTCTCGCAGGGTATTGGTAGGGCAGCTTGTATTAAAGTGGCTTTGTCGCTATAGTTTGCTTAAACAGTTTGTAGAAAAGCAGATGGGATACAGATGCCGCCCGGTCTGGACGTGGTTAACTAGTGGAACATGTTGCTGTCTTGGACCCTGACTTTTTTTTAATCTATTTAACTGGTGTGACACCGCACCACCGGGCAATTTGCATCGAATAAATCTGTGCAGTTCTGGCTTTTTTTACAGTATGAAAATCCCATCATGTAGTAGTGGAAAAGGTAAGCCTCAGTGGGGTGGGCGGCACGACGTTGCTGAAATTTCCTCATGATGTGTGTCCATCATGTCTGTGCTGGAGTCAAGTCGATGCGAAATAAATTGGTTGTGTTGCTGTCTGCCTGCTTGACAAGTGAGCATTCGTTGGTCGCCTACTTAGTTTCCTTGGTGTGGACCAGGCCATGGAAATTTTGCTCTATTATTTGGATCGTTTTCAGTTGTGGATAGGGACTAGGAGAGTATGCTGGCACGAAACACCATCGACGTCCTCTGCTTTGGACATGAATGACATCGTGGACCACGGATGAGGACCAAAGGCAGCCGTTCCTCTTTATCCCTTGCTGCGACGTTTCCAAGGTTACAATTCTCCACGCGCGAATTTCCATTGAAATTCTGCAGTTTAAGACGACCCGAGAAAAAAAAATCTGAAGGACGACAGCCTCGAGAAAATTCTCTCATAATTAGAGCATCTCTAGTAAAAGTCAAAGTCTTTAGAGGAGAAAGGATACAGCGCTAACGGCAGTGTTAGATGTTACGGGATAGCACACGAGAGGTGAGAGGGGCAAGACGATGTAGGAAAATCTGAGAGCGAGATTGTCGCACGATGTACCCAGGTTCACGTCCCATCGGTGAAAGATCGCTACATCCTGCTGTCAATCCAGTATATGATCGTAGATTGGTTTACAAGGAGCCATCGTAGAGGGACAGACTATGACTAATATGACGTACCCCATGAGGTATCCCTAGTGGCTTTATATATGTAGCCAAAATCAGGGTTTACAAGTGCTCTGATGGGCTTTGTATTGGAGTCGTCATCTTAGGTTTTCAGTCGACGAGTCGTCTGGATCCAGTATGCGCCAGTCGCCATATTTGGCGAGTCGATCCGCCCTGAGCTAGACTTCAGTATGCGTGATTCAGCTGGCGACTCCGCTTCCAAGGTATACCCTGATTGGTATTCCCCCATCAGTAGTCTCCGAATGCGCTAGGGACTCGATGATAACTTCAAGCTGCCTAATTGGCGTAGGCGATTCTAGGGTGGATTTGATAGCGAGTCGTTGGCGAGCTCCTGAAACAGAGAAATAGCTCATGAAATAGTTCATTCGCTTAGGCGGGTTGTAACTACCTCGGTGAATTACACTCTTAGTTACATGTCTGGATGAGCGAAAGTGGTTAAAATAGTACGGTGGGGCCAAGGGCCACTCACAGGTAGACCTTTCGGCCGTCCTAACCACTTTCAGAACATCGAAACAAGAACGGCGTGTCGGCGAAGGGATCAACTACATACACAAGTGAGTATGTATGCAAGCCACATACAACAGTCATCAGAGCCATTCCATCTAAAAGAAATAGAAATATTGTAACGCCATACGGCAAGATCCAAATATCCTAGATAGAGATAATAATTTAGGATAGCTCCTCATACATCAAACATCAGAGTATCAGGCGGAAGCGGAAGACAAAATCCGAGTACGGATAAGAAGCAAATCGGCATAAGATGCCACATAAATAAACACATCCCGCCCACAGATCTCACGGATCCCCGTTTCCGGAATCTCTACACCGAGTGATCGTTGCCAACATCGTCCGTCTCCTCCACCCAATATCCATCTTGCGAATATACCTGTTCATCTGAATCAAACAATTTATCGTGTGAGACCCTAAGGGTACTCAGCAAGTCTTTATGCCTCTAAAGGGGACAGAACCTGGGGTGACGCAATTGCAGCAAAAGATAATACTAACAAGTCTATAGATCGTCGCTAACCATCTGCCTAACCAAAGATAGACGGATGTCCATTAATTAAGAACAACAGTTATGACAGTATAATTAACAGATCCATCCTCCTTCTCGCTTACCAACGAGAAAGCGGACGAACAACCCCCCATCCGTTGGCAGTTTTATTAACCATTCCATGAGTGTTGCACTATTTACTAGTCAGGTACTTAGTCAATTTAAAAGCGGTACTTTAGTTATACTTGTCTATGATCGAGAAACTGTGCTCCAAGTCGTCCATAACCGCGGACACGGCTTTCAGAAAGATTTACCACAGGTGCACAAATAGCAACACACACTCGATCAACCTCGGAAAAACCAAATCAAAACCCAACGAGGCATTCACGACAAAGCGATCACAGGATTCAAAAATGTTTCAGGGGGCCACCCCATTAAGCTACCCATAATAAAGTTGGCCGGCTCCGAGACGGACCCAAGGTTTGCGTCAATGGCTGTAAACGACTGGGAACCCGAAAGTGTGACTGGGCTTGTCGATACCGCGAAAACACTCCGCATCCAAAACAGTATAGGTGCTCCTCGCACAATCTTAAATAAAGCAGTAAAGCATGGCATAAGTATAGGATAGTAATAAAGCCCCAAACTACTTTGTGGCCCCAAGAAATAAGAATGAATCAAGCTCTAGCTCAGGGGGGTCCACATGCCTCCCGGATGTGGATAGTGCGAATAATCAAGGAACAAGAATCAAGTACTCGGGGTCCTACGGGACACAAGTGAGCATGAAAAACCAAATAGCAGATATTGCTCACCGGTGCCACTTTCATTAGTTATCCCATTACTACTCAGATTAAGTTGTTTAGGCACCTCATTATCCATCCGACACTCACATACCCTACACATGCAGTTCTACGACTCGCATGGCTCAAACAACTCCTGTAGTAATGGCTCATGGGATGGAGGAACAAGCTTCGGTGGGGTTTAACAGTAAAGGCTATGCAGTACTTGGGATTCCATTTAATGCAATCACGACTCAATGATGCAAGAATAAGATAGAGGCAATAGGTACTATATGTATGCAAGCATGTGGTAGTGCTTGAGACGGATCTGGGTAGTGCTCCTGGGATTCCTGATATATCCCCTGCTCGGCGTCTATTCGAAGAAGAACCAAACAAACAAGGGCCAACATAAATAAAATGCACAAGCATATGAATTAAAATGCGACAAGCAAACAAGCATGCTATGATGAATGATGCACAATTTGCATGGCAATAATGTAGCATGGCATGGGTGAGGTGTGGGGTACAAGAATAAAGAATTTCATTGAATTTTAGTCATGTTTTATTCCCAAATAAGTTGCTGTATGCTTTATATTTATATGATGCATGCTGCAACTCAGAACAAGGAATGCATAGATAGAATGGGCTCGTCGCGCTGAACGATTTAGACATATTATTTGTTAAATTTGGAGTTATAAAACTAAAGTTATTAAATAATTAAGAAAAGGGCATTTTATTGTAATTTTAATCATCTTGAAAATTTAAAGTGCCCAAACATTATTTTGAATAGCATATTTGAATTCCTCACATTTTTCTGATTCCAAAACATATATCATTTGTATTATTTGGATTTATAATTTAAAAGTTATTTTAAAACAGATTTGAATTTGAATTTAAACATTTATGAAATTGTTTTTTATAAGACAGAAAACCAGAAAACTTTTGTCACCTAGCCCAGTGCTAGCCAAAGCCGACAATTGGGCATTCTTGTTGGCGACACAGCTGAAGAGGTTTTGCAGTACCATGAGTACCCAAAGTGAGATTGACAGTGGGACCCGTGGCTCATGAGCCCACTTGACAGAGAGAGGTGGAGGGCTGACCACGTGGCGCGGTGAGGAAGTGCGGGTTGAGGCTGGAAGAACTGGGGGCTTTTCTGCAAGATCGCTAGGGCGGCCGATAGGTGGGGTCGCGAGTACCACGGGTTGAGCGAGAGATAAAAGGGGGGGCTATTTACAAAGTTACCACGGCCCATACTGTTGCTCTTCTTTCTCTGAACCGAGCGATAGATTCGTGTTTGATCGCCTGACAGCCTTGGGGACTCGAACCAGCGACACAGGCGTCTTGTGAGGCAAAGCCGCTGCGGTAGGGTATGGGATGGTGACCGAAGGGCGGCTGGCGGCTAGATAGGTCGCGGCACGACGCCGACGTCTGACGCTTCATGACCACGGCGCGAGAAGTGCTCAAAACGCTGTCATGGCTAGGGTTTTATGGCGAGGTAGAGGGTGTCTAGGCGGGAGAGGGACTCACCGCGGGGTGGTTGACGGCAGCGGATCGGGGCGGGGCGCAGCAGAACGTCGACGGAGCTGGCGTCCGGCGAGGTTAGGGTTTCAGCGGCGCCGCTGCACTACGGCAGAAGTGGGGCTCCTCCTCCTTGCTGGCGTGCTCCGGGTGATGTAGGAGAACCTCCTCGGCTTCCTCGACCGCCTCCACGTCACCCACGCCTTTTGGAACGAGGAAATGGCGGTGGTGCTGTCGGTGACCGGCGAGAGAGGAGATGGCGTCGGTGGAGAAGAGGAGGAGAGAGGGCAAGGCCCTGGGGTGGATCTGGGCTGCTACCAGACGGGGAAAAGGGAGTAGATAGGGACGGGGAGGGAGAGGGTGCCGTGTGGAAGCGGGGTAAAGGAAAAGTGGCCTCGGCACCTTTTCCTCCTCCTTCACACGTGCTCGGTGTGGCCTTCGAGGCAGGTGGCAAGGCGAGTGAGGCTGCCAGTGAGGACGGCGAGGCTAAGGCGGGGCCAGTTCGGGCTGGGCCAGCATGGCATAGAGAAAGAGAGAGAGGAAGGAGAGGCCTGCAGAGCTAGGTTAGGAGGGAGTAGATGGCTCGGTCTAGGGTTTGGTTAGGTTAGAGAGGTAGCTGGGGTGGGGCCTGCATGGCAGGGAGAGGGAAACCTTGGCATGGTGAGAGGAGGGAGGTGAGGTGGGGTTAAGGGTTTGGGTTTAGATTAGAACTAGGGTTAGAGAGAAAAGAGAGGTGTTAGGGTTTTGGTGAGGGGAGTGTGTAGGAGCTAGGTTGATAGAGAGAGATTAGCTAGGTTTGGAAAAGATGTGGTTGTGGGTGTATATGTCCACATACATACACATGGTCATGGTGAGAGGTGAGAGAGAAAGGTGAGATTATGGTTAGATGAGGCATGATCAAGGCTTGATCAAGTGTAAGGGAAAGAGGGGTGTGGATGAAGGCTCACATGCTCATGCATGACATTTACACATGTGAGGGTGGCTTGATGGGCACATGGCAAGGAAACAAACAAGGTGAAGAAATGATTAAGAGGGAGAGAGAGCTCACAATAAAGGATCCACTCACAAACAAAGGAAAACCAAAGGAAATCAAATAGTGGTGATGGTTGCATGGCCCATGCAAAAACATTAAATGCCATGTTTTATCCTTGTGAAAACAATAATAATTATAACATGGCATGATTCCCATGCATTACCAAAAATGTGGAGTAAAGTCCAAGCAAAAGAAAATAGAATTGAATCCATCCCAACCCACATGAGCTAGAGTAAATGCCAAAATAAAATAAAAACCCATGGGTAATTAGGGTGGTGGAATTATAAGGTGGTGACAAAGAAAGATGGTGGAGTGGAATAAAAGATATGCCCCCAACTCAATTTGGGCATCAAGCATTTATCAAGAGTCAGATACAATTTATCAAGAGCCAAATACAATTAATAATGCATATGAGAGAAGAACCAAATGGAAAAGGGTTTTATATGATGCTCAAATGCAAGGTGGCATGATGACATGAGCATGATATAATTATGATGCAACAATTATATGTAGGAAGTAGCATTTATATAGACTAGGCTAGTAGCATTGCAATTGTTAGACAATTGGGATGCTACAACTCTCCCCCACTAAACAAGAATCTCGCCCCGAGATTCCTAGGAAAAAGAAACCAACACAAGGAGAGGCGGGTGTTCGAAACGAAGGTGACCCTCATGTTCCCAAGTTGATGAACAACGGAATGGTGCGACCACTACACCTTGCAAAACTTGCTAGACTTGTTGCGAGTCTTGCGTTTTGCTTGAGAAACAACGGTTAGAAGAGTTGAAGGATTGTCGTGAGACAAGAAGGATAGGATGAACATAGCTCCGGTTTTCTCAAGAAACATGATAAAAGAATAGAACCACTTGTGAAAGAAAAGGACAAGATGATGTATCATGGATAAAGAAAAGACACACCGTTAAGATTAAAGATTTACCGATACTAGAGAGGATGAATCTTTGTCTTGCCGGAAGAAAAGAGCTAGGTTGGAGAGGTTTTGAACCACTATGACAATAGCATCGTATCTTCCCTCAGATTTGAGAAATGAAGTTCGGAAACAATATTGCCTTCAAACAATAGAGTTCCTTGATATCAACGGAAAGATTTAGTTAGACATTGTCGAATTAGATTCTTGTTGCAACGGTAAGAACCAAGGATCACGCAATTGAGATGCGTGGATATATCTTCTAGACAAGGAGGTGATGCTAGATTATGGTGGAATCCCGAGAAGAAAAGAATATGGAGGATCTGGAGTTTATTGCCGAGATACTTATTGCTTTCTTTAACCTTAAGGCTAATCCAATAGATTTGCGCTTGATGGCATCAACCATAATTGGCTTTACCACAGAAAAAGAATTGATGAAACAAAGAGAGAGATAGTTTCCTTCCATCTTGTTTGAAGATGTCGAGCACCGTTAGAGAAAGAAGACAGAGAAGATTTTGCATTGATTTCCACCAGATCATTGAAGATTTTGCTCCGTGCAGAAAAGACGAGATCACCAACAAGAGATTATTGCTTATGTTCTCCGAGAGAGCACTTCGGAAAAAAAAAGGACGGAAGTAGAAGTATCGAGGGATAAAGGCCACTTCTACATCCGTGGAATGAGTTAAATCGCATTAGTTCCCAATTCAATGTACAAGAGCGAATGTTAAGAGTAGTGGTATGGTAGCTACTCCATCCCGCACCCAAAGCATTACTCCGCACATGAATAATAAAACCATGCAACCCAACTACCGAAACAGACTGAAGGTATTGACAATAACTCATGGAACTCCGTTAGAAAACAAGGATAGATGCAAACGACTCGCCGGATTCACAGATAGATAAAGATGATGATGATGTCATCATGTCGGAAGTACCAAGCCACCGGAAAGATATGAAGGAAGATTACGGAGAAATCCTGCAAGATTCAACAGATACAGAAAGATAGCACCAACTTGAACAGAAGGAATACAAAGATCTGGAAAGTCTTCATGGCCTCCGGTGGATTGAGCATAGACGGCCGAATGAGAGGGTTTCAAAAGATTACTTGACGAGTTTGAGGTGAAAAGAACACCATGTTCTTCTTGAAATGATTGAGAAAGATTTAGCAGTCTTGAGGAAATCTTCAGCGGAACCACGATGATAACTTGCCAACAAGTAAAAACGCCGGGTTGGTTGAAGATGGAGGATGGAATCAACAATGGGCTTGCTGATTCCAGAATTGAAGCGATGTATTTAGCAGAAGGACGTGGTCGAGATAGGTGACTTCAAGAAGCCAGAATTCGCACCTTGAGAACTTTGCACACATGCAGTGTTCACGAAGCTTGAGAGAAAGGGACACAGATGATTTTCCATGTTCTTCCATTGATATAGAATAGGCAAGCATATCCTCAAGGTATACCACCACGGATTGACATGATATTCCAAGAATATCATGTTCAAGAGGCGGAAGAAACGAACAAATGCTCGAAACACTTTCTGGGCTCAACGCTCTTTGAAAGATCGACATTACGAGCAAGGATTCATGTTGAAAGAGATGCACTGGCAGGATAGATTATCTGGTCCTTCGGAAAGGAACAAGAAATGCCACCTGGTTCACATTGTCGATCGGATCGCCGGTTACAAAGATAAAGAGATCTTGGATAAAGAAACGATGATATCTCCTACCTTAAGCAAAGCTATCAGAGACGAAAAGATGCAATTCCCTCATATCAAAGAGAATTTTGCAGATATGGCGTTCAAAAAGATGTGCAGCATGATGGACAGATGATAGACCACCGTAGGGCCTTAAGAAAAACTCCGGATTGGCAAGATACTTGAATATGATAAAGAGATGATCACAGTATAACTCAAAATCACAGGAGATAACCGCCATCATCTGGAGGATGAAAAATAGATAGCATTAACCATACTCCACTCATGATAAGTGTCATATAGCTATGTCGAGAACCAAATTACAATACCAGCATCGGATCGACACACGTTATGTATTTAGCCCAAAAGAATTGAAGATGAAGTAAAACTCCAGGATAAGCGTCGGTGACAAAAGAATGGGTTAGCATGAACATGCCGATGAAAGGGGGATAGCTAATGTCTCACACACGACTGAAGAGGAGTGTGGAAACACAGATGTATCAAAGAATTTTTTTCCGCATTTTCCGGCATTAAAATACCAATAAATGCACAAAATGATTTATCAGATAGAGATTAGCAACTCCACATTCTGTGAAAGCATGCTGGAAGGAAGAACACCCTTAACAAGATTGCGCCGGTTAACAAAGAGTCGGATAGATCGCGTCGGATTACAAAAGCCTGTCGGTATGGAGTGTACCAACAGTTGATAACCAAAGGCAGATAGAGATAACATGTTGGATGCAACAGATAGACAAGAAATTCACACACACACACACACACACAACCTATGGTACTACGGAACCCAGAACACGTGAATCCTAGTTTGAATTTTAGAAGAGGATTGAAAACGTTACACTTCCTTACCAGAAAAAGGATGGGTGGGTGGGTAAGAAGAAAAATGGAAGCAGTCCTACTTTCACGTTTGTTTTTCCCTAGGATACATAGCTACCAAAAATATTTACTAGACTGACAACGACCATTTTGGCTGAGACCCTGAAGGGCGGGATGGCTCTGATACCAATTGTAACTACCTCGGTGAATTACGCTCTTAGTTACATGCCTGGATGAGCGAAAGTGGTTAAAATAGTACGATGGGGCCAAGGGCCACTCACAGGTAGACCTTTCGGCCGTCCTAACCACTTTCAGAACATCGGGACAAGAACGAGCGGCGTAATCGGCAGGCGAAGGGATCAACTACATACACAAGTGAGTATGTATGCAAGCCACATACAACAGTCCTCAGAGCCATTCCATCTAAAAGAAATAGAAATATTGCAACGCCATACGGAAAGATCCAAATATCCTAGATAGAGATAATAATTTAGGATAGCTCCTCATACATCAAACATCAGAGTATCAGGCGGAAGCGGAAGACAAAATCCGAGTACGGATAAGAAGCAAATCGGCATAAGATGCCACATAAATAAACACATCCCACCCACAGATCTCACGGATCCCCGTTTCCGGAATCTCTACACCGAGTGATCGTTGCCAACATCGTCCGTCTCCTCCACCCAGTATCCATCTTGCGCATATACCTGTTCATCTGAATCAAACAATTTATCGTGTGAGACCCTAGGGGTACTCAGCAAGTCTTTATGCCTCTAAAGGGGACAGAACCTGGGGTGACGCAATTGCAGCAAAAGATAATACTAACAAGTCTATAGATCCTCGCTAACCATCCGTCTAACCAAAGATAGACGGATGTCCGTTAATTAAGAACAACAGTTATGACAGTATAATTAACAGATCCATCCTCCTTCTCGCTTGCCAACGAGAAAGCGGACGAACAACCCCCCATCCGTTGGCAGTTTTATTAACCATTCCATGAGTGTTGCACTATTTACTAGTCAGGTACTTAGTCAATTTAAAGGCGGTACTTTAGTTATACTTGTCTATGATCGAGAAGCTGTCTAAGTCGTCCATAACATGACACGGCTTTGAAAGATTTACCCTATAGGGGTGCACAAATAGCAACACACACTCGATCAACCACGAAAAACCAAATCAAAACCCAACGGCATTCACGACAAAGCGATCACAGATTGAGAAATGTTTGGGGCCACCCCATTAAGCTACCCGCATGAAGTTGGCCTGCGAGAGACGGACCCAAGGTTTGCGTCAATGGTCAGAAACGACGGAAGCCGAAAGTGTGACTGGCTTGTCGATACCATGAAAAACACTCCGCATCCAAAACAGTACAGGTGCTCCTCGCACAATCTTAAATAAAGCAGTAAAGCATGGCATAAGTACAGGATAGTAATAAAGCCCCAAACTACTTTATGGCCCCAAGAAATAAGAATGAATCAAGCTCTGTCTCAGGGGGGGTCCACAGGCCTCCCGGATGTGGATAGTGCGAATAATCAAGGAACAGGAATCAAGTACTCGGGGTCCTACGGGACACAAGTGAGCATGAAAAACCAAATAGCAGATATTGCTCACCAGTGCCACTTTCATTTGTTATCCCATTACTACTCAGATTAAGTTGTTTAGGCACCTCATTATCCATCCGACACTCACATACCCTACACATGCAGTTCTACGACTCGCATGGCTCAAACAACTCCTGTAGTAATGGCTCATGGGATGGAGGAACAAGCTTCGGTGGGATTTAACAGTAAAGGCTATGCAGTACTTGGGATTCCATTTAATGCAATCACGACTCAATGATGCAAGAATAAGATAGAGGCAATAGGTACTATATGTATGCAAGCATGTGGTAGTGCTTGCCTAGCAGCTCAGTTGAAGCGAGAGACGGATCTGGGTAGTGCTCCTAGGATTCCTGATATATCCCCTGCTCGGCGTCTATTCAAAGAAGAACCAAACAAACAAGGGCCAACATAAATAAATTGCACAAGCATCTGAATTAAAATGCGACAAGCAAACAAGCATGCCATGATGAATGATGCACAATTTGCATGGCAATAATGTAGCATGACATGGGTGAGGTGTGGGGTACAAGAATAAAGCATTTCATTGAATTTTAGTCATGTTTTATTCCCAAATAAGTTGTTGTATGCTTTATATTTATATGATGCATGCTGCAACTCAGAACAAGGAATGCATAGATAGAACGGGATCGTCGCGCTGAACGATTTAGACATATTAGTTGTTAAATTTGGAGTTATAAAACTAAAGTTATTAAATAACTAAGAAAAGGGCATTTTATTGTAATTTTAATCATCTTGAAAATTTAAAGTGCTCAAACATTATTTTGAATAGCATATTTGAATTCCTCACATTTTTCTGATTCCAAAACATATATCATTTGTATTATTTGGATTTATAATTTAAAAGTTATTTTAAAACAGATTTGAATTTGAATTTAAACATTTATGAAATTGTTTTTTATAAGACAGAAAACCAGAAAACTTTTGTCACCTAGCCCAGTGCTAGCCAAAGCCACCGACAGGTGGGCTACTTGACTGGGCGACACAAATGCAGAGAGGTCTTGCAATCATGGAGTACCCACTGTGATCGACAGTGGGACCCACTGGCTCGCAGGCCCACTTGACAGAGAGAGGTGGAGGGCTGACCACGTGGCGCGGTGAGGAAGTGCGGGTTGAGGCTGGAAGAACTAGGGGGCTTTTCTACAAGATCGCTAGGGCGGCCGACAGGTGGGGTCGCGAGTACCGCGGGTTGAGCGAGAGATAAAAAAGGGCGGCTATTTACAAAGTTACCACGGCCCGTACTGTTGCTCTTCTTTCTCTGAACCGAGCGACAAATTCGTGTTCGATCGCACGGCGCGGCGCGCGGGGGACTCGAACCCGCGACCTGGGCGTGCACGCGGAGGCAAAGCCGCTGCGGTAGGGTATGGGATGGTGACCGAAGGGCGGCTGGCGGCTAGATAGGTCGCGGCACGACGCGCTGACGTGCAGACGCTCGCGGCCACGACGCACTGAGAGTGATCGGCGAAACGCCTGTCATGGCTAGGGTTTTATGGCGAGGTAGAGGGTGTCTAGGCGGGAGAGGGACTCACCGCGGGGTGGTTGACGGCGATCGGGCGGTAGTAGAACGCCGACGAGCCGGGCGTCCGGCGAGGTTAGGGTTTCAGCGAAGTCGCTACACTGCGGCAGAAGTGGGGCTCCTCCTCCTTGCTGGCATGCTCCGGGTGATGTAGGAGAACCTCCTCGGCTTCCTCGACCACATCCACGTCACCCATGCCTGCTGGAATGAGGAAACGGTGGTGGTGTTGTCGGTGACCGGCGAGAGAGGAAATGACGTCGGTGGAGAAGAGGAGGAGAGAGGGCAAGGCCCTAGGGTGGATCTGGGCTGCTACCAGACGGGGAAAAGGGAGTAGATAGGGACGGGGAGGGAGAGGGTGCCGTGTGGAAGCGGGGTAGAGGAAAAGTGGCCTCGGGACCTTTTCCTCCTCCTTCACACGTGCTCGGTGTGGCCACTCAGGGCAGGGCAGGGGCAGGTTGAGGCTGCCGGTGGGGACGATGAGGCTAAGGCGGGGCCGGTTCGGGCTGGGCCAGCATGGCATAGAGAAAGAGAGAGGAAGGAGAGGCTCGGGTAGAGCTAGGTTAGGAGGGAGTAGATGGCTCGGTCTAGGGTTTGGTTAGGTTAGAGAGGTAGCTGGGGTGGGGCCTGCATGGCAGGGAGAGGGAAACCTTGGCATGGTGAGAGGAGGGAGGTGAGGTGGGGTTAAGGGTTTGGGTTTAGATTAGAACTAGGGTTAGAGAGAAAAGAGAGGTGTTAGGGTTTTGGTGAGGGGAGTGTGTAGGAGCTAGGTTGATAGAGAGAGATTAGCTAGGTTTGGAAAAGATGTGGTTGTGGGTGTATATGTCCACATACATACACATGGTCATGGTGAGAGGTGAGAGAGAAAGGTGAGATTATGGTTAGATGAGGCATGATCAAGGCTTGATCAAGTGTAAGGGAAAGAGGGGTGTGGATGAAGGCTCACATGCTCATGCATGACATTTACACATGTGAGGGTGGCTTGATGGGCACATGGCAAGGAAACAAACAAGGTGAAAAAAAGATTAAGAGGGAGAGAGAGCTCACAAGAAAGGATCCACTCACAAACAAAGAAAAACCAAAGGAAATCAAATAGTGGTGATGGTTGCATGGCCCATGCAAAAACATTAAATGCCATGTTTTATCCTTGTGAAAACAATAATAATTATAACATGGCATGATTCCCATGCATTACCAAAAATGTGGAGTAAAGGCCAAGCAAAAGAAAATAGAATTGAATCCATCCCAACCCACATGAGCTAGAGTAAATGCCAAAATAAAATAAAAGCCCATGGGTAAGTAGGGTGGTGGAATTATAAGGTGGTGACAAAGAAAGATGGTGGAGTGGAATAAAAGATATGCCCCCAACTCAATTTGGGCATCAAGCATTTATCAAGAGTCAGATACAATTTATCAAGAGCCAAATACAATTAATAATGCATATGAGAGAAGAACCAAATGGAAAAGGGTTTTATATGATGCTCAAATGCAAGGTGGCATGATGACATGAGCATGATATAATTATGATGCAACAATTATATGTAGGAAGTAGCATTTATATAGACTAGGCTAGTAGCATTGCAATTGTTAGACAATTGGGATGCTACACGGGTCGACACGCCGGGCGAGTCGCCATTGGACGGAGTCGCCCCTTGGAGAAGTTCGATTGGTGCCTTGATAACTTGGTGTTGTGGAGGCCACCAAATCGTTGATGATGAAGTCGTCGAATCGATGCAGGCAACTCCACGATAGTTGATCCCGCGACTGGCGAGTTCCCGAGTGTGGCGAGTCCACGAGGGGAGAGTCCCCGAGCGTGGCGAGTATGCAAGGGGCGAGTTCGTGATAATGACGAATCCCTGAGCATGGTGAGTCGCTCATCCGAGGTTGTCAGTGATTGATTGCGTCGTTTAGTTAGCGAGTCTCTCGTCTTGGCCCGAGGGGCCAGTCGCAGGGCGAATCCAAAGATGGCTCTCAACTGGATGTTTTTTTTGGATGATCTGAGGCTCGCTTTGTAAATCCTCGTCCATAGTACTGGCCGTGTGAGTCACACTATCTAAGGTTGAGGAAGACATGGTGTTGTTTGTGTAGCACTGCCATTTTTCTTGATCCGAAAAGCCAGTCGAGCAAGGCGACCCCAATGATGGCTTTTGGTTAGCGATTTTCGTGGACGATCCGAGGCTCGGTTTTCGAGTCCTCATCCGCACTACTTGGTCATTGCGAGTCGCTCTTTTAAGGGTTGACAAATGTTTGAAGGAGTCGATGTGCCGGACTGGGTCGACGCGGTGGATAGGAACACACTTTGGCGGAGTCAACGTGACGGACATATGGTCGCGCTTTGGCGAAGTCGACGCGGAGGACATGGAGTCGACACGACGGACATACGGTCGCGCTTTGGCAGAGTCGACGGGGCGGACGTAGGGTCACACTTTGGCGAAATCGACGCGGCGACACGAAGTCGACGTGGTGGACGTACGGTCGTGCTTTGGCGGAGTCAATGCAGCGGATACAGAGTCGACGCGATGAGGAAGCTATACGGTGTTGAGCCGGAAGGAGTCAACATGGCGGACATGGAGTCGACACGGCGGACGAGCTGTACGGCATTAAGCCTGAAGGAGTCGACGCGACAGATAGGGATGCACTATGGCGGCCAATGGCGGGCTTTAAGCGCGATCGGCGATGCCGGATACACGGGTCGACGCGGTGGACTTATGGTCACATTTTGGTGGAGTCGACGTGGCGTACGTATGGTCGCGCTTTGGCGGAGTCAATGCGGCGGACACGGAGTCGATGTGACGGACGTACGGTCCGCTTTGGCATAGTCGACTGGCGGACATACGGTCACGCTTTGACGGAGTCAACGCGGCAGACATAGAGTCGGCGTGGCAAACATACGGTCGCGCTTTGGCAGAGTCGACGCGGCGGACAAGGAGTCAACACGTCGAACAAGCTGTATGGCGTTGAGCCAGAAGGAGTCAACGTGGCGGACATGGAGTCGACGCAGCGGATAGGCTGTACGACATTGAGCCAGAAGAAGTCGATGCGGCAGGCACAGAGTCGACACAGTGGATGGAGGCCGCGCTATGACGGTGTCGTGTAGCGTTTAGTCGGTAGAATGGTGAGTCGGCGATGGACGAGTCCCTAAGCATGGCAAGTCCACGAGGGGCGAGTCCGCGATGAGCAGGTCGCGATAGGCGAGGCGAGTCACTGAGCGTGGAGAGTCCGCGAGGACGGCGAATCCGCGACAGGCGAACCAAGTCCCCGAGTACGACGTTTAGTTGGAAGGAGTGGACGTAGCGGCGAGTAGTGGTAGCGAGATCGATCAGACCATTGGTCGGACGGAGTCGCGTGGCGGAGTTGTTTTGGTGGAGACATACGTGAAGGATATGCCCTAGGGGATAATAAATAAAGATGTTTTTAATTACATATCTCATTAGTTTGTAATAGTTTTGTATCATGCTAGAACTGTATTACGTGGAAACATTAATATAGGTATGCTATATAAACAAACTAGGTCCCTAGTATCCTCTAGACTAGTTTGTTGGACAACTGATGATCGAGGTGTCCCGATCATGGACTTTACCACGTCAACCGACAACGAGGTCACTTATGAAGTGATGGACGACACCCAACCCTAGTATTGCAATATGATACAGTCACAAAGTTCAACATTGCGATATCTAGCAAAACGTAGCGATTCAGTCCTTGGACCATGAGATCATATTAATCACTATCTCCCGAGGCTACTTTGATCACATCAACTGTCATGTTCGTAACTGGGTGACCATAAAGTGTGCGTCGGGTATTCCAAATAAACTTTTGAGGTCTATGTATCAATATCAGGATTTGCACACCTGAGTGACGGATAGATACCCTGGGCCCACTCGGTGAGATTACATCTATAAGTTTGCAAACATGTGAATAGGTCACGGAATGTAATATCACAGAAACGAGTAAATGTGTTTGTCGGTAATAAGATCGAACTTAGGTATGTCGATACCAGGAGATCATATCTTGGACAAACTAGGTATCGTAGAGCAAAGAGAATAAGACTCGACATTCATGGTTCAAGTGGTCAATCTAATCGTGGAATGCATGGGGGGCATTTTGTGTTTCCAGATACCGCTATTGGTCATTAATCAGAAAGTGTGTCGATCATGTCTATGTATTCCGAGTCGTTGGGTGTCACACTTAAGGGTAGAGACACTTAGATATTGATCCAAGATCGTAGGAGAAAAAGAGAGAACTCCGGAATTGTTCCGAGGAGATATCGAAAGTGTTTCGAGGATATCCGATGATGATCGAAGGGGTCCGGAAGGTGTTTCGGAATGACAGGTATTAAATAATATGTGTTTAATATTAATTAAATTAATTAATACTAAAAATATTATTTAAATTAGATTTTGGGGGCATCCCACCTAATTGGGCCTCACTAGAGGAGGCCCAAGAGGGGGCCACACCCTAGGAGGGGCCAAGGGGGGCCGACGACCCTAGTGTGCTCCCCCACGTGGGGCACATGTGGGGGGATAGGCGGCCACCTTCTACCACCTCTCCTCCCTTGATTAGTCCAACCTCGGGACTTTGAGGAAGGGAGTACCTCCCTTCCACCTATATAAAGAGGGGCACCCCTCTCCCCAAATCCATCCCTTTAATTGGCTCTGCCTATTCTATCTCTCCCTCTCTCTCATGTGTGGTTTCTAAGATTGGAATTGCATACGGGGATAGGGGTTTCTCCACCATACGCACACCGTCGTGCTGTTGGATTCAGTCCGGATCAATCTTCTTCCGCTGCTTTGCTGGACCATAGCCCGGGAGACGTCTCTACACTATATGTGTGTAAGGCCACGAGGCACTGCCACTTATGATGCTTTGCTTGGAGCTTGGAGTTTTGACGTCGACACGACCATGAGGCCGGCTACATCGTACAAGGAGCAAGGGGTGACTTGCGAGGAGCTTCGCGACCTTTAGGTCCCCCCACGAGTACGACTATATCATCCACGTTTCCCTCAGAACGTTAACCACTTTTGGTCTTCAAAGGTACCGAATCCCCGCTCGTTATTTTACATCTACATAGATAGATCTTGGCTAGGTGTGTTCACACCATAGGAATTTTTCTGTTTTCTGCTACGGAACCCCTTTAGTGCAGCGTTTAGCCGAAAGAGCCGACGTGGATGGAGTCGCGGCAGCGTGCTCGGTCGTACCATTGGTCGAACGGAGTCACATGGTGGAGACGCTTGAAAGGAGTCGATGATGTTTGCTTCGGACAGCTGGTCGCAGATGGACCGACCGCCCTGAGTCCATATGGTCTCGGTGTCGCGGTAGTGGACTCACGACACTGATAGTAAATCAATGTGTTTTGCGCATAGCTCGGTCGCCGATTCACGGGTCAGTGATCACGTGATGGCGTCGATGTAGCTTGCAATCTCTATGACCCGATTCTCCAAGTAGTGCATGCATGCAAAAACAACATATACATAATTAGATTCAAATAAAATAATTGTTAAACAATATGTAGGACTAGAGGGGGAAAGAAATGGGATTGAATAAAAAAATCCCATGGCCACATGGAGTTGCATGTGCATATTTTCCTGTTGAAACTTGATCAGGTTTGATGACTGCAATGGGAGTTCATAGAATCGACCGTGGTCTTCTACGATGATCTGATCTCGTATCTTCTACAAAGCCACAGCCGAGAGACGTATCTCTCGGGCTTGGCGGCCAACCTGATCTGGTATTGAAGACAGCCGAGGAAGTCGCTGACCTGGCCTTGACAGTTATCCAAAACAACCACAATGAAAACCAATTTGGTCACGCCGAATTAGTAGCAGATGTGATCTTTGACCATTGTCAGTTACGCTAGATGCGATATGGAGGTTATTGAAGTTGATGAAGGATCTCGCCCAGATTATCAAATCCAAGCGTCGCTTGCCCCACGGTGGGCGTCACTATCGTGGATATGACTACGGCAAATGCTATGGGGGTAGCACATGAGAGGTGAGAGGCAAGACAACGTAGGAAAGTATCTAGGTGCACGTTCCCTTGGTGGAGGATTGCTACATCCCGCTGTCAATTCAATATATGATCATAGATTGGTTTACAAGGGAGCCGTCGTAGGTGGAGGGAGAGACTGTGAGACCCTAGCGCATAGATTAATAGGATTGATAGGATACCCATATCAACAAGTTGTAACTTATTTTCTGGAAGCTTATCTAAAAAGAACTCTGAGGTTAAGCGTGATTCGCCTAGAGCAATTTGAGGATGGGTGATCGACCGAAAAGTGGGTACCGGGTGCGCATGAGTGAGGACAACGTGCACAGAAAAGACTAGTGTTGGTCTGTGGGGCTAGTCTAGATATCCTATTAAACTTTCAGGAGTGACAGTCTGGGCATGGAGAGTCCGGGGTGTTACAAAGTGGTATTAGAGCCGATCCTCACGGTTACACGGGTGTGTGCGGGTCAATGGCGGGACATGTGGATCATGGCGCGTGTGGCCCAGAGAGGACACAAGATGGCACATGTGCCGGCACTGGACGCATAGACGTGTGCCAAGAGGGGACATTCCTAACTTGTGGTTGATCGACGAGGGCGTCGATCTTCTAAGGGTGGGTGTATGTGAGACCCTAGCACATGGCTTAATAGAATTGATAGGATACCCATATCAAGAAGTTGCAACTTATTTTCCGGAAGCTCACATGAAAAGAACTCTGAGGTTAAGCGTGCTTGGCCTAGAGAAATTTTAAGATGGATGACTGACCGGAAAGTGGGTACCGGGTGCACAAGAGTAAGGATAAAGTGCGCAGAAAAGACTAGTGTTGGTTTGTGGGGCCAGTCTAGATATCCTATTAAGCTGTCAGGAGTGACAGCCCGGGCATAGAGAGTCTAGGGTGTTACAAAGGGAGCCGTCATAGGCGGAGCGAGAGATGTTTAATTAGGGTTTACAAGTGCTCTAATGGGCTTTGTATTAGATTCGACATCTTAGGCCTCTAGTCAGCGAGTCGTTTGGGTCCAGTATATGCTAGTCGCCAAATTTGGTGAGTCGATCCGCCTTGGGCTAGGTTTCAGTCTGCGCAATCCAGCTGGTGACTCCACTTCGTGGGTATACCATGATTGGTATTCCCCCATCAGTAAGCGCATCTAGCCGAACTCGTAAAACCGGTTACAGAAAAAAAATGAGAGACTGCCCCCTAAAAGTCGACCCTCCTCTCTCACATTTTCTCCCTACCCACCTCGGTGACAATAATTTTGGTCTCCCGCTGCAGCCTACCCTCCCTCCCAAATCCGCCATCAGTCGTCGGTGATGCCACCGTTTTCCCCTCCTCAGGCTGGAATGGCACCAAAAGTTGATCCTGCATGCCCGCCGGAGTTTTCCACTGATATCTTGGGCCTCCAGTCGGCGAGTCGTCTGGGTTTAGTATATGCTAGTCGCCATATTTGGTGAGTCGATCCGCCTTGGGCTAGGTTTCAGTCTACGCGATCCAGCTGGCAACTCCACTTCGTGGGTATACCCTGATTGGTATTCCCCCATCAGTAAGCACATCTAGCCACTCGTAAAACCGGTTAGAGAACCAAAAATGAGAGACCACCCCCTAAAAGTCGACCCTCCTCTCTCACATTTTCTCCCCGCCCACCTCGGTGACAATAATTTCGGTCTCCCACCACAACCTACCCTCCCACCCAAATCCACCGCTAGTCGTCAGAGGCGCCACCGTTCTCCCCTCCCCCGTCCAAGATGGCACCGGAACTTGATCCCGCATGCCCGTCGGAGTTTTCCACTGACACGTTGTTGCCCGATTTGACCCCCGCGACACCTTCGATGCTGCGGAAGCGGTTGGACAACACCATTGTGGTGTGTGCGATGGTAGCAGCCACAAAGGGCACCGACAAGTTGACGACGGTGGGCAAGCTGCCCCTTGCGCCAGCGTTGAGCGGCCTACGGTCGCGAAAGCCGACGGCAGCAATGCGAGCCTACTCACAGTTGGTGGCAGAGAAGAAGAAGAGGAAGGCCACAACGGTAATGCAAGCCCACTCACAGTCGGTGGCAGAGAAGAAGAAGAGGAAGGCCACAACGACATTATTCTCGATGCCTGCATGCAAGTCCAAGTCGTCGTCGACATCCTCAATGACCACGCCTTCTCCCTCTTCCAAGGCGGCCATCGTAGCTCGTCCCCGAGTCACTGCCCGTGAGGTGATCGATGAAATGCCCGAGTCTCAAGCAAGTGCAACCGAGATCAGGGTCGCCGAATTCATGTCCCAATTGGATTGTACACACATTCAAGGGATCTATGACCTCGACTTCGATGATGCCTATGGCGAGGAAGAGGAGACCGAGGAAGTGGTAGCCAAGGAAGAAGAGGTCGAGGAAGAAGAAGCCGAGGTGGAGGCACCAAAAGGCAAGGGCATCAAGGGCAAGGCAAAGTGCAAGAGGTCTGCCAACTATAGAGAAGAATAAGATGTTGCATTGTGCCATGCTTGGATGAATGTCTCGCTTGATGCATCAGTTGGCACATATCAATGCAAGGACAAGTTTTGGCTAAGAATTGAGGAGCAGTACCTCAAGACGGTCAAGATTCCGTCATACCGAACCCAAGAATCTCTTAATCATTGTTGGGGCGCACTCCTTGAGCAATGCAACCGATGGGCTTGCGTCATTGAGTCAATGACCAATGCACCACCGAGTGGGGGTGCTAATCACCCAATATGGACCTATCCAACAAGACGTGTACAAGCTCCGCAAAAAGAAAGGTGGGAACAAACCCTTTGCTTTGTTTCATTGCTACAAGGAACTAGAGGGCAATGGGAAGTGGCTTAGAAGAAATTATGAGACCACACCGAAGAGGGCAAGGATTAGCACATCCAGGGCCGGCTCTGACCCAGGGCAAGAAGGGCGACGGCCTAGGGCCCGACATAAATAGGGGCCCATATCTGGTACAGTGTATATAGGACAGAGTAGAAGAAAAAATAGGCCCATCTTTGATCCATCGTTCAGCCAGTTTAGGCCTCCAGCAACTGCAAAGCACGCATGAAAGAGTCCTCGAAAAAAAGAACAAGCACTTTGCCGTTTCGTTTTCTCTGGATTTGATCACGCACGGGGCGCCGGCTGTCGCCTCGCCTTGGATCCCTAATCTCTATTCCCTAATCACGCACGGGCACGGTCATGGAGAGTTGGAGACGGAGTCACGGGAGTGGCCGCTGCTACGGCTTACCACTTACGGCAAGGTGTTTGCAAGAAATTTGGGAGAGATCGAGATCAAAAGGTAATTCTCGGATCTACTCCCTCCGTTTTAAAATGAAAGAAGTGTATCTAGACCCCTTTTAGTGTCTAGATTCACTCTAAACTTAGATAAATCTAGACACTAAAAGAAGTCTAGATATATTTTATTTACAAAGCTAAAACATCTTATATATTTTGAAACGAAGGGAGTAAAACTCTACGGGACCGGCCAACTCTATTTTTTCATGTTCTCAATATTCAGTTGTTCATATAACCTGATCTTTGAGGCTTTGAGTTTTGCTATAATTTCATGCAGCTTACGGTGTCCTCTGGTCACGTGTTGCATCGAGAAAAATAAGCTGAATAGTATTGATCTTGTGCTGTCGTCATTATTCATTAATGACTTTGCGTCAAAATTGAGGTTTATTTTCATGCTATTTCTCTCTCTTTGATGCGCTGTAGCTTTTGTGATACTTGGTTAGGAACAAAAGGCAAGAAATTTATCAAACTCTGATGCTAATAAAAAATTATCAATGTTCATAACTTAATAATAATTTTATTCATTCATACATGAAATAAAAAAAGCCTATGTTGGGCCCGTCGATGAAGTTCGTCCTAGGGCCTTTGAAATCCTAGAGCCGGCCCTGAGCGCATCCATTGATGTCGATGATGATGATGATGAAGACCTCACAAGAGGCTGGAGGGTGCCAAGATATCAAAAGATAAAAAGAAAAGGAGAAGTGTCGTCGCCTACAAGGAAGAGTTCAATGCTATCATTGAGACAAAAAAAAAGCATTGGCAGCCGAATGCAAAGAGAACAAGGAGGCTAGGTGGAGGGAGCTCAAAGTTCTTGAGGACGAAAAGTGGCGGTCCGAGTTGACGGTGGAGGAACGAAGGATGACACTAGAAGAAGAAAGAATGGTGAAGGAGAAGAAGATAGAAGAGTAAAAGCTTGCACTTGAGGCGGAGATGTTGACCAAGGAGAGGGAGGATGCCGCACCGCACCATCATGTTCATGAACCCAAACTCCTTGGATGATAAAGCTAGGGCATGTTGGGATCGCTCGTGCGAAGATCTTGGTCCGAGAGACTAGTGGTGATGGTGGCCGAGACAACATAAACATGTTATGTTGTGCTTTTGAATCAAACTTGATCGATCTGATGTTTTTAGATAATATTTATGCATGTTTGAACTTTATGTGTTTGAGATGTTTCGAAAATGATGTTAAGATATTTTAGTCCTTTAAGATTTTTGGGTTCCAATCTCCCGGCCACCGTTTACAGGATTTAAATTTTTTGTCCAGCTTTTTGTGTGCCGTTTAGTCCTCTAAATTTGTATCCTTGGGTTAGAGATGCTCTTAGTCGGGGATTTCCATCTCACGAAAAGATAAAAAAAGCGGGAGTTTGTGTTTAGGTCGGGCGACTGTAAAAAAATGGTGATACTTTTTTTTTGCATTATTATGAGTTATGACAATCTTAGAAGCGCGTTGTACAAGTAAGTGCACTTTTCGGAAGCACTGTCACTACTGTGTCAAGCCTCTCGAAATTTTCTTCTCGTGACTAGTTCTATCTCACGAAAAGGAAAAGAATGAACAAGTGGAAGTTTGAGATTATAGATCAGACGACTGTAAAAGAATGTCTCTCGCATGGTTAAGCAATTTTCACCATTTTTACAATACAGCTCGTTGATACAACGCATACGCCCTTTTTACTCACGAGGTAAATTACAAAAAGGGAGCATATCCTACCGACCGACGAAACCAAAATCCAGGAAGAGCTCATTCACCACCGCTCGCCGGGGTCTTGGGCGGCGCCGGAGCCGGCCAAACGCTGATCCGCTCTTTCTCGTACTTAACGAACACGGCGCCGGCGGCCACGATCGTGTACAACTGCAGGAACAGCGTGGGCGCCTGGTGGTACTTCACCAAGGACTTGCCGGAGCCGAGCTCCACCAGCAGCAGCGCGGTGAGGCCGACGGTCGCGAGCAGGCCGTTGAGCCGCTCGCTGTACGCGGTGAAGCCGAACTCGACGGGGAGGCCCAGGGCGGACCGGGGCTCCCGCAGCGGCACCGGCGGGAGCGTGACGGCTTGGGCCTCCGCGGCGGCCTTCCTCTTGCGCGCCCCGGCGCTGCCCCGCTTCTTGGGCCCGACGCGGGACTTCATGCGCAGCACGCGCTGCTCGAACTCGTCGTCGGTAGTGGTGGCCGTCGGGGCCGAGGGCTCCGTGGTGGCGTCATCGCCCGAGGACGCGCGGAGAGGAGCAGGGTGCCGCTGCGCGTGGAGGCGGCCTTGCCAGAGAGGGGCGCGGAGGGTAGTGACGGAAAAGGGGCTGGAGAGCGGCGTCGCCATTACTACCTTGGGTGCATGCGTGCAACAGCACTTGTTCATGGTCGCGCGGCTGCGTGCTGGGTTTGCCGCTGGTTTTGGATAATTTTCGGTCCTTGATGCGTGGCTCCGGTGGCTGCACGGGTCCTCCAAAGCTGCCTCATAATTCACTTGCAAGTTGTGCACTTATGCAAGAGGTGTTCTATCGAGAGCAGAAAATTTGTATCCGGTCTTTAAAACGGGGATAATTACTTTTACAGCGGCATTTTCAGGGTGAAATCTACCGTTTTGGACTCGCGAGAAAATGGTTGAACTCAAATACAACCGTCATATTATCAATTTTTTAATCCACTCGGTCAGTATTTCACGTTATTTTTGCCGACGTGGACTAGTTGACTCTTCTTCTCTGCACTTCCCTTCTCCCCCAAATCACTAAGTCAACTCTGGCTGCTCCTCTTCAAATCGGAGCTCACTATTGCTCTCCTTGCATCTCCGTCATGGGCAGTCACTCTCACATGCCCCTAATCGGAGCGTGTCTTCGCCTCCGCTGTCCTAATCGCTAGATCAAAGCTCAGGGTCCTTGTCCTAGCCTCTATGCCCTGGTTGGTCCCTCTCCCACGGAGGAGCTCGTGTTGCCGGGAGATACAGAGCGGGGATCGGTCTCGGGCGGTTGAGTTCTGTCTCGCATCCTAGGCATGGTAGCCCGGATGGAGGAGTTTACCCATATAACAAGCAGTCATACAAGTAAGAGAACAAGTGAGTAAATGATAGAAATAACCGAGGAGTAGACACAAAGATGTATTGCCGAAGTTCCTTCCTTTTGAACGAAAGTATGTCTTCATTGGAGGGCTGTGGCGCCACAAAGGCCACCAACACCAAAAAGGCCTCACTCTATTCTCCCGTGCACACACCACAAAGGTGGGTACACGATCTACTAACCGGTGACCTTAAAGGTGGCGACCGAAACCTTTACAAACTTGTTGGGTCAACTCAACTAGAGGCTGCCAACACGATCTCAGAGCTTTATAACCAATGCTCGAGCACTGAGATGACCTCTTCCATCTAGGGTTCCAAAGAACCCAAGAGTAACAAGTTCCTTAGGAGAAGATGAGGGAAAATCAAATCCCTTCAGTGAGAGTGTATATCTAGGTCTTCTCCCTTTATTCCCAAAAGGACATCAAGTCCTAGTGGCTAGGGAGAGAGAACTAGTGAAATTAAGCTCAGGAACAATGAAGGAGAAAGTGGAAGTCATGGAGGTTTTATAGGTCCCCTCCGAAATATGACCGTTACGACCAGCTCATACCGGAGTCTCCGGTCTAGGGAGTCCGGAGTCTCCGGACTGGTAAACCCTCACACCGGAGTCACCAGTCTGGGAAAACCAGAGTCTCCCTCCCGATCATGATGGGATGGGAGTCTCCGGGGAAGTGTCTGCACAATCTTCGGAATAACATCTGAGAGAGTCTCTAGACATATAACGCTAGTAACATTAATATTTTGGGGGATCTTCTCCATTGCAAAATAGTTAGGCTAGTGGGTGCAAATTTTTGGGGTTCGCGAATGCAAAAAAAATGCCCTAAACGAACAACGAAGATCTAACCATGAAGACACTGGCAAGAACAGATCTAGATCCCATACAGATGTTGATGCGGAAGATGACGTCGGTCAATGTATATGTTGATGAAAACGAGTTGATCCCCGCAACTAGGTGTATCCCTCCAAGCCACGAGGATAATTCCCACTCGATGCTAGGATCAAATAGATGATCCCTCCATGAATTGCATGCGTACAGTCCTCCGACCCATCATTGTGTCGTCGTGCATAACTCGATGCCAACGGTGCCCATCCCGAAGCCTTCAGGAGAATACTACTATGGTGTAGCATGAGAGAGAGAACTCTGGAGGAGTTTTGGTGTATGTCTTGGGAGGAGGGGCCTCCGAGCCTTTATAGAGGAGAGGAGTAGGGGCGTGCCCTAGGGATCCTCCCCTAGAGACGGTGGCCAAGGAGGGGAGGATCCACCTCCTTTGGCAGGTATTCGATCTCCTCCATTAATTGGAGATCATCCCCTTCCTATTTTGTTTGATTGCAATCTTGGAAATAATGGCTTATATCAACATATTCCTTGTTTACTAGATCCAATCAAAATCTTCCGTAAATGGAAATCTAATTGGATACTTTCCTCTTTTGTGCATCACACCAATTAGGAAAGTCGAGGTGGTACCCCTTGGCCCCAGGGCTAGTCGCCGACCATGGGTGGGCCCTGGTGGCCCAGGCACCACCCCCAGGGTGGGCCTACTCCCTCTTATCCAATTCGACCATCGGAACCCCTTTCGGCACTCCATCTCGATTCCAGTTTCTCTCATATGCTCCCAATACCACAATCCTATATATTCTAGAACATTTCCAAAAGCTCTCTAAAATAACCACCGTCTCGGGATGATTACGATGAACCTCGAAATCACCATCGATGACTTTGCAACAATCTACCTGAATTAGGTCATGTCACTAGAATAATCCTGATTCCTCTCTGACGTGTCTCAATGAATCCCGGAACTATTTCGGAATGTCCATAAACTATTACGGACATATCTCTCTGCCACCTACCATATAGGTGACATGCACAACTTGATCATTAGATCTTAAGTGTGTGATCCAATCGGGTTTGGTAGTAAGTGGACATGACTCTGAAGGACTATCAGATCACTAACCAACAGTGGAGCCGGAATACCCATGATGGTTCCCACTTCACTATGTGAATATCACATCGAGTGAACCCGCTTAGTGTACATATGTTAATACTTCCGCTTCATGATATTGATGTGATAATCTGAGGCGAGATATTGGTATCCTCGTGAGTCAACTCTTTGATCACTATACCAATTATCCTCTCTATGATTTTACTTTCTTTAACTCGTATTTGTATTCTTATGTCCTTCATGATCTCATCATGATTGTGTCTGCGCAGACGATTGGGTGACATCTTAATACCGAATGGGCCTAGAGAATATCTCTCCATCATCAGTGGTCACAGTTATTGAACTATCCAAGTCCCCAGACACACTTTCGTGCTTATCTTAGAAAAGCTGTTCTAATGACCCAGGGACTTATATTATAGGAAGGGTAGATATATGATTTGATATTGTTGCATAGCATGCATATAGAAATTTAGGGTCAATTCAAAACTTTGTATAACTTATTTTAATTTGGTTCTAGTGAGGTTGATTACAACCAAATGGTCACTACCTATTGAAACCTCATTCAAATTTAAACTAAAACTAATTGAAAGGATTTAGAATGGAGGTTTGACCTACGTCAAACTTGAATTCAAATTCAAATCACATCTATACACTTGATCATAAGTAAAGGAATTGAAACATTCCATCCATACCCAAACTCTGAATTCAAACCATCAACACAAGTATAGAAGAGTAATCTGATCTTTATTCATATCCAAATATGAGTACATGATTCCAGAATTACATTAGTTATAAAACAAAAGGAAGAACCTAGTCTAAAAACCCTACCCTAAACTATCTAACTTCTCAACCTTGCTCCAAACCTTTTATCTCCAACATGTTAAACAAAAACAACACAGAAAACAACTATAGGTGTTAAAATGTAGGTTTTTCCCTAAGGCAAAACCCTTTAACATAAGAATACATTCATATGATTCTAGGAGTAAATCTTAAACTCCGAGCCTAAGAAGAAAGCCAGCAATTCAAAGAATGCTTGAAAGGGAAGAGTTAAATAGCTTCACGGTAAACATTTGGAACCAATCAGATTAACCAAAGACCAGTAGTATAGGTCACTGACAGTTTCTAAGAACTGTTACCACATTCAGTTAAGGCAAATGATATACTGGTAGTCATCTACCTGAAATTTAAAATAGATCAAGTAGGAAAACTAAACCCATAGGAATGCTAGGAATCACAATACAAGGCATTCAACTAAAGGGAAACCCTAGGCTCGGGATTCTATCAAGAAAATGTAGAACTACAGAAAACTAAATCATCAATAGTGGAACTTATAAACCAATAGAAACTTTAGTAACTACTAAACAAGAACAATCACCAAAGAAATCATCAAGGCATTAGATTCTGCCAAGAACCCTAGAACACTAGGAATTTAAAACATGATCAATTAAATTTCGAAACCAATCAACTTTGCAGCAATGGAACTTTGAACAATCATCCAAACAGAAATACAAGGGATCATGGATGTAGGGATGAAAGTGGAGCGGAAAGTTTCCGACTTTTCTGCGGAAAAACGGAAACAGAAATGAAATTTTGCAAAACGGAAATGGAACTTTTTTGGTGAAAATGGAAACGAAAACGGAACAACATTTTCTGGTGGAACAGAAGTAGAAACGGAATTTCTGTTTCCGTATAATATGGAATTTCTGTTTTAGGTTTGATGTGTACCAACTGGCCCATTACATGACCTTGTCAAGCCAAACTTGCAAAGCTGCTGATCCCAGAACCAATGACCATGTAATCCCTTTATGCATTCGAGGAGACTTCCACAATTTTATCTTTCCTTTATTCCCTTGTAAACCTAGCACATTGCTATAATTCGGGCACAATTTTGTTTGTTTTCTTGAATGTTTGATATTTGTTGCATAATACTAGGATTCTCTTGGTTCCGGATAAAATCTTCATAGTTTCGAATCTGCACCGTATTTGGTCTGTATTTGTTTCCAGAAATATCTGTTTCTGTTTTTGTTTCTGGGGTTTCTGCATTTGTTTCCGCTTTCCGCAAAATAATATGAAAATAAATGTGGCACCTCTCAGTTCCGTCTGTTTCCGCTCTGTTTTGATCCCTACATGGATGAGATTTAAATCAAACTCACTATAAATAAAATAATAAACACTTGTCATGTTCCAAAACCATAACAAGATGATGAGTCCATTTTCGAAGCATATTTACCTTATGTTTTTTCATAAGTAGAGTTAGGATTTTGTTATTTTACGATGCTTGCGCACACCTTTTTCCCATGTTTCAATAGGATCCCGAATTGTTAAGTATTTTGTGAATATATCAATTGGGATTGTCATGTTATATAATAATATGATATTTCTAAGTGATAAATTTTATTTAAATGATTTTCCACGCACCCGGGAGAAGAGAGGATGCAAGGAGAACCTACTGCAAGATTAATGACCTGTGGTATGGGCGGAGCTTGCCGTACCATCCACCCGTGCGACCTGCCATGATGTCCGCCTTGTCAAATACTCTCACCAAGCGAAGACAGATCTGAGATCCGACATTCACAAACACCTCCAGCCACGAAACACCATGCTAGGAAAGGATCCGGAGGAAAAACTTGGAGAAGGGAAAATCCTTGCTGCTTCACGGATCATCGGAAGACAACACATCATCCCCCTCATCATCAACCGCTGCATCTCCATCGTCACCATTATCCTCTCTCATCCATTTAGATCTTATTGTAATTCCAAAATACAATTGTGTTTTTGCACTTGATTTTACCTTTGCACTTTCAATCCATCCATATGAATATGATGATGTTGTTGATTGCTTCCATGTATGAGTAGTTTCCTTTGTTCCTTGGGAGCTGGAGAAACCCTAGGATTATTACGAAATGAAATAAAGATGACCTATAACTTTGGTCCTTGATCTATTGATTTATGATATTGTGTTAGATCTCCCCCTTTAGATGGTATGTGAAGTAGACCACATAGCATTTTCCTTCGGGACTAAAGAGAGGGAGCTACCCTTGGGACGTGTATGGGAGTATGCCTAGTGCTATTTTGTGACTGTAAGCATTGGCTTATAACCTACATGGTCAAAGGGGGATCAAGAGATATAAACTAAGCTCATTACGATATCCATGGGGAAACCCTTAATTGTGGTGGTCTGTAGAAGTGATTTGCTCGCATGCATCACATTGGTTATTTAGAGATGACCTCAATACTTGACTTGTAGAAGCGGCTGCTCGTGAGACTTGTAGTGAACATCTTATTATGGAGCTCTCTCCACACATGCCATGAAGAAAGATATAGGTTATCCTAATCATAAGTAATTTTCATATGCTAGTGGTGTACCCTACATCCCCGAGAACATATTAGCCTTATTGAGTTCCAACACTAATCTCAACGCACTAGTCACTTGTTTAATTTATTGCATTATTTACTTTCTTGCACTCAAATACAACACCCTTTTTAAAACCCTTACTTGAGATAAAAGGCAACTTACAAGTATCCGTTGGTAGAAAGTGACAAAGGGCATAGAGACCAAAACCAAATAGCTCTTTGTGGGTTTGATAATATTATTTCGAAACTAGCTACAATCGACCTGTGCACTTGCAGTCTTCAAGCTATTTTATGGCGCCATTGCCGGGGAGCTAAGCGCTTTTGGTCTTTGTCTTTAGTTGCTAAATCAATTAATTATTTCACTAACATTGTTACTAGTTTTAGGTAAACACCATGGGGTTATCGACATATTATTCAGCTAGAAGCTATAAAGAATTTTGGTCCACCCATGGATGCTTATTTAAAATCAAACAACCCTGATGGGCATGACATTAACCCCATGATGCTGGATATTTTGCACACTAAAATGTTTGCAGGAGACGGAATGGAGGACCCATATGAGCATGTGGAGTTTTTTGAAGACACATGTGGGACTTTTCACCTTAATATATTTTCTGAGGATGAGGTTAAATCGACTCTTTTTTCGAACTCTTATTGATAAAGCCTGTTCTTGGTATATTAAATGTCCTACAAAGATTATTAACTCCTGGGATAAGCTATCTTCTTCATTCTTAATTGATTTCTTCCCCAGGACAAAATCCCTTGGAGCTAGGTGTATGATAACTAATTTCAAAGGAGTCCCCAAGGAAAGCCTTCATGAAGGGTATTTAAGGTTTATGGAGCTTCTCCATTGGTGCCCTCACCACGACTTCCCACCTTGGCTAGTCGTACACACCTTTTATGCAGGGCTAAACACAAATAATAGAAATGAATTAGATTCTCTTTCGAATGGATTATTTACTGAATTTAGTGTTGAAAGAGCCTGGAACCTGCTAGATATAGTTCGTAAGATTGGATAAGCCTATCATGGTATTGAACTTCATGAAGAAGAAAATCCTTGTAACATCCTAGGGTTTTAGGTTAGAACAGGAGAGACCACAGGTGTGTGGATTGCATTGATGTATCAGATAATCTAAAGATTTTTCGCTCATTTGTATAAAACACAAAGAGATCGGAGTTCCTCTCATTTCAATGAATTAGGATTTAGATCATCTAAGACGAGTGCTATGAATTTTGACATGACCTTTGTTGAATTCTTGTGTTTTGGGAGGGAACATTTAAGTTTGAATATTTGAATGATATATATGTGAATTCGAAATAAAATGATATTGAACTCTAAATAGTAAAGAAAATCCATAAAGGAAATTCAATTACAAATAAACAATGGTATTCTTTATACTACATAAATAGGAGTACAAATAATTACAAGTCTCAAATTGCAAAAGAGAGAAAATTTAACTTTATTGAATAACTTTAATACAATAATACAAAAATTACACTATTGTTACAAATGTTCAAATGAAATTACAAGTATATGAATAAAAAATTACATAAGAGTCAATGAATATCCTACAGGAGATTTCTTCATCTTTCTGATCTTCTTTTCTTTATTTGAACCCTGTAAACAAGACAAGCAAATAAGAAAAGCTAGTAGAAAAAGAAAATAAAAGGAAAGAGTGTTGGGTAAATGAACTCTCTGACTGGGAATACAGTTGGTATGCCAAATTCCTCATCGAGTTTAAATAAAGGGACATTTAAGTATCTATTCTTATCAAGGTTAGTCTCAGCACAACATCATAGACAAAAGGGGCAAGTTTCACCAGGCCAAATATATAGTAATATGTAAATCATCAGCAAAAGATCCAGGATTTACTTGATCACATCCACAAGAGAAATATCTCTATGCAATGAAACTTGAACCAACATAGGTCCCACATGTAAGCAACTTACACCACAACATGCAATTGTTGTGTTGTCAACACAGCAAGGCTGCATCAGGAGGTAGATGAGAAGGAAGAAGTCGCAGCATCTCAGCTGCTAGCTATCTCCACACTTCCATTCCATACCAAGAACACCACTTGATCTTATCTGTTCCTCCCTAAACCATTCACCCATCATAAGCCAACATCACCATAAAATTCATGATTACATAGATTTAGAGCTCTCAGGCCATACAACAGCTTCAAGAATAGCTGGACAGGAGTACAAGATGGAGTAGGTCAGGCGCACTAGAAGGATCTCAAGGAGGATATGATCTAGGTCAAAACCAGCAGTAGTATCAGGAGGAGCAGGCCAACACCAGCAAGAACTAATCAAGTTTTGCAGCAGGTTGAAGTCTAAAAAGTTTACAAGGTCATATATATGCTCATTAATTCAGAGAGTAGAGTTATTGGGGGGAAACTCTCAGATTGGCATACAAATGGTATGCTAGTATCATCACAGAGAGTTAGAAATCCACACTTATAGCATCTGGTCTTGTCAAATGGGCCTCAGCCTTTACATCATTGGCAGGGCCTAAAGGACTGTTTTTGCACATCCATCACACATACAATTAGCATATATGATTTGTAACTGCTCTAGATTAAAGCACATATTAGCAAATCATGTTAACCTAGTGTATCCACTCTGCATACTCTGGAGAGGCACCACAATAGTGACATTAGAAATAACAAAAGACATTATAAATGGTGCAAGTAAAAGCTTAATAAACATATTTACAATAGATCAGATGTGCAACAGGTTAAGGACAACGCTAAGGTATCTGCAATCCTTAGGAAAATCTTCAAATCATCTTCCTAACTAATTAGGTAGAAATTATTAGGGGTACTACTGTCATCACTAACAGAGAAGTGCATACATTACCACTCTCACAATAAGATACAAAGCCCGACAGGCTCTGACATGGGTATACCTTATAGGTACTCGAGTTTGGCATATATGTTCCAGTCTAGCAGAAGCCCACGATGTTACTAGGTCCCAATCAAAGATCTAGGTGACCAAAGTAGACTCCAACTGCTTGTGGCACACGACGAGCTCAAGATAGAAAGTTTAAAGGGACAAACCCTAACTTGTAACCGACTCGACCTACTATCCGAGACCTAGCCTATCTATATAAAGGCTAGGAGGGGGCAGCGAGGAGGACAATCACAGCCCTAGTCTCCACACCATCGCCAGATTGCATCTGCGCACCCCTGTAACTTTCGACTCCCTCGATAATTCCAAGAGCAGACAAGCAGGAGTAGGGTCCTCTACGAGGCCTGAACCTGGGTAAACCTTGCGTCCTTGTGTGCTTGTTTTCTAGCCGATTGATGCCTCCAGCGTCCCCCTCTTCTCCAGAACACAAGTCCATAACAATGGGCATTGATGAGTTTAACCCTCGTCAATTAGCACTGTTTGTGGGAATCGGGAGTGCTGATGTTGCGGCTTCCTCGGCCCATCAACTACATTCTACAACTCTACAACAACGGAGATTCGCCTCCTCTTCGGTGCCTTCGACTTCACCGTGCACACGCCAGCCACTTGCCCGGATTTCGAGTCCGTGGGAGATGGGATCGGCCTGGCAATCGGGAGCTTACACTTTCAAGTTGGTCAGGTGGGCACACTTTGCCTTCCTGTCCAGCCGAAGGTTCCCGCGATTGCTCCAACATTGTGGTTTCCACCGTCGATCGGCACCCTGAGCGAACTCAACGCCCCGACAACAGTCGGGAATACGGACAGCGATAGCAGTCGCGAATACGATCTGGGTGATCTGGCCACAGAGGATCTAGATCTGAAAGCTGCGAAAGCAACAACTTCCCCAAACACTACATGTGCGCCATCGTCAACACAGGCGAGAACGGTGGCACTCGGGATAACAACGGTACCGGCGGTGGTATCCTAGTCGTGAACGGTGATCCCCCAACGGAGCACCCACCAACAACGGGACGGAAGGCCATCCGCATCTCACTGCGAATGAACATACCCATGAGCGCGTGCTGATCAAGCTCAATGACACCGAGTGGGCTCGCTGTCGAGAAGCCTTGCGGGGCAATCCCCTGCCCCCAAATTCATCGCAAGACATGCTGATGGGTTACCACTGGCTACTTAAGGAAGAATTCAAGCGCCAGCAACAAGTAATCGCCTAGCTCGATGCGCGTAGGAAGGCGGCAGACAAGTCGAGCCTTCGACGAGCTTAGCTCTCTTCCATGGGAGGATCCTCCTCTAAGGGAAACAATCATATAGCCGCCAAGAGGTGTTCTCGATTGGCTCACCTCACGACAAGGAGCGATAAGAAGCCGCGCGAGTCCTTGACTTCTCATCCATGATGGTGGATACGCAGGGAAATGTGATCCCGAAGACACCGTATGCAGTGGTGACAACAGCCACCATGTACCTCATCAACAACCAGCCACCGGCTGGGGACCCACGAGCCTCCATGCACCGATCTATGATTGCAGGCCTGGGGCTAGTCGAAGCTGCCCTCATCAAGGACCCAATGCTAGAGCCGAATAAAAACAAGGCTTTGGCCAAATGCTAATCTTCACCCTCCTCCAGTGATGATAGCCACGACTTGTCGCGACGGCGCTGCTCACGGCGACACGACTACGACTACGACGCACGTGATGACATCACGTAGTGCAAGGTCGACAAGATGCGCACGAGGTGTGCCTGTTCGACTGACTCGGAAGATGATGGGATAGAGCTCTACGGCGCCAGCTGCTTCAACATAGCCATCAGGCAGAAGCGAATGCCAAAAGGGTTTAAACTCCCATCGGAGAACCCGAAGTTTGACGGCCTGTAGGATCCAAAGATCTGACTGGAGGATCACATTTCCTCTGTCAGGCTGCACGGTGGAACCACAAGCATGGCAATGCAATGCCTCCAGCTATAGCTGCAAGGTTCCGCCCGTGCGTGGCTGAACAACCTCCCACGCAGATCAATTCATAGTTGGGAAGAGCTAGTCTACAACTTCGTGCAAAATTTCAAGGGCACTTACAAAAGGCCCACATCAATCGAAGAATTAAGGGGCTGCTACCAGAAGACTAGCGAGTCGCTATGCTTGTACATCCAGAGATGGTCCATCATAAAAAACTCTGTAGAAGACATCTCCGAGGATCACGCAATCGATGCGTTCAATGGCGGCGTGCGCTGTAGAGAGCTCAGGGAGGACCTGGGCCGCTCGAAGCCCAAGACAATCGACCACCTGATGGAGATCGCGAATAGGTGGGCTGATGGAGAGGACTCGGTAAAAAACCATGTCCACTCCGATGATGATGACGACCTCGGCCGCAGGCGCGATCGCCTAGGAAAACACCGAATGGGCGGTTACGAGGACCCCGAGGAGGTCGACATGGTCGCAGCTGGCTACACCGACAAACATGATGACAACAACCACAACAGCAGATACCGTAGTGGTGCATACCACGACAATGGAAAAACCACGCAAGTGTGGCAGCGTCGCACTCGCGATGAGGCACCTGGAACATATATCCAGGACAAACTGTCTGGACCATGCAACGTACACTTCTACATAGACAAGCACGACGGCAAGAAAAAGTCCAACCACCTTCTAAAGGACTGCCGTGAGTTCCACAAGCTCCACGAAGGCATAGCCCAGATGAATCGCGACGCGATAAACGAAGGCTATGGAGCTGCCTCGGGCGCTGTGACTCATGGAGCACCTCCATCACCACCCGGGCCACCACCACCTGCGGCTGCGCCAGTCCAGAACTATGGAGGTGAGCCATACCCAAGAGCGCTGGGAAACATGGGGATGATACAGAAAGGTCGCCCCTCAAATCGAGTGCAAAAATCAATCACTCGCCAAGTCAATCTGGCGATGAACTCTCCGCCCTCCACCACTGAGTACCTCAGTGGAAGCGAGTCCTGCATCACCTTCAACAAGCGCGATCATCCGCGCCAAGTACGTCGCCCAGGCCACTGTCCCTTGGTGCTCGAGGCACACATTGGAGGCTTCGAGATGAGTCGCGTCTTCATGGACGGCGGAAGCGGCATTAACCTCATGTTCGCAAGTACCTTGCGCGCAATGCGGATTCCTCTGTCATGTCTAGAAGCTTCAAACACGACTTTCCACGTAATCGTCCCGGGGAAAGGCGTATACCCCTGGGCAAGATCAGCCTAGACTTCATCTTTGGCACGCCGGTAAACTTTCGATGAGAGCGCATTGAATTCGAAGTCATCGACTGGCCCTCACAATACCATTGCATCCTCGGACGTGTCGCGTTCGCGAGGTTCTTGGCAGTGCCACACTACGCCTACCTGCAGATGAAGATGCAGGGCCTAAACGGCATTTTCATAGTCAACGGAAGCTTTGAGAGATCCGACAACTACGATAGGGAATTCAATAGAATTTCCCAGTCTTTCGGCATGCAAGAGGAACTGGCGAGGTTAAAGGAGTCGACAGAGAACAGTCTACCTCCCCCAAGCAAGCCAAGCTCACCCGACCAATCCTTCGACACGTCGGTGCACACCAAGCCAGTCTAGGTACACCCAATGGACCCGACCAAGACGGACCTCATCACCAACAACTTGAGTCCTGCATAGGAACTCGCGCTCGTCGAATTACTTCATGAGCGCTGGGAAATCTTTGCCTGGTGTCCAGCAGAGAGGAGTTCCCAGGGAATTCGCCGAGCACTCACTCAACGTGAATCCCGAAGCAAGGCCAGTCAAACAAACAATACGACGACTGTCTGAACCAAGGGAAAAAGCGGTTGGTATGGAAGTCAATAGGCTCCTTGACGCTAATTTCATACAAGAGATCAAGGAAAGCACCTGGGTAGCAAATCCTGTGCTTGCTCCTAAAAAAGACACGGATATCCTGCGGATGTGCATGGACTTCACCTCCTTGAACAAACATTTCCTGAAGGACCACTTCCCGTTGCCACAGATCGATCAGATAATTGACTCCACCGTGGGATGCGAGCGCCTCTGCTTCCTCGACGCCTACTCAGGCTATCATCAGATTCGAATGAAGTAGGAGGACCAGGAGAAAATGACATTCATCACGCCATTTGGTGTCTTCTGCTACACAACGATGCCCTTCGGGCTAAAAAATGCAGGAGCCACCTACCAGCGGTGTATGCAGGCCTGCCTCAAGAACCAACTTGGTCGTAACATACAAGTCTATGTCGATGACATCGTCGTAAAAACCAAGGTGACATTGGAGTCGACGTGGATCCCGTAGCCTCCTATATCGTAGAATACTGATCTCGAGCCCGACTGGCATTTGAGCTTGAAAAGTTTTTTGAAAAGGCCAAAGTGTGGCTCGATTCCAAGCCAGCACTCGCAGAGGGTAATGAAGCAAGCGACATGGAGGATAGAATTCAGGGTCAGCTGGTGCAGCTAGAGCCCATAGAAACAAAGCAAGCCCCTCACAAATTTGTGAAGGGGGAGAGAAAGACCACGAATAATGAACGCGAGGAACATCACCCAAAACCCGACGGGAGGACTAGGGATTACCTCATTGCCGGGGATGCGGCAGTCATCCTTCGCGGCGGAGAGTGCTCCATCTTGGTGCTGGGTGAAGAGCTCTGAAGGTTTGATGGTGGATGGACACCACGACCCATTCGTGACGCGGGTTCCTAGGCCCTTCTTTTTCCCAGCCACGGCGGCAGTGCTGGTGCCCATGGTGGCGACGCCCTTCTTCTTGGTCGCAGCAGTGGCAGCCACAGATCTAGCAGCGGAGTTTCCTTTCTTCTTCCCCATCTGGCGCTTGCGGTGGGAGCGCAGAAAGTAGTTGGAAAAGTGCGAAGACCGTCCAACGCCACGAAAGGGTGCAAGCAATGGAGCAGAGAGGAGTAGCAATGGAGGCTATGCGTGAGGAAGAAGATGAGTTGTGGGGAATTACTGCATAGCGGATCTCTACTTAACCTTACCGAAGATGCCATCCAATGGCTAGGAGGAAACCGGCTAGATGCGTGACATTATCAATGTCGACGTGTGGCAGAGTAAAACACGAACCGTCGCTCCACCTCTCCCATTACGCGTGAGAATCGAGGAGACACAATTAAAACCAAAGATTACGCATGCCTGGTCAAGTCCAAGTCAGAAAATGGGACCCACTCCTCGTTACGTCTCGTCAAAACCGCTCACACGGGCAACTGAGATCATCTCATTGTCAGCATTGACGTCATTAACTCCAGCAGGAGCACTTTTTAACTACTCTAGTCCTTACTCGAGTCTACGACTCGACCAAGCACTCGGGGGCTACTCCTAACAGGAGTGCTGGCCACGCACCCGAGGAACTTTGTAAGACATCCAAGTATTATGACAACGTATTTTCTCTCAAAAAACCTTCACTCGAATCAACTATTCGACTGTGGACTCCGGGTTACTCCCATAGGGAGAGCTGAAAGCACATTTGACTGAAACAAGCAAATGATGCCAGTAGTTGCAAAATAATTATAGTCCCCACTCGAGTCTATGACTCGAATAGGCACTCGGGGGCTACTCCCATAGGGAGCTTTGGTTGCGCACCCTATGGTATTTTCTTATATGTAACCGTGTGCTGATTACGTCCACACTCAAAAGATTTGGCGACCCCGTCTCATATTTTCCCTACAAAGAGACTGCGTCTCCTGGGTCACCCGAATCATCTCCGCGATGACAAAAATTCGGATGTTGCGCTTACAACGTGAAGATAAGACCTGAAGAAGGCCTAACAACGCACCTGTTGTGCTCTACCAGAAATATTCCGTACCTACAGGAACGATGAAATAAGCCATGACGGACGCATCGAGTGCTACCACTTATACACTGGGATTCGACTCTATAAGACCTCCGTGGCTTGAGTCAAATTATGTCAGCACTTTTCCGAATTCGAGTCCAGGGACTCGAGTTTGAGTAGATTGCGTTGTTTTGCCCTAAGGCAGTTAACTGATCCCGATTCATCGGATGAATCAGGCACATATATCAAACAATCCCTGTGAAACATACTAGAACATTCGAAAAGACACGCTCGATTGTGCACTCAAAGGCTTCATAAGTCTCCACTCGAATATGCGATTCAACCAGACACTCGGGGGCTAGTGACATGGGTATACCTTACAGGTACTCGAGTTTGGCATATACGGTCCAGTCTAGTAGAATCCCACGACATTACCAGGGCCCAATCAAAGATCCGGGTGACCAAAGGAGACTCCAACCGCTTGCGACACACGGCGAGCTCAAGATAGAAAGTTTATATGGACAAACCCTAACTTGTAACCGACTCGACCTGCTACCCAAGACCTAGACTATCTATATAAAGTCTAGGAGGGGGAGGCGAGGAGGACAATCACAACCCTAGTCTCCACACCATCGCCAGATTTCATCTGCGCACCCTGTAACTTTTGACTCCCTCGATAATTCCAAGAGCAGACAAGCAGGAGTAGGGTCCTCTATGAGGCCTGAACCTGGGTAAACCTTGCGTCCCTGTGTGCTTGTTTCCTAGCCGATTGATGCCTCCAGCGCTCCCCTCTTCTCCAAAACCCAAGTCCATAACAATGGGCATTGATGAGTTTAACCCTTGTCAGGTTCACTCTCATATATAATTAACCATCCAACTATCAACCATAACTAGAAGGTATGGCTTAGTATAGTACACCAATCTGTACTTACTTTCTCACCTTACATGCACATACTGATTGGGGATCACATCAAATGAGAACTACCAAACTAATCTATGTGCTAAATCACTCCAAAACTCACATACACATAACCTTGTTATAGAACATTATGTTCATGTCCTAGTTATTTTAGATAAAGTCCATACAAGTTTTACTCATAGTCACAAGTAAAGCTAATCACCAACATATCTTATCGCATCATAGAATTAATAGGAGATTATCTAAATAAACTCTAACCTGACTATGCAAACAAATTATACTATCTTCTGACCAAACTCCAGCAACACCAAAACCTATTTAGTTTTCACAAGTAAACTAGGAGTTCCAAAACTACAACCATGACTAGTAGCTAAACTTGAGTAAAACCATATAGAACTGAACATGGCACAAAACACTGGCCACTATTTATACACATAGACAAGATCAACAAGCTGATCAAGGGATCAAACTACTAATAATATTGATGGTATCACGGATTTAGTATTTATCCTGGAGCATCGCACACAACCACAAATCGGTTACTAAATTAGCATACTAACTAGTACATCTAGTTTTGAACCTTGTCTAGATCATCGGCTCGAGGGCCAGTCACAAGAAGGTTACCTAAACCAGGGGTGAAGTGATGGTAATGGATGCAGCCGATGTCGGGGTTGCGCCTCGTGCACCCTCCCATGGACGTCAAGTTGAGGAAGGCGAGGTCTAGGTCGACGGATAGCACTAGGGGCCAACCTTCCAAATCGGTTGCAGCAACATCTTGCACTACCATCCACCATTGCTGAGACAGCCAGGTCACACCGGACCAAGTCGCTCACGTGCGAGCGTGACTGGAGGCATCCACACCTGGGGTTTGCTACATGGAGTGGTAGAGGAGGAAGTGTAGAGAGTCCAAGCGGGTCGCATGGATCCGCGAGAGAGCTGACGGTGGCATCCTCGACACTGAGCTGCAGGCGGCGACTAGGGTTAGTCATGGCCAGGGACCAGTGCAGGAGCTAGAGGTCGTCGAGGAGGCAGAGTACTAGTGGTGGAAAGGGCCGGAGTAGTTTCTCATTGGCATGTGGTTGCGCCGGGAGATGCTGGAATGGCCAGGGCGATAGGCGGAAGCGCTGGCGGCACATCGCGTGTAGAAGAGGAATGAGAAGGAGAGAGGAGGGGAGCGTGCATGTGTGCGTTGAGAGAGGGGGGCCAGGTTGGGGTTTAACCCCAACCCAAACTGGGCCGTCCTATTGGGCCTGACTCAATTTGGTATGGTTTAACCAGATGGGCCAGAGCCCGACTATTATCCATAGAAAAATAATTTCTCCATTTAATAAATTCAAGAAAATATGTTTAAAATAGAAAGTACATAAATAATTCAAATAAAAACAGAAAAATAATATGGTATACCAAAAGGATCACAAAAATGATATCTACCTTGGAAAAATATAATATTACTTATTTGAGTTAAATAAAACTCAGTTAAATATTAAAATCATTAAATGTCTTATTGAGATAATAAAAATAAGGAAAATCTATAAAATAAATAAAAATCACTTTTTGGTAATAAATATAATCCACTATATAGGAAAAATATTAGCTAAAAATTTCTAAGCAATTTTGGTATTTCTAAGAGTAATAGTTTATAAAGCCATTTTCTTGTATTAAAATAAAAGGTGCATTTTATTTTACTATCTATAAATCAATATAAATCCTTTTTCACTTTATTGGATTATTTAGGGTTCATTGAATTATGGAAATGTAATTCCTTAAGGTTAAATCAAGTAGAACTTTCATGAAACTATTTCTTTAAGCAATAGTATTAAATCTCAAGTTCATCTAATTATTTCCAGCCATAACAAACCATTAAAGTCATCTAATTATGCTATCATCAATAAAGTAAGTATATCTTTAAAATCATATTAGCAAACCAAGTCTTAAAACCATCATTCACTTACATTAATAGTGAATGATCTCACATCTTTGATCATGCCTAGGAAAAACCTTAGGGATTGGTAATGCTATAAACATATTATGAGTTAAATTCTATTATGTTTTATAGTTAACTTTGGTCTATTAATCAATTAATAGGAAACTTAATTCTAGATCCTTAAAACTACTCATATTAATACCAATAGTTTGTACTCGGATAATCTTAAGTATTGATTAAGTTAGTATAAGAATCATTCTCTTCAAAAGTTATTCCTTTTCCCACTTCAAACAAAAAAGCATTATGTTATTCCTTTTAACTCTTAACAACTTAAAACATGACCTTTCATAAGAGTTACATGATATTAATCAACCCCAATCATATGTTGTTTTTTTGGTACTTTATTTTCATAACTTGCAGGTTAACTCTTAAGTTCTTTAAAGATATATTGCTTGTGAAGTAAACTTAAAGATAAACCAAATCTTAAAGAAAACACCTAAGTTCAACCCATTCACATTATTGGGGAGTTACTTCGTGATTTTACAAAATGCATAGCATTATTTATGCATCATAACATATTGCTTCTTTAAACATTAGTCCTTAGTAGACAAGTGATGTTGTTTTTGGATATTGGGATTTATATTGTCTCCAAGACCGTGGTTGCACAATCTTGTAATCACAAAGGCAAGTTAACACTTCCTCATGGCCTCTTATTATTTTCTATCAAGTATTTCAATCTATTATTGGTATCACATGCATTTCAAAAAGGACAACAAAAAACACTATTTTCATAATTAATGTGAACTATTGGTTACTGATCCGAGGCGGTTAGTTAATCTATTGTGACTAGCAATGGAACCATTGCTCGGGAATGTATCATCTAGGATTTAATAACCAATGTTGCTAGTGATTGTTGTGCCATATATTTCGTGTTAACCATGAGATCTCTATGGCTATGGGAAGTTAGTGATACATTGAAAATGTATCTATAATTTTTGATGTTCCATGCTTGGTTTTATGCACTTTCTTGTGTTTTGTTCCAACTTTGGAGTACTTTTCATATGATTTCTTAGACTAACCTATTAACAAGAGCCATAGTGCCAGCTGCCTGTTTTCTGTTGTTTTTGGTTCCAGGAAAGTCAGAAAATGAATATTCTCGGAATTGGACGGGACAAAAGCCAAAGTGCCTATTTTTCTGGATGTCATCAAGTGCCAGAATACGAGACGGAGAGGGGCCAGGGGGCCACCACACCACCTGGCCTCGCGGCCAGGCCTGGCCCGCGCTAGGGGGTGGTGTGGTCGCTCCCAGCACCCCCTCGGCCTCTCCTATCGCCTATATATTGCCCTTGGGACGAAAACCGTAAGGACCCGATCAAAAATCCACGAAAGAGTCTGTAGCCGCCGTCATCTCCATCCCTAGATCGAGAGGGTTCTGAAGCTCTTCCCGACACCCTGCCGGAGAGGGGAATTCACCCTAGAGGCCTTCTTCATCACCATGCAAGCCTCTGGTGTGATGCGTGAGTAGTTCATCCTTGGACTACGGATCCATGTAGTAGCTAGATGGCTGGTTCTCCTCCTTTGTGCTTTCATGTCTAGATCTTGTGAGTCTGCTCATGATCAAGATCATCTATTTGTAATTCTGCATGTTGTGTTTGCGGGGATCCGATGGATATTGAGATGCTATTTCAGATTGATTATTGATTCTATCATGTCTTTGTTATTTGTGATCTTGCATGCTTTCCGTTGTTAGTAGTTATCTTGGCCAAGTAGATGCTAGCAACTCCAAGAGTTAGTATTTATGCTCGATAGTGGGTTCATGCCTCCAAAGTGACAGAAATCTCTAAGGTACTAGATGTGCTGTTGCTACTAGGGAGAAAACAACAATCCTTTGTTCATAGAACAATCGTATTGTTTACTTTACACGCAGTTCGTAAATCAATAATCTATTGCTTCCAACTTAATACTGGAGGGGGTTCGGATGATAACCTGAAGGTGGATTATTAGTCATAGATGCAGTTGGATGGAGGTCTATGTATAATGTTGTAATGCCCAATCAAGTCTCAAAGGAGTCAAGATGATTAGTATATGCATGTATTGCTTTCTCGGTGTTTGTCAATTGCCCCGCTGTAATTTGTTCACCCAGCATGTTATCTATCTTAAGGAGAGCCACCTCTAGTGAACTATGGATCCCGGTCCTTTTCTTTACATACAATCTAAACTGTTTACTGCTTTGTGTTTACTTTCTGCAAACTTTTACTTCTTTCCATTCGATACGTTTAATCTTTTGTTTTCTGCAAAACACGGTGAGATTGACAACCTCATCGCAAGTTGGGGACAAAGTTCTGTGGTTGTGTTGTGCAGGTCTCCATGTTGCTACTACACCGGTAGTGCGCGCTGCCAAAGCTCAGCTAGTAACACCTTCGGGGTGTTTCCTTGCTCCTACTGGTTCGATTAAACTTGGTTTCATACTGAGGGAAACTTGCTGCTATGCTCATCATACCTTCCTCTTGGGGTTCCCAACGAGCTCTACATCAACACCGCCATCAAGCATTTTTCTGGGCACCGTGCATTGAGCCATGAAGCATTTTTCTGGCGCCATTGCAGGGGATCGAAGAAGAAGAAGAAACTCCCACGTCAACTACACGCCATCAAAAGATATTTTTCTGGCGCCGTTGCCGGGGAGTCAAGGACATCTTCACAAGGGGAGTCCCTCATAACCAATCTCTTTACTTTGTTGTTTTTGTTTTGCTTAGTTTTCTTTTTGCTTTGTTTGCTTGTTTTGTTATTCAAAAACACAAAAAAATTAGTTTTAGTTTTTTGCTTTTTTATTTGAAACCCCAAAAAAAATGACTACTCTTGAAAACACTAAGTTGTGTGACTTCACTAGCACCAACAACAATGATTTTATGAGCACACCTATTGCTCCACCTATGCCTGAAAATACTTTCTTTGAGATAAAACCTGCTTTACTCAATCTTGTTATGGGAGAGCAATTTTCTGGTATTGGTAATGAAGATGTTGCTTCCCATCTAAATAACTTTGTTGAACTTTGTGAGATTCAAAAGCATAGGGATATAGATGGTGATATTATTAAGCTGAAATTGTTTCCTTTCTCTTTGAGAGGAAAAGCTAAAGAATGGTTGAATTCCTTAACTAGGAATAGTATTGATTCTTGGACTAAATGCAAAGATGCTTTTATTGGAAAATACTATCCTCCTGCTAAGATTATATCTATGAGAAGTGAAATAATGAAGTTTAAACAACTTGATAATGAACATGTTGCTCAAGCTTGGGAAAGAATGAAATCTTTGGTAAAGAATTGTCCCACTCATGGATCGATCGCTTGGATGATCATCCAAACTTTTTATGCAGGATTGAACTATTCTTCAAGGAACCTATTGGATTCTGCTGCTGGAGGTACCTTTATGACCATCACTTTGGGTGCTGCAACAAAACTTCTGGACAATATGATGGTCAATTATTCTGAATGGCATACTGAGAGAGCTCCACAAGGTAGGAAGGTAAATTCTGTTGAGGAAACTTCCTCCTTGAGTGATAAGATTGATATTATTATGTCCATGCTTGTTAATGGGAAAGCCCATATTGATCCAACTAATGTTCCTTTAGCCTCTTTGGTTGCTCAAGAAGAGCAAGTTCATGTGAACTTCATAAGAAATAATAATTTTGGCAACAATGTTTATGGTAATAATGCTTATAGGAACAATTTTGGTAACAACAATTATAAGCCATTCCCTCCCAACAATGGTAATGCTTATGGAAATTCTTACAACAATAATAAGAGTGCTCCCTCTGAACTTGAAATTATGCTTAAAGAGTTTATTAGTAAACAAACTGCTTTTAATAAAACTATTGAGGAAAAACTCTCTAATGCTGAAAGAAATATAGCATCTTTGGCTAAAGCTCAATCTTCTTTGAATAAAATGGCTGCTAAACCTGAAACTAATGAGAATCCCTTTGCAGCTACTAATGCTATACAAGTAAGAATTAATGAAAATGTTAGACTATTAGCTGAATTACATCCTAAGTGGGAAAGAGAAGATGAAATTGCTAGAAACATTAGTGTTTCTACTATTACCACCACTAGTGTTGAGGCTAGTAATAGTTCTACTACTTTAGATGATAAATATGATTTTGATCTTGATGGTTGCAATATCTCTGAAGTTATTAAGTTCCTACAAAAGCTTGCTAAAATTCCTAATGCTAGTGCTATAAACATGGCTTTTACAAAACACATTACTGATGCTCTCATAAAGATTAAAGAAGAAAAGATGAAACATAAAGCTTCTATTCCTATAAAACAAGAAGATGGCTGGGAACCCATCATTAATATGAAAGTGAATGACTTTGATTTCAAAACTTTATGTGATCTTGATAGTAGTGTTTCTATTATGCCTAAAAGGATTTATGATATGCTTGATTTGCCTCCTCTTGAAGATTGTTATTTGAATGTCCCACTTGATGATAATGCTAAAAATAAACTCATGGGGAGCCTTAATGATGTTCTTATTATGGTTAACTATTCCTATGTCCCCGTTGATTTCTATGTTTTGGATGTTGAATGCAATGCTTCTTGTCCTATTACTTTGGGAAGACCTTTTCTTATAACTGTTGGTGCCATCATTGATATGAAAGAAGGCACCATTAAATATCAACTCCCATTAAAGAAAGGTATAGAACACTTCCCTAAAAAGAGAGAAAAGATTTCTTTTGCTTCTCCTATGAAAACAAAATTTGGTCTTAATGCTTCTTCATTTGAGAACACTTGATTCTTTTTCTTGCTTCTTATGCCTAACTTAAAGGCGTTAAAGAAAAGTACTTATTGGGAGATAACCCAAAAGTTTTAGATGAGTCTTGGAAGTTATTACCTCTATAATAACCGCTCCTTATCCTTTTTATTTGCTTTTTGTGCCAAGAGTAACCTCTAATGAGAGAGAAGTAATGATTGGGAAAGTTGCTGTCCCGAAACAGATTTTTGTGCTTCACCGTAAAAATTCGTGAGAGATCTCTGTATGTCGGATTGAGCTGTAATTGTTTGTGCTTCTGACCCAGGTTGTTATATAACTTTCGTTAGTTCAACACTTTTTTATTTGAGCAACAGAAAATCTTCGAAAAAGTTCGTCTTTACCTGCTGGTCTGTTTTGACAGATTTCTGCCATTTTCTGCATTTGCTTCTTGTTGGTTCCTTTTTGAGTTCTTTTGGGGAATTGAGCTTTTTGAGGGAAGTGCTACAGTAGCTAGTGTTCTAATGGAAGTTTATTTGGTGTTATAACTGAACCTTAAGACTTATTTATCTTAAGTGCACTAATGTTGCTAATAAAGATTGTGTGAAATTTTGTATGAAGGAAAAATTTCAGATGTATGGAAGGAATGAGTAATGAGATGAAGAATGGACTAAAGCTCAAGCTTGGGGATGCCACGCGTGTCACCCCAAGAAATATCCAAGAAGTACAAGCGTGAAATCTTGGGGATGTCCAAGGCATCCCCTCTTCATCAATAAAAATTTCAGGTTTCTTCCAAACGCTTTATTTTTATTGTTTCATACACAGTTGTGTTGTTCTTGGAGCGTCTTCTTTTTCGTTTGCTTTTGTTTGCTTAGTTTGCTGAATAAATTGGTTGGACCCCCTCTTTCATACATTGGTTTGCAAATAGTTTGGTTTGGTTTGGTTTGGAAAAGAGTAGGAAAGTTCATGCTTATGTGGTGAAAAGAGCTCGTTTTTGACTGTGGCCTATGCTTTGTCATGCCATGCTTGATATTGTTTTGGATTTATGCTTAGTATTCTTTGCTGTAGCATGACTTGTTATAAACAATTGAGATTGCTTAATGTGCCTTGGATGAATCATGTGTTGTTTTAGCATATTAAAGCATAGTATAGTGGTATTCTCCTTTGATGCTTTATTTGGGTTGACTTGGTGCATGCTCACACCATGTTATGACTATATCAAGTCACCATAAGCCTTTATGATCCTTTAGTTTTCAACTTGTAGTATCACTTTATGCTTTGATCAATGATGTTTTGTCGCTCTGCATGATTATGGCCATTATTTGCTCTCTTAGTTTGTCGCTCCCAGTCTTTTGCTAGCCTCCACAACCAAGTATGAGTTCCACTCATGCATCCAACTCCCTAAACCAAGTTATTTCAAAGATTCAACCATACCTACCTACTAGCTTATGCTATTCCAAGTATATTCATGCTTTTGTTTACCTTCCAAATTAAACTTCTTGTGAGAAAACTAGTGATTAAAGCTCTCACAAACTTGATGGCACACTTTACTTTTTGCATCTAATAAACTTGAACCATTGGGTCCTTCTTTGTTGCGTATATGCTTGCGCTTTATAAGTTGAAATTAGCAAAACCATGTTTCATGGGGAACACTTTCAACATTTCACTTGTACTTTGTACCCCGTTGATATCATCTTCTTTTGCTTACGGATCCCTGCGGTGTGAAATAAAAGTGGAACTTGTAAGATCATGGAGTTTGTATGTGTGTTAGAGAAACGCCTGGGCCGCTAGCCTAAGCCATGCCTAATCATGGTGGAAACTTGCAGCATCACCATAATGAGCACTCTATGAAGCATCCTCAATAAAAACCTATGCAAATAGCAAATAAAAAGATCGCTGAGATGCTCATTGTCTGCTTGCCTTGTCATTTTGATTATGGGAAAGCTCCCGTATCATGTGCAAGGGTACCACATGGCGGTTCTTAATGATACACATATACTTACAATGACAAGAGCTTACTCGTGACTGAAGTTGAGTAGCATGAGGATCGGTCTTCGTAAGTAAGGGGCATGAGATTTCGGTTTATAACTTGTCAAGCATATCCTCTTAGTTGTGTCACTTTAACCTTAATGACCTTAAAGATGCTTATGATAGGGGCAATGAGAGCTGAAAGCTATAAGTACCATAATTTTTGGAAGCTCTTTATGAGACTTGAATCCCTACTTCCTTTTATAAAAAGGCCTTTCTTCCACCTTTATATTGAGTCTCCACCTTCTATCTTTATGCACCTGCTTTGAGAGCATAGTGGCCATTCTTAGTTCTATGTGCATTGTCCCAAAACTAGTTGATTAATGCATAACATGTTATTGCTTGTTTTAAACTATTGTATCTAGTCACTCTTATGAACTTTCAAGGTGTCCTATGCATTTATATTTGCTACTCTATTGAGGGACAAGCTGAATACTATTATGCTATGTTTTGTTTATGTGAAACAAACAAACGTCTTGCAAAGCATTGTTATTCATGAATCTTTTGTTTGTGCCTTTTCATGTTGCATCATAGTTTCTTTTGCTTATTGCTAGAACTTTGTCTTTCATGTTATGATTGAAGTACTATGATCCCAGCTTCGAATGTTTTACAAATACTTTGGTCAAGTCTTTGATGGTGCGTGTCACCTCAAAAATTATTCTTTCTTTTTATCACTTACCTACTCGAGGACGAGCAGGAGTTAAGCTTGGGGATGTTGATACATTGCAAATGTATCTATAATTTTTGATGTTCCATGCTTGGTTTTATCCACTTTCTTGTGTTTTGTTCCAACTTTGGAGTACTTTTCATATGATTTCATGGACTAACCTATTAACAAGAGCCACAATGCCAGCTGCCTGTTTTCTGCTGTTTTTGGTTCCAGGAAAGTCAGAAAATGAATATTCTCGGAATTGGACGGGACAAAAGCCAAAGTGCCTATTTTTCCGGATGTCATCAAGTGCCAGAATACGAGACGGAGAGGGGCCAGGGGGGCACCACACCACCTGGCCGCGCGGCCAGGCCTGGCCCGCGCCAGGGGGTGGTGTGGCCACTCTCAGCACCCCCTCGACCTCTCCTTCCGCCTATATATTGCCCTTGGGACGAAAACCCTAAGGACCCGATCAAAAATCTACGAAAGAGTCTGTAGCCGCCGTCATCTGCATCCCTAGATCGGGAGGGATCTGAAGATCTTCCCGGCACCCTGCCGGAGAGGGGAATTCACCCTGGAGGCCTTCTTCATCACCATGCAAGCCTCCGGTGTGATGCGTGAGTAGTTCATCCTTGGACTACGGAACCATGTAGTAGCTAGATGGCTGGTTCTCCTCCTTTGTGCTTTCATGTCTAGATCTTAGGAGCTCCATTCATGATCAAGATCATCTATTTGTAATTCTGCATGTTGTGTTTGCGGGGATCCGATGGATATTGAGATGCTATTTCAGATTGATTATTGATTCTATCATGTCTTTTTTATTTGTGATCTTGCATGCTTTCCGTTGTTAGTAGCTATCTTGGCCAAGTAGATGCTAGCAACTCCAAGAGTCACTATTTATGCTCGATAGTGGGTTCATGCCTCTGGTAATCTGGGGAAGTGACAGAAATCTCTAAGGTACTAGATGTGCTGTTGCTACTAGGGAGAAAACAACAATCCTTTGTTCATAGAACAATCGTATTGTTTACTTTACACGCAGTTCGTAAAGCAATAATCTGTTGCTTGCAACTTAATACCGGAGGGGGTTCGGATGATAACCTGAAGGTGGATTATTAGTCATAGATGCAGTTGGATGGCGGTCTATGTATAATGTTGTAATGCCCAATCAAGTCTCAAAGGAGTTAAGATGATTAGTATATGCATGTATTGCTTTCTCGGTGTTTGTCAATTGGCCCTCTGTAATTTGTTCACCCAGCATGTTATCTATCTTAAGGAGCCACCTCTAGTGAACTATGGATCCCGGTCCTTTTCTTTACATACAATCTAAACTGTTTACTGCTTTGTGTTTACTTTCTGCAAACTTTTACTTCTTTCCATTCGATACGTTTAATCCTTTGTTTTCCGCAAAACACGGTGAGATTTACAACCTCATCACAAGTTGGGGACAAAGTTCCGTGGTTGTGTTGTGCATGTCTCCACGTTGCTACTAGCACCGGTAGTGCGCCCTGCCAAAGCTCAGCTAGTAACACCTTTGGGGTGTTTCCTTGCTCCTACTGGTTCGATTAAACCTTGGTTTCATACTGAGGAAAACTTGCTGCTGTGCTCATTATACCTTCCTCTTGGAGTTCCCAACGAGCTCTACATCAACACCGCCATCAAGCATTTTTCTGGGCGTCGTGCATTGAGCCATCAGTCAGCTGGATCTTCTTCTTTTCGTATGTCAACGGATGATCTTAACATGACATTGAGATTTCTTCAACGGATCCAGCAACAAGGGTGGGAACCCTTAGGGCACCACAGTTCTGGTGTCTAGGTTATCTGTGTGGGGATGTTGGAGGTAGGTCGGCCATTTTAATGGGTCCTTCTAGGGGTACAACCAACTCAAAGAGTCTTTAGGGGCCTATCAGACTTGTAGCATCCTATAAGGGGGCTTAACAGAGATTTGGTGGCCTCAAGGATCATGTTGGCATGTGGGGTCATGGAGAAGGGCAGTGATTGGCTTGGGTTCTTATACTGGGACCCACACCAAAGGAAGTGTGGACGTGAAAATACGCCCGGTCGTGCAACATGGATACGGATCTCTAATGGGTAAAGCAACGCACCTCTGTATAGTGTAAAAAGTGTGACATGTTACTCCCTATCCCGGGAAGGAGCTGCGAACGTTATAGGAAAGGAACTCCACAAAGTTCTAATCAACCTATGAAAACTGATGGGCATAGCTTTTTAGAATAAAAGCAACCTTTGAAGAAATGTTTACAAAAACCTACATAGTCTACTACCTTTGGTCTATGGCTGTAGATAATGCATCAAACACTCCTTTTTAGTGAACTTGCTGAGTACTATCGTACTCAACCATATCTTCGTAACCCCTGCTAGATTCTAAAGCCGATGCAGACATCATCAACACCAACTGATGCTCAAAGGAATCATCACCAAAAGCTCAAATTCTTCAATGAAGTCAATTGAGTCAACATCTACATCAACTGAAGTGAAGAAAAAGTCCCTGATTAGATAGGAGTATAATCTCTAGCCATAGAACCCACTTTTGTAGAGCATTGCAGTAGCAGCAATAGCAATCTAGATAGTCTTGATAGTAGCCTTTTAGTATGTTAGTTCTGAGTTGTTATTTCTGGTTCTTCCTTGTAAGAATTTGCTTTCTTCCTATACTTAGCAGTTTCTCTAGATCTTCTATAAAGATTTGAGTTGTAATCTATATTCATGTCTTGGATCTGTGATGTTTCTATTCTACCACTCTGAGGGATATAATACTAGTAGAACGGTGTTTCATTGGTGTTTTGTCAACGACTGTAGTATACTACATCATGTAGTGGTATGCTGGGTCACCGCAATCCTATAGAATATGACTGTTTAAGAAAAAATCTAGCATCTGGTAAAGTAGAAAAATCCTTGGAAACTTTAACCTCGATCCTCATATGATTTTTCAAATTGTTAAAACATATGCTGAGTGTTTGCATATACTGAAGGGGTGGGAATGTTACAAGAAACCTTGTGATGAAAAATTCCCGAAGACTATTCTGAAGAACAACCTTACACGAGTAGATAAGATTCTACTAGTTGAAGATGAACCTATCCTAAAAAAAGAGGAAATAATGATAATGAAGGTACAAGGAGGATAGGGAAGCCAGCCAGAAATTTGGGAACTATCAAGACGAATATTGGTATAGTGAAAGAACTTCTAGATCCTGAAGATATTGAAAATGAGGTAATGATGGTAAGTAGGGAGTCCTCTAAGATAATTGAGGGGAAGCCTAACGGTAAGTATAGAGATAATCAGAAAGTTCCTTTCCATTTAGGTGAATTGATGAGTGCAAGTGCACAGATCAATTGTAGCTAGTTTCGAAATAAGAGTATCGAACCCACATAGAGCTATTTGGTTAAGGTCTTTATGCCCCTCGTCACTGTTTACCAAAGGTACTTGTAAGCTTCCTTTGATTTCAAGTAAAGGGTATTTGAAAGGTTTTTGGGTTGAATACGGAAAAGTAATTAAAACAAGTAAAAGAAAGCAAGTAACAAAAGTGTTTGGAAGTGTGGTTGAACTCAATAGGGTTAAAGCATTCTCGGGGGGTGTAGGATATACCTCTAGCATGATATTATTAATTGTAATTAGGATAACCTATTTCTTGTGTCATGATATGTGTGGAGAGAGCTCCATAATAAGATGTTCACTACAAGGCTCGTAGGAAGTCACTTTGTTGAGCCAAGAATGAGGTCACCTCTAAATAACCACCGCGATGTTTGAGAGCAATCACCCATACAGAGCACCGCAATTAAGGGTCTCCCCATGGATATCGTAATTAGCTTAAGGAATCTCTCTTAATCCTCCTTTGACCGTGCATGTTACTAGCCGGTGCCAATAGTCACGATATCTTCGGGGCACGCTTCCAAACATGTCCAAAGGATTTCACCCTCTTCTTTAGTCCCAAAGGCAAATGATATGTGGCCAACTACAGATACCATCTAAATAGAGAGATCAAACACACATCATAAATCTATCATAGACTAGTAAGCCATATGGACACAAGAATAGATCATCTTTATTTCAATTTCATAATAGTGTTAGGGTTTCTCCATCTCCCTAAGAATGAGGGGAAACTACTCACACATGGAAGCAATCAATGACATCATCATAATTGTATGGATGGATAAAAGTATGGGGATAATTCTAGTTCAAACCACAATTGAATCTAGAATTACAACAATATCTAATGAATGAAAGATGGAGGAGATATTGGTGATGATGATGAAGTGGTTGATGATGAAGGGGATGGTGCCATGTTCTCTAATGATCCGTGAAATAACATGGATTTTCCCTTCTCCAAGTTCCTCCTTCAGATCCCTTTCTAGTGTGGGTTTTCATGGCTCAAGGTTGCTGTGAATGTCGGATCTGTGATCCATCTTTGCTAGGAGATAGTATTTGACGAGGCAGTCGTGCTGCCACGTACCACTGGTCGTTAGCATTGCAGTAGCCTTCCTCGCATTTGCTATTCTCCCAGGTGCAAAGGTAAATCAATTAAATGAATTTTATCACTTAAAAATATCATATTACAACATAATATGATAGTTCCAATTGATATGTTCATAAGAGACTCAGTAATTCAGGATCCTGTTGAAACAAGGACAAAAGATGCAGGCAAATGCAGTAAAATACAAAAATCCATATTCTACTTATGCAAAAACGAAAGGTAAATATGCTTCAATTTTGGTCTCATCAACTCCCCCAAGCTAGACTCTTGCTCATCCGTGATAAAGATGGTGGCTTATGGACAAGATCATTAGATTCATGAGGCACGGGTCATTGCAATAAATGAGGCAGAAATTGAAACAAGAATATAATATCAGATGTAAAGTTACTTTGAGGGTATTATCACACCCTTAGACATCACATGACTTAGAGGCTTCCACACCTTTTTTAGTATCAATGAAGTTATAAGAAACTTTCAGTGATTCAACATATTATATAATCATAAAGTTAAATTAGTTGAGCACTTAAATTTCTAGTAATGAAGATTCATGATCATTCTTATTCTTTTCTCTTTCCAAGCTTGTTTCTTTCTTTTACCTTGGAATTCTTTGGATAGCTATTCTTTTATTTCTCCTCTTTTTAGTATAGCCACTCGATCATGCTCACTACTATTTATGGATTTTAAAACCTGTGACTATAATATGGTACCAAAATTATTCTTCTCATAGTTTCATTAATACTTGTATTGGTGTGGAAGTCCCTAAAATTATGACATATGTACAAGTATCATAACACTCAACCTAATTCAATAATCTAATATAATAATCATGAATCAAAAGATAACTTCAAATATCATTAAATCTCGATACTCAACGGATATAATTCTTTTCTTGAACAGAAGGGAGCTTGAAGATGATGCAACTAATGCAAATTCTGGAATTAAAACCTAACATGCGTCCAGTAAAGTAAACATGCTAAAACTGTAAGATAGATTACAAGGTGTTATAGATCTCCCCAAAGCTTAGATCAAGTCGATGGGATCAAATAATCCCTTGTGATTATTCAATACCGTGGTATTTCCTTAGTTTATAGAAGAAGTCCTAGAATTACGAAGGCTTGCATGAAGCATCTTGTTTGTTGCTTCTAGCATCATGATGCGAATTCGGCTACTCGCTAATTGTCTCCAATTGCTCCACAAGTTCCTTATACATCTCAATTGTTTGCTTCTGTGCACTGATAGACCGGAGGCTGATGTCGAGGTTGGCTTCTAGTCCCTTCATTATCTTCAGGTCCATCTGGTCTAGATAACGATGCAACAACTCAATGTGTTTAGAGGTGCCTAGAGATTTTACCTCGACTTTCTTGATGTGACGATCGAGTCTGTCCAGGGAAGCTTGGATGTCTTATCCTTCCTGCTTTAGTCTCTCCAAGTAGGACTCTCCGTCTTCCTCTAGATTGAGTTGAACTTCTTCGGAATCACCTTCTTTACCCACGCGGAGGATGAACACTTTAAACCCGTCCTTGACCATCTCCATCAGCTTGAATCCATCTTCGGCTCCTAACTAATTACATAGTGCTTCCAGCTCTTTCTTCTGCATGGTGGCTACCCCCTTGGCGTCTTTTGTGATCCTTGAAGAAGATCCCTGGTGATCCTCCATGGCTTGAATGATGTTCCACGGGTAAGACATAGCTGCAAGTTTCCTGAGAGGGAAGTGCAACATGGGGAAGATCTGTTTGACAAGAGGGGAAAAGAAACCTTTTGGAAGGCTTATGAAGGGGGTTAGAGACAGGGAAAAATTCACACTGGAAGGAAAAGTGTTGGACAAGAAAAGAATCCCAACAAATAAGGAAAGAAATAAGCGAAAAAGGAAGAAAACACAGTCGTAACAACCACTGGTACAGGCGGACGCCCGTATAGCGCACCCATACCAGGTCGTTTTTCCAAAAATCTTCCCTATCGAAGGCAGTGAATAATCAACCGACTAAGTGGTACGGGCGAGACCCGCCTGTAAAGCCTGCCCGCGCTGATTATTACTAACCTTGTTTCTTCTATCTTTTCTTGATGAGAATTGAATGGGGAAACACATGATCGATGGATACCCATCTGACCCATACTAATGCATCGATACATGAAAAATGAGCAAGGGGTACTGATGGTTTAACAAGCAGTTGTATGGTCGGGTCTGGTCATATCACCTGCCCATACCGACCTCGTCAAATGGGCAATAGATTCAGAAAAGCAAAGGGAAACTGAAAATGCAAATAGAAATGTCAAATAGTCAACCAGAACAAGTGTTTCAAGATTTCAAATATCTGGTTCATCGAGAGGGAAAGAGTTTATTCGGGTACATTCATCTCCTTTTAATTCTGTAATCAACTTTTTCTTTTTCACTTTGAACAAGGTTGGTCGCATGAAATTGCTAAAACCATTGCAAAGAAAATTTGAAAATTTTCTTTCAGGAATTGTAGTTCCTGAGGGTATGCAGATGGATGACACAGCCCCAGGTGGATCAATTTCCTCAATGTTCATGGATGCTTCCTCCTGTTCTTATTTTCTTTGGAGAATCTATAAATTAAATTCTTGTAAAAGTAAAGTCCAACAGATCATTCTTGGCTTAACGTTAGTCCTTTCAAGAATCTCTTTCAAGCCAACACGATCAGTATGCACTCTTACCTTCGAGTCGATAATATAAGATCTAAACTTATCATAGGAGAAACCCACGGTGAAAAATTCCTTTTCTGCAATGGGGTAATTCTTTTGGGAACCGTTCAAGGTACATCAATATGATGAATGATATTGAGTTCATCATCATCATACTAGCAAAGAATTGCTCCAACATATTCATGGCTAGCCTCACAGAATAGATCAAAAGGTAATTCTTCCAATTAGGTGGTTTTATAACAAGAGCTTCAAGAAGGGCTTGTTTCAATATGTTGAAAGCAGTAAGACAATTTCCATCAAAATTAAAAGCAACATCCTTTTGAAGAAGGTTAGTTAGCGGTTTCATAGTTTTTGAGAAGTTCTTAATGAATTTTCTATAAAATCTAGCATGGCCTAAGAAACTCCTAATACATTTTATATCGCGAGGAGGGGAAGCCTTTCTATTTCTTCAATCTTGGCTTTATCAACTTCTACACCCTTACCTAAGATTTTGTGACCAAGCACTATACCTTCTTGAACCATGAAATGACATTTTTTACCAATTCAAGACTAGGTTAGTATCTTCAGATCTCTGCAAAACTTTATGAAGGCTATGGAGACAATGATTACATGAAGTTCCATAAACAGAAAAATCATCCATGAATACTTTCAACATAATCAGCAAATATAGCAGTCATACACATTTAGAAGGTGGCAGGGGCATTGCAAAGACCAAAAGGCATACGGTGATAAGCATATAAACCGAAAGGACAAATAAAGGTTGTTTTTAGTTGGTCATCACGGTGAACAACAATTTGAGAAAAAACAGAATAACCATCTAGATAGCAGAAATGATAATACCTATCAATCCTTTTTAGAGTTTGATCTATAAACGGTTGATGCATGTAAAATGCATACATGAACTTTGTAGTTTTTTAACATGTTTATCCACATATGTGCATCATATATAATGTTATATCCATGTTTTACATTGATTTTTGGGGATTTACCAATGGTCCCCTTTATCTTGGTTATAACCCGGCAGGGAAGAAAAACCCTGTTTTCAATGTTTTTGATGTTTTAGGACCTATATAGAGTCAAATGGATCTGTGCTTTTGGGGATGTTAATATTTATCACGAGAAGCATCTAGAGCATAAGAACCTCACCTGGAGGGCCAGGAGGCCCAAAATATCCTGGGTGGTGTGCCCAGCCTAGGTAGGCGCCCCACCTACCCTCTTGTTCTCCTCGACCCTCCGATCACCTTGATCCTTTTGCCCATAGAGTTCTCTTGACCTAAAAACCCCTATATAAGGATCCCCCGGGAGTCCTCACCAAGATGGAGGCGGAGATCTAAAACCATGTAATAGAGAGCCAGTAGGGCATCGCTTGGAGGAAGATTGGAGGGGAACCGCTGCCGGAATCGCCTCCGACCTCGTCTCCTCCTTCACCAAGGCCTCCTCATCACTCTCCATGATGAGAGGGTGATACTTGCATTTTGCATCATCATTTTTAGGACTTATATGCACTTTTTAGAATCATATTTACCATGATCCATCATTATTTATGCATATTTATATGATTTACATGACTTTCCTACAAAGTCCCTTTCATTGGTATTTAATTTCTGGGAGGCAGAAAACCTCCTTTTTCATGTTTTTCCTATTTCAGGACCTTCTTGATGTCAATAAATCGAACGAAAAAAATACCTGATGAGTTTTTCACCTAGAGAATCATCTTGGGCCAAAGAATGAAGTGAGAGGAGCCACGAGGCCCAAAAGAGGATAGGTGGCGCGCCCACCCCTAGGAGTGCCACCCATGTTATTTCGGCCCTCGAGCATCGTCTCAGCTCCTCCTTTTTACAAACGTCTCCGTATCACCAGAATACCTCCGCCATATTTTCCCCACGATTTACAGAGGCGTCGGCGGAGGCGAAAGTCCTCTCCTACTATAGGAGGGGGCAGATCCTGCTGCACCCGAGCCTCCGGTGAGGGGGAAATTGATGCTAGCGTCATCACCACTCCTCCTAGGCGTAGGGGAGGCCTCTTTATAAACATCTCCACCAGCACCATCACCATCGCCATCTCCAAAATCCATCTCATTCCCCTCATAGTTTGTGATTGATTGAACCCCAGATATTGTTTTAAGGGCTATTTACATGTTTGTGATTGGCATCTTGTCTTTATTTGGTGGATAGATTATGTTTTCATATTGTGCTGTATCCCATATGCTACTGATCCAGATCATTTTTGCCACTTGTGAGTAGATCCCCATGTTCCTGAGGGCATAGGATGAATTGGCTATGATTTCTATATAATATGCAATGAGTATGTGGTCCATTTTTTTTATCTTTTATATTTTTCTATGATGGTTTTATGCGAACGTCTACTGCATATTACTTCACCTATATGGGCTCATAGGAGAATACTTTGATGCAATGATAAGGGTTGGAAGGGACGGAATTGACAGAAACCGTTTTCCAATACTTTGAGTTGCATTGGAGGGATTATATGTCGGGAACCAATGAACTTATTGCTATGGTGGGACATTTATGTCTTAATGATTCTTAGATGTTCATGTGAATGGCTCTAGGACCCATCATAAGTGGTGTACTTAGCTCATACTTATGGCTGCACCTAATTAGGCTCCGCCCTAAGGGAATGAAACTTGGCAACATATTCACCATATTGTGTAGAAATCTTTATGCTAAGTAAATCCATGCCATCCTCGGGAACGCTTGTCACATATAAGTTCACATACACTTGAGCTTGTCCTCTTGCTGCATAGAGGATTGGGCTTTCTCTCATTGAGAGCATTTACTTATTGCTATTTATTACAACACTTTATATTCTTGCAAACTATAAACCCCAAAACCCTCAGCATTTATTATCATTTTCTTTGTCAAATTTGCTAACCAATACCCTCAGCTTCTCGTGGGTTCGACAACCTTTCTTTATTGAAAAGTACTACAATTGATCTCCTGCACATGGGAGCCATGAAGACACTTTTCTGGCGCCGTTGCCGGGGAGCATTGTGCTATTGGTAAGTTATTTGGTAAGGAAACTTGAAATCTGATTTTATCTTGTTACTATTGTTTTATCATGGCTTTCTCAAATTATAAAGGATTGGAACTCACCCATTTGAGTTCCTTCATGAAAAAGATAAAGAGAAGGTTGAGAAGCCTACTGAACCAGAAGTTGAATATCAAATTCCTATTGGTATTATCGACAGAGCTAGGGAGGTAACTTTTGCAGGTGATGGAAGCCAAACTACTATTGGGCATTTATATGAAATTGAAGAACTATGTTCCCTATTTAGACTTGTAGGTATTCATGAGAATGAAGTAAGAAGGAAGCTATTATTTTTATCTTTATCTGGTAAAGCTTGCGAATGGTATAGATCTCTAGATGATAAATATCATCTTGATTGGGAAAATCTGAGAAAGGCTTTCTATCTTAAATATTATACTCCTAAAGAAGCTTATGATGATCGCTGCCATATTTATAACTTTTGGCCTCATAATGGAGAAAGTATTTCTCAAGCTTGGGGGAGATTAAAGGGTCTTATTCCCAAAAATCCTCGTCATGCTATTCTTAAAGCATTATCTTAATAAACTTTTATGTGAGGTTGCCCCAACATCATAGGGATTTCCTGGATAATTCTTCTAGAGGAAGTTTCACTAATAAAACTCAAGAGGGAGCAGCGGATTTATTGGAAACTATTTCTCAAAATACTGAAGCTTGGGACCTCGACAATGATAATAAACCAGGTTTGGAATATGAATATTCATGTGTAGAGAATTTCTCTACTTCTATATTATTTGAGGAACTTAAGAACAGGTTTGGTGTTGACCCTCATGTTTTAGTAGAAATTGCTAAATCTTTTGCTAACCATCTTTATGTTCCAAAGAAAGGATTTAATGTATTTTTTGAACCTCTTAAAAATTCTACATATGTTTCTAAAGTTATGAAACAAGTTCATCAAGTCTCATCTCCTAAGATAGAAGAAATCTTTGAAGATCATCCTTATCCTAGCAAAGTGAAGGAAAATTTACTCACTACTATCACTAGTAAGAGTGCTAGAAGATGTCATGAACCATATGAACAAATTCAATTTCAACATCTAATTTTGGATATTAAAGAATTGAATACACCTTGTGATGTTTATTTATGTGAAGATTATACCAAGGTAATAAAAGGTAACACCAATAGAGTTGGGAAACCTATCATATCATGTACTATTGGGACTTCATGTTAGCATGGACTTTGTGATATTGGAGCAAGTATAAGTGTGATTCCATATTCATTATATCTTGAAATCAAGCCAGAGATTGATCCCATCAACATGGAAGAGACAGGTATAACTATACGACTTGCTCATAAATAGTATATTTGTCCTCTTGGTATTGTTAGAGATGTTGAAGTGTTAATTGTAAAGATTAAGTATCCTGCTGATTTCATTGTGCTTGGTTGCTCCCAAGATGCATTTTGTCCTGTTATATTTGGTGGACCTTTCCTACATACTATTGGTTCTGAAATCAATTTGTAAAAAGAGAAAGTATTCATTAAATTTGCTGGTGAAAGACTTCAGTTTAACTTTTCAAAGTTTACTGGTAAACATTTAGAAAAATAAAAACTCTCTGAAGATATAGTGGAGACTCTTGCTTTAGTGGTAGTTGCTTCATTGGACGCGATGGAACGATATGTGATGAATCAAGAGGAACCATTTGATGATGAAGAGAAAGAAGATCTAGAACAAATACTATCTCAACAACCACAACAACTGCAATTACATATTCCACCTGATAATCTCGGAGAACTACCACCACCTAAAGAAGATCCTAGTTTTGAGCTTAAACCATTGCGTGAAGATATGAAATATGCATTCATTGATGATAAGAAAATATATCATTTTATTATTACTCTTAACCTTTTAGATGAAGAAGAATCATAATTACTTGAAGTATTGAGAGATCATAGGCCAGCCATTGGCTATTCACTTGATGATTTGAAAGGTATAAGCCCTAATTTATGCATGCATAATATTAACTTGGAAGAAGATGCAAAGCCTGTTGTTGACTATCAAAGCTATTTTCATCCAAGAATGAAAGAAGTGGTAAGAAAAGAGGTAATGAAACTCATTGAGTCATGTATTATCTATACCATAGCTGATAGTAAATGGGTAAGTCCTGTCCATTGTGTGTCTAAAAAGGGTGGAATCACTGTTGTTCCAAATGATGAAAATGAACTTGTTGCTCAACATACTATTACTGGTTATAGAATATGTATTGATTATAGGAATCTTAATAAGGCAACTCGTAAATATCATTATCCTTTACCATTCATTGATCACTTGAAAGATTATCCAAACACACTCACTTTGGTTATTTAGATGGTTATTCAGGTTTCTCACAGATTCCGGTACACAAGGATGATCAAGAGAAGACAAGTTTCACATGTACCTTTGGTACTTATGCTTATAGGAGAATGCCATTCGGTTTGTGAAATGCTCCTACTACTTTTCAAAGATGCACTCATGCTATATTTGCTGATTTTATTAAGAAAATTATGGAAGTATTCATGGATGACTTTTTGTGTATGATACCTCTTTTCAAAACTGCTTGTCCAATCTTAACAAAGTTTTGCAGCATTGTGAGGACCAACACTTAGTCCTTAATTGGGATAAATGCCATTTCATGGTGATAGAAGGTGTTGTTCTTTGGACATCGAGTTTCTAGTAGAGGCATTGAAGTGGACTACACCAAGATAGAAGCCATAGAGAAGCTACCATATCCTAGGGATATAAGAGGTATAAGAAGCTTTCTTGGTCATCCTGGTTTCTATAGAAGGTTTATCAAAGACTTTTCAAAAATATCCAAGCCTCTAACAAATCTTTTGCAAAAAGATGTTCCATTCTCTTTTAATGATGATTTTGTAGAGTCTTTTGACATTTTAAAGAATGCTTTGATAAGTGCTCCTATAATTCAACCTCCTAATTGGAATTTGCCATTTGAAATCATGTGTGATGCTAGTGACTATGCTATAGGAGTTGTTTTAGGCCAAAGAGTTGATAAGAAACTTAATGTGATATATTATGCTAGTAAAACTCTTGATGGCGCCCAAAGAAATTATGCTACAACTGAAAAGGAGTTCTTGGCTGTACTTTTTGCATGTGACAAGTTTATACCTTACATTGTAGACTCTAAGTTAATAGTACACACCGATTATTCTGCTATTAAATACCTTATGAACAAAAAAGATGCTAAGCCTAGACTTAGAAGATGGGTTCTTTTACTACAAGAATTTGACATACATATTGTAGATAGAAAAGGTGAGGACAACCTGGTAGCTGGTTGTCGGAGATTTGTAACGTGAAGGAACTAGGGTCCAATGATCCCTTGGTTCATGAGGGGGCTAGACACGTGATTCCAAAGGAGTTCGGTGATGGCTACATCGGCAAAGAGGATGCACGACAGAGAGTTGACACCAGGGTTTTTACCCAGGTTTGGGACCCTCGTGAGGAGATAAAGCCCCTACTCCTACTTGGTTGTATTTCTTGCTTGCCTCGCAAGGTTACAATGGCGGATGAAAGTCTAGGGTTTCAGATCTCTGGGATCCCTCCTCTTACAAGGTAGGAGAATGGATCCTTATATAGGGCGGTGCCGACCCTCTTCCCCTGGTTCATGGGAAGGAAGGGTCACCACCTTCCCTCCAAGGGATTTGGTCCAGACTTTCTTCTTGTGACCAACAGGTGGTTGCGGTGTCATGGGAGGTCGGTTGCTCCTTCGCTTTACATCGTCATCCTGGTCTCCTTGCACCAAAATGGCTGTTCCATGAGCTGCCTCTATCCTACGTCATCTCACTGTCTCCGCATGCCTTGCTTTCTTCCGGTGGACTGGCCACGACTTGGACCGACCGTTGAGGCATCTCCTTTCTAGGCATGCCCAGGCGTTGCGAGGTTTCCCTCTAGAGGTCTTGCCAGGGGCCTTGCCGCTCAGCCGTTACAGTCTCGAGCGCTTGTGGAGAGTCCAGGCATCTCCCCTCCTCCAGAGGCTTGCTCCCTTCAAGAGCCCCTGAGAGGGTGCTCCTGCTGAGCCCGGTGACTTGGTGAGACGGGGTACCCCTGGTGCCAATAGTCCGACAGTAGCCCCCGGTCGCTTGGCTTGCACGCCACCACGAGGGGGTGAGAAGGTCAAGGGACCAAATGGAGCCGGGCCCTCTATGCAGTCACGTCGATGCACGATCCCCGAAGTCGTCGCCTGTAACTTCCACGTGCCCACGTGTGACATGGCGCATACTGGGTATAGGAACCATCGTTTCACTATTCAGCCTCGGGGGCTAGGTTGCCCAAAAAAACCCAAATCCCCGAGGACTCGTCGGCTTCCGTCTTTCCCCGCCGCCAATTTGCTAGGGCTCCGCATGGCACCACTCCTCCTTCTTCCGCAGTGCTCGCAATGGCGCTCAAGAGAGCACGCGACACCTCAGCCGCGTCGAGCTTTCCCCCGTCGATAGTGGGAGCCCTACCGCCGGCAACAATCCTCAAAGAGGAGAGGCTAGAGAAGGTCTGCAAGTTGATGGCCTCTGCCTCGAACGAGTGGGGCGCCTCGCACGTATGGTGCACCGGCATCAGGGGGAGTTGGTGGATTGCCACCACATCCCTGGTTTTCACCCACTCTGTCGCCGCCGGCCTTGTCCTGCCGTTCTCCCCCTTTCTTATGGTCGTCCTAGACCATTACTGCATTCAGCTCCTCCATCTTCATCCGTGGAGCATAACCCTCCTAGCTACCTTCGCGTTCTGGTGCGAGGCTTTTATCGGGGTGGCATCATCCTTGGCGCTATTCTGGCATTTCTACAGTCTGCACATCCTCGCTCCAGGGGACATCCTCGGCGGTGTCGGATTCTTTGCCAGGGAGGAGGGTGACGTACTGCCAATCTCCATCCTTGACACGACATCAAAGTTCCGCCGCCACTAGATCCTGGTTGGGCTCGCGAGGCGGCCGCCTATATGGGCCCCGGGCCCCTCGCAAGGCACGTGGCGTATATAAAGAGCCAGGGCTTGTCCGGTGCGATGGTGGTGAGGGAGTTCTTGAGACATCAGATCACCCCTCTTCAGGAGCTCTGTGCCGAGAATACCGTGTCCGCGCTCATGCTGCTGATCCTTGGAGCGGACACGGCGGCGGAGCTCCCGCCGGGCGGGCATCCCCTATATTCGGTGGACGAAGTGGGCGCCGCTCATGCGGGCCTCTCTACCTTTGATGCCAGGGGGTATGCCCCTTAGTCGAGCTAGATGACGAGGACGAGGGGCCAAGCCAACCCCCGAGCAGCCCCGCCACGCGCAACATGGAAGGATGATCAGCAGCGTGTTGTCTTCAGAGGAGGAGGACGCCGAGGACCCCTCCCGTACTAGGGCTAACTACCCTTCTAGTAGAGGCGTCTGCGGGAAGCGGGTTGAACCCGAGGCGTGAGTTGCCCCGGCGCCAACCCCGGTGGTCATGAAGCGCCTCAGGCGGGGCGGAGACAATACTTTCCTTCCTCCCGGCGTGAGGAGGGCCAACTGGTCCTTGGCTGGGGGAGGATCAAAGAGGTAAGACACCTTCGCAAAGCATCCCTTCTTCTCCTGCCTCTTTCCCTGTGACGTCACCTCGCTCTGTCGATGTAGGTGCGAGGGGCAGAAAGAAAGCGAAGGCAGCGAGAGCCGATCTGGTAGAAACAACGGGGTGCGTCACGGGCATCCCTGTCTCACCGCCCATCCAGGGGCATGCCGTGGTGGGGGACAGCTTGGCTGGCGAGGGCCTTCCTGACTCTGAGGTGGTCGTAGGAAGCGGTGAGGGCCTTCGCCCCGACGACCATGTGGGTGCACAAACCCCAGCTCCGTCACTGGCTCCATCGCAAGCCTGCGACGATCGAGAGGAGGCTGCTAGAGGCGGCCCCCGAGCTCCTAACGTGGCGGAGTCAAGCTTGCTGTCCTTGCTGCCACCCGAGGGCGGCTACCTGGGCCGATCAGGGCACCTGCGGGGCATCGTCGAGACTGCCCGCGTCGGGCTTGACCGGTTCCTTGCCGACATAGCTGCAGAGGAGCATCGCTTGGCTGGGGTGTGGCTGTCGGGGGGTTAACCTCGGGTAGGTCAGAGACGGGGAAAGACAGAGGTACTGTCCCCGTCTGGTTTCCGAGCTACGGCCTAGGTCGGCCGAATCATGGATATGTCGGCTGATGAACGGAGGCAAGAAGCCCATGTATAGGTATCAGGTAGTTACCCGGCCGAGTTAATGATAAAATCGGCCGGGTTACCCAAATGATCTTCATGCAGGTAAGGAACGAGCCGAGTAACACAAGGTAAGGCCGAGTGATACGAAGCTTGCAGGAGAAGGAGAAGCCCAGGGTCAAAGTATAGCTGCAGGCTAGAAGGAATCAGGACAGGGCCAAGCACAAGAGACAAGGATGCACGGCGTCGGAGGGCGGAAGGAGGTCACGAAGGTGACAACCAAGCCCGAGGCACGCAGGAGGGGGGCCACTAGAGCCTTGCCGTCATTAGAAGGGCGACAGGGAAAGGAGGCCGCCGAACTACTATTTTGGGACAAGCATATTCCACGAATATGCTTGCCTCGTCAGCCCTAAGGGCACCCAAGGCACCCCTTTATAAGGGGAGGTTTGGACCCTGAGGGAGCAGAGAGAAAAGAGAGCACCGTTAGGCTGGGGAGATTCACATTGTCCCCCCCTAAGCAGCTCAAGGAGCACTTGTAACCCATCAAGAGAGAAATAAAGTTCATCACTTTGGCAGCTTGAGTGTAAAGACAGTTGCATCTTCCCTCCCCAGATCCCACTAGCGTCCATTGGCCCCATACTTTAGCCTACCCATGGCATCTGCCGTGCCACCACCACGACAGTTGGCGCCCACCGTGGGGCCAGAAGCGATGCTAGCTGGAGTCGTGATCCGGACGGGAAACTTCATCAACACCGGCGAGCGCGTTGTTTCTGGCTTGGTCCAGAGATTTGGTCTCTGCGACTATGTCAGAGACAATGCAGGGAGCTTCAGGGGGAAAACCCCCCCGCGCAACGGGATCTTCATCGGCCTAGGCGAGCACAGGGTCTACGTAAGGCCGACATCACCGACATTTATCCTCACCAAGTTGTTGTTGCAGGGGAACCACCTCGAAGCGCGGCGAGCAGTCCATCAGGGGAGCATCGGGCGGGCAGCGTCGAGGTGATGGTCGCAGCAGGGACTCAAGCGGGAGCAGCATTAGCCGGGTCAAGCAGAGAACCCGCCGCAGGCGCACAGGGTCCGCCTAAGCAGATCACACTGCAAACCGCCGAGGTAATTCCGCCAGTGACAAACCCGGCAGAGCTGCATGACACCACCCCAAAGGCACCAAGAGTGAGAGGACCACCTCTGGAGAGACCAGAGAACATTCTTCAGGCAACTATAGAGAACTTAACCACACCAGTAGCACCGATACTTGATCCGGCAAATGCGCAGGCAGAGTTAGAGGAAACCAGGCAAAAGGTGTTGGTAGAGGCCAAAAAAGTATCAGCCCTGCGGGAATCCTTGAACAGGACCCTGAGAGAATATGCAAAAGCTAATAAGCTTGATATCGCACCCGAGTGGGTGGACGAACTAAGATTAAGAGGTAAGAACCTCATGAATGATATTAACAAAGAGCATGAAGCTCACAGAGCCGGATCAGGCGATTTGGGTTGCGAGTCTGACACCCGTGAAAAACACGAGAGCGGCAAATGCCGCAGCTTTGGAATTAGAGGATTGACAGGAAGCTCGGCGAAACAACAAGAAAGAGTGAATGAGCTGCGCATCGAACCAGCAAAATGAGGAAATGCTCGAGCCAACCCGGCAAGACCAGGGCTTCACGGATGGTTCATTCGGCAGGTAGCACCTGCTTTCTGCACAAGGCGTCTTCACCGGAAACAACGCTAGAAAAGAAAAAGCGTAACCTCGGGGAAGAGGAACAAACAAATTGTTCCATATGACCCGCAATAGCTGGAAAGGCAAATGAGAACAGAGGCAATGCAAGCCGAGGTAATAGTGGGGAGAAACCACGGCCGCATGGAAAAGGACGACGGCCGAGGTAATGGGGAGCACGGCAGAAAGAACCCGCAAGAGACAATCATGAAAACCAAACCCGGCCGAGGTAAGAAGAGAAGTGCCGCTCAACCCGCAACCAAGACATGAGCCTCGGCAGGAAAGAGAAGTGAGGCCAGCTCGCCACAATCAGATGAATGAAAGGTATAATGATGGATATTCCGAGGTAGAATACGCAAACCAGGGTGGAAACAATCACTATGGGATGCAGGATAGAATCCTGTACAGAGATTTGCCAGCAAATGATGCAAGAGTAAAGTTGGATCGGCTATACCGGTCCGAGCTATTGGAAGAGCAAGGTCCACGGTCCGCATGTTTTGGACCAAGGATCATGGGCGAACCACCGGTCGAATTTTCAGTTGGCAAGAGGCACAAAACGCATATGGAAGTACCAAACCACAAGATGGTTGATTGATTATGCCACGGTATGAAGATAGGGTGGCAATCTGAGATGGGTCAGGCGGTATGTCCCACGATGTTGGAAGGACCAGCCAGGTATGGTTGAATAATCAACCACCGGCAAGATCAACCGCTGGTTGGATTTCAAGAGATGTTCGTTAGCAACTTTACCAAAGACATACAAGAGACCGAATAGACCACAGCAACTAGCCATGTGCAAGCAGAGGCCGAATGAAACAGATAGAGAGTTTTTAACTCGATGGTGTAACCTGAGAAACTCATGTGAGGGAGTTATCGAATCGCAAGCGATCGCTTGGTTCGCGCAAGGCTGCCGTTATGGCAGCGTACTGTGGCAACGCTCAGAGATATGCCAACCACACCGCGTAAACTATCAGAATAGCGGACTCCTATGCATTGGGTGACCCAACCCAACCGGAGTTAATGTCGGCAGATCATCGTGAGCAACAAGACCAGTACACGAGAGAATTGGCCGGGTCATCTAGGCGTGATTTCAGAGGAAGAAGAAGAGAAGAGAGGCCGGGTTATAGATATAATTCAGCCCAGGTGGCGGCTGTAGCACAAGATCAGCCGAGTCACGGAGCAACTCAACGACAGAAAAATGGACCTCAACGGTGGACATCAAGGAATGAAGGAAAGAGGCAATGGACCCCAGAGCAAAAGAAGCAATGGCAAGAGAGGTCAAGTATACGCTCAATCCATGTTAGATCAGCCGCAAATTTCACACATCAAACCCATCTAGACCGCCAAATCATACAACCCGCAATGCGCTGGATGAAAATGCGATGGGGAACCCGCAGGAGTTCAGGTTTCCATCGTGCAACAACAGATCAGCCAACTAATCGGAGCAAATACACAGCAATCGATGCTACCGCCTTTCCCCGAGGTACGATAACTCGGATCGAGGGATGCAGGCATCAAGTAATGAACCAGGGTGGACGGAAGGATAAATCCGCGAATGCCGGACGTAATGATTACAGGAACATCACCTCCTTATTGTGTGTTCACGACGAACAGCAGACAAGCAGAGTGTGCGGCGCATATGGAAGTGAATGCGTGCAAAGCGGTGCCAAGATACCAGCCATGGTCTAATCAGAGATGACCGGAGCATGAAAGACCACCCGTAATAATGCCAAGTCCAGGATCATATGCACTCGTGTTGGATCCAACGCTTGTGGGACCAAGCATCAATGTGAAATTCTCAAAAGTACTCATCGATAATGGAAGCAGATCAACATCATGTACAAAGATACCATGCACAAGCTCGGAATATCACAGAATATGCTGCAGTCCACGAGGACAACTTTCCATGGGATAGTGCCAGGGCTTTCATGTGAGCCCATCGGTAAAGTCCGAGTGGACGTGTTATTTGGTACAAGAGATAACTGCAGAGCAGAAAATTTAGAAGTTGAGGTGGTCGATCTGGAAAGTTGTTATCATGTTTCACTGGACGGCCAAGACCGCCAAATTCATGAGCAGCTGTCATATAGGTTATCTAAAGATGAAGTTACCCGGACCACAAGGGGTGATAACCAGTGGGGATTACAAGAAGTCAATGGAGGTGCTTCGCCGGTCAAATTTGGCCGAGTCATTGGTTATAGCAAGAGAAAAGAAAAGGATTCAGGAGGTAGCCCTCGCCAACAAGACAGCTTACATGCCGCACCGCCAACCTCATGGCGTGTTTCTTTTCAGCCACCAAAGAGACGAAGAAATTTCAGATTGTTGAGCAGTTCCCAGAGCGCACTGTTACTATTGGTGCAGGCCTTGACGCTAAATAGGAAGGCGAGCTCACCAACTTCCTCCGTGAGAATCGGGACATATTTGCATGGTCAACTCAAGATCTGCAAGGTGTGCCGAGGGAGTTGGCTGAGCACTCTTTAAACGTCAGGCCAGGAGCAAGGCCGGTGAAGCAACCTCTCCGCCGTCAAGACAGAGAAAAGTAATAGGATGAAATAGCTCGCTTCTCGCAGCCGGGTTCATCATGGAGGTGCTGTATCCGGATTGGTTATCAAATCCGTACTAGTAGAAAAGAAAAAGATGACCCCAATGTAGCCATTGTGTGGCGAATGTATCGACTACACTAACCTGAACAAGGCATGTCCAAAAGATCCTTTTCCTTTGCCTAGAATAGACCAAGTCATTGACTGACCTGGCTGTGAGCTGTTATCATTTGTAGACGCGTATTCTGGTTTCCACCAGATACCGTTAAATCCGGCCGATCAAATAAAGACTGCATTTATTACCCCGTACGGGGCTTATTGTTATCGCACAATGCCATTCGGCCTGCGAAATGCAGGAGCAACGTATCAAAGGTGCATGCAAAAGTGCCTACATGATCAGATAGGAAAAAATGTACAAGTATATGTGGATGACGAGTCATCAAAACTAAGGAGAGCAAAACCTTGCTAGAAGATATATGGCAAACTTTCGCGAACCTGAGAAGGTTCCGAATGAAACTTAATCCAGAGAAGTGCACATTTGGCGTGCCGGCAGGAAAATTACTCGGTTTCCTTGTGTCCAGCCGAGGTATCGAGGCTAATCCAACGAAGATAAGAGCAATAGAAAGAATGGAATTGCAGAGATGCTTGAACGATGTACAAAAATTCACGGGCTTTGGCCTCGCTTAGTCGATTTGTATGTCGGCTAGAGAAAAGGCACCGCCACTTTATCACCGATGAGAAAGTCGGACAAATTCAGTGGACTCAAAGCGGACCTTGCATTTCATGAGTTGAAAAAGATGCTAGTTACGGCACCCATTTTAGCTTCTCCATTATCGAAAGAACCTATGCTACTCTATGTAGCGGCTACCAATCGAGTAGTTAGTACTGTGGTTGTAGTGGAACGACTTGAAGAGGGTAAGACAGTTCAGAGGCCAGTATATTATCTAAGTGAAGTATTATCCACTTCAAAGCAGAATTATCCGCACTATCAGAAGATGGCTTATGGAGTATATATGTCGGCAAAAGCTTAAGCATTACTTTGAAGAGCACCCCATCAAAGTAATCTGTGAGGCACCCATAGCCGACATTTTGAACAACAAAGATGCAAGTGGCCGAATAGCAAAATGGGCAATCGAGTTATCACCGTATGCTCCACAATTTGATAGGAGAGATGCGATCAAATCTCAGGCTGTCGCCGACTTTCTCGAGATCGGGCCGAGGTGCAATATGAGCCACCACTGCCAGATCCAAATTACTGGACAATGCATTTTGATGGTTCCAAACTAAGGAACGGTTTGGGAGTAGGAATAGTGCTAACCTCGCCTAAAAAAGATTAGTTGAAATATGTACTGCAAATACATTTTGCCGCATCCAACAATGTAGCTGAATATGAAGCACTAGTTCATGGATTGAAAATGGCGAAGAAATTGGTATACGCCTAATCCTATGCTACGGTGACTCGGATCTAGTAGTACAAGTATCGGCAGTTGGGACGCATTAGATGCTAATATGGCTTTACAGATTCCATGTGCAAAAGATAAGTGGATATTTTGAAGGATGTGAATTCCACCACATACCACGAGAAAATGACGTCACGACACATTGTCAAAATTAGGATCAACCCGCAATCAATTCCGCTGTATTGCCTCGAGCACCTCAGGAAACCATCAATAAACCCATCACCAGAGTCCGAATCAATCTTTATCCCAGCAAGTTCTGCAGAGAATCATACGCCAATGGAGGTAGATCCGCAGAAAGATTCGGAATCCCTAAAGAGAGGGACAGCCGAGGTAATAGCAATCATGGAGAGAGCCGAGGTATATACGGCGTAAAAACATGGAGATAGACAAATGAGATCACTGCAGAAAGAGTAACGCCGATATGGGCGCAACCCATATTTTCGTACCTAAAAGACGCGGTATTGCCGAGTAATGAAATATTAGCCAGACAAACCATTAGAAGAGCAAAAGCCTATACAATCATAAACAATGAGTTATATAAGAGAAGCGTAACAAACATATTGCAGAAGTGCGTGAGTTCCACAGAAGGTCAGGAAATCCTTCTAGACATACACCAAGGAGAATGTGGGCACCATGCCTCATCTCGCGCTTTAGTAGCCAAGGCTTTCAGGCATGGATTTTACTGGCCAACGGCGTTAAAAGAGGCAGAAGAATTAGTTAAGAAGTGCAATGGGTGTCGAGATATGCAACCAGAATACATATGCCATCACCGAAAGTTAAAAACAATACCCATCACTTGGCCATTTTCTCAGTATGGGGTTTAGACATGGTGGGACGTTTCAAGCCTGCGAGAGGAGGAATGACCCACATCTTGGTTATGGTAGACAAGTTCACAAAGTGGATTGAAGTAAAACCAATCAAAAAGTGTGATGGGCACACAGCAGTGAAATTTCTCAAGGATATCATCTTGAGATACGGATACCCACATAGCATTATTACGGATAATGGCACGAACTTTGCAGAAGGAGCCTTCGCCAGATTTTGCCAAGAGAAGCACATAAGACTAGATGTTGCCTCGGTGGCCCACCCAAAGATCCAATGGGCAGGTTGAAAGATCTAATGGACTGGTGTTATCAGGAATAAAACCACGACTTGTTGAACCTTTGCAACGGTCAGGATGTTGGATCAAGAAATCCCAGCCGTGTTATGGAGCCTCCGGACTACTCGAATAGATCAACAGGTTACACTCCATTCTTTACGGTATACGGGCAGTACTCAAATTCACCGACATAATCTATGACTCGCCAAGGGTTGCTCAAGACACAACCTCGTAAACAAATGAAATAGCTCAAGATGCCGTAGACCTGTTGGAAGAAGCCAGGAGTTGACATTATCACGATCGGCCATTTATCAACGTAACTTACGGCGATATCACAGCAAGAAAGTGAATCCAAGAGTATTCAAAGAAGGAGATTTAGTCCTCCTACAGTGCAGCGCATACGGCATGCAAAAATTATCACCCCCCTGGGAAGGACCATTTATCGTGAGCAAAGCATTGCAACGATGCATATTATCCGATCGATGCTCAATCTCGGAGAGAACAAGGCGCATAAAGCTGGTGAAGAAACGGTTACCGAATGTGGCTTTACTTCGCCATTTTACTCAGAAGCTCTATCTCAAGGTCAAAATCCAATAATGTATTTGCATCTCGGCACCCAGAGCGTTGACTGGGACCGCCATAGGATATATTTATGTCATATCATGTATTTCAAACCTCGCACCCAGAAAGCTTACTCGGGACTACAATATGTTATGTTATTTCATGTTAGATGTTTAAACCCTGCACCTGCAGAGCGCTTACTCGGGACTGCCATATGTAATGATTATTTCAGATATATGTTTGAACCTCGACACGCAGAGCAATGACTGGGACCGCCATATGGTATATTTATTTCTTTCGCTACATACTTGAACATTGGCGATCGAGCAAAGGACTGGACCGCCAGATGTTGTGTTCCTTTCATGTTACTTAATATGTACCTCGGTGCCAAAAGCATTGACTCGTGGACTATCATATGGTATGTCAAATGCGTATTGACACTTAAACCTCGCATCTAAAGCAACGATTCGGGACTACCGTATGATACCTCAAACCTATGCTAAACGCAATCATATCAGTTTTATACCACCTCAAACGTGATTTATATAAGGAAGTTCCACAAGAAACCATTTATCCAGTGATTGTTGCTTGCTCCCACAACGGAGTAGTTAACTTATATTCAAAACAGGTCAATAGCGAGATATTCAGCGCTAATGCCCGGATAAGATCATCAAAATAATGGCAAAGTTGAGCCCTAAAAGATGAAGAAATTACGAGCCAGAAGGCAAGAATTCGGACGAGCGTCCACTTAACAAAGAGTCTCAACAACACATAGCAAAAGAAGTTCGAATCATACGAGTTGACAAATTTTTCGTCTACATTATACGCCCGGCATACCAGGGATCGCAAATAACCTAGGCGTTGTTCGTTGGAGGGGCAGCTCCTTGCTCAAAAGGGGCACCAAGTAGGAGGAACTTCGACCGAGGTCGCCTCCGCCGACCCAGTGCAACTTCGCGTATCACGGGTTGTTCAGAGCGCCAAGACGGCGGTAGAATGCCCGTGCCTTTGGAGGAGGACCGCGATCACCGCTATCCGAGCTTGAGCTGGAGCTATCGGATGTGGTCAATCATCTTCACCTTCCCGTGCTCAGCTGAATCATCACCCGAAGCACCTTCACCGACCTCCGATCCGGATCGGGAGAAAACTCGCCCTTCATTCCAAGTGTGCACGCCGGCGCATCGACGAGCTGGAAAGCCCGAGCTTGTCAAGAGCAACAAAGGTGGATCTTCAACCCAGCGGGAGCCAAGCAGATTCCTCGTCAAGAGAGATGTCTTCATACCATGACATGATTACAAGAAGGGCCATGTCGGCACCAAAGACGCCGCAGCAGATTCTTCCAAAGACTCAACTGCCTCTCGATGCCATCAGCCTTGTCACCAATAACTTGACTTCATTGATATCGAGTCCCCGAGGTATTCGCCGAGTACATGATAAGCTCGGATAGCGGCTCGCACCAAGTCCCGCCCATAATTTTCATCGACCAACCGCAGCACCAACAAAGAACCAAGAAATCCTCCATCGAATATTCAAAGTCAATGAAAGTGTTCACCTCGACGAGCGAGCTGCAAGAACAGCTTTAGAACTCACGGTTTGGCCTCGGGAAGTGATCTCAAAAACATGGACGTGTCAAAGGATAGCAGCGACAAAGCAAAATATAGTTCGCCAGGCCAACTAACTTACGATGAATGTAGCTCATCATTATCTCAAGGTCTTTGGCCCAAGCAGCTTTACTCTTCTCGAACGAGCAATTTCCTCGCCAAACCGAGAGTTTTAAGTTCGGCAGCCGAGGAGTTCTTTGTTCTTCTCAGAATCCAGAGTCACCGATTCTTTTCCTCGGCAAATTCTTGGTCGACCTTTTCTAGCTCGGACTTCGAGAGAGCTTGAGTGCATTCACCTCGGATCTCAAAGTAGCTATCTCATCATCTTTTTCTTGTAGTTGCGCCAATGAACCGCGCTTTGTTCTAAAAATGAAGCATCACGTCATGGGCACGCAATCTTGTTGCGACATCGCAAAGTGTTGCAACTCGGCTTACCACAGCCCAACGCAATAAGGAAACTTAGCATAGATACTAAAAGGAGAAGGAGTAAAGTAGAAAGGAAACTAACCTTCCAAGGTCTTGATCTTCTTTTCAAGGCGGATATTGAGGTTATTGATATTACCTATTCAACAAGAAGTAAGCCGGCATTCCATGGACGAGTATATGAGAAAGGTGGAAATAAGGAAAACGAACTATCGACTTATCGCCTTCTTTGCCACGGGCGTAACTTTCTCGATTTCTCTTCCACTTGCGGTGCGAAAAAAGCAACCTCCGAACTCGGCGTCCGGTCATGTGC